>OU426980.1:119087906-119687906 GCA_911387785.2 Aelia acuminata | reverse complement strand
TCATTTCAAGCGTATTCTAATACATTCGGAAAAAAAAAATTATTTCTTCACCATTAATTAAATTAATTTATAATTATATATATATTTTTTTTTTTAAATTTGAACTTTTTTGGCCGTAAAATTGATGAATAAATAAATACTTTAATAACTGAAAGTTAATTATTTATTAAAATCCAAATACAGACGGCTTCGATTATTAATGGCTTCAATCGTGAACGGTGTAAAATTATATAATGTGAATATGAAAAGACTTTAGGAGAGTGGAGCGGGAGTGGAGCGAGAGTGGAGCGGGAGCGGAGCGAGGCCGGACCTGTGCCAATATTGTGATTAACCACTCTCTATTCCTCTGTAGAATATTTTGCCAGTGAGACCGGACCTGGAGCGGAGCGGGAGCGGAGCGCTAGTGTGAATGGGGTAGAGCGAGAGCGGACCGGGAGTGGAGCGAGACCGGAGCGGTGCCGATAGTGGAATTCTCTGTCTATTTCTCTTTAGAATATTTGAGCGGACCGGGAGTGGAGCGGGAGCGGAGCGATAGTGTGAATCCGCCCTAAATCCTCCATCCAATCCCGCCAAACCAGATCCCGTACGTCCGATATATATCCTCCACCCCATCGAACTTATACATGAACAAATCCTTCATAATGCAAGCAACATCCCTCTGGAACTCTATTCTCTCCGTTATCCGACACGCTCCATTAACTTCCACTTTCAAATCACTCCTCTTCGAGATCCTATTCAACTTTTAATTCAACTGATCACTGAAGGAACACGATGGATCTTTAGAAGTACGAGGGGGGTAAAGAAAGTTCTAAGCCTGATATACATATATATAAAAATATATTTTCAACTTACATATTTTTATTTTTCAATATAGTCCCCCACAACAGCAACGCACTTATTCCACCGCTTCCCTAACATCTGTAACCCGGCCAAAAATTTTTTTTTCGAAACCTTCCAAAACTACTTTGAGAGCTGAGATCACCTCATCGTCTGACGAAAAGACTCTCCCACACAAATGTTTTTTCATATTAGGGAAGAGGTAGAAGTCTGAGGGGGCCAAGTCTGGCGAGTAGGGTGGGTGCGGGAGCAGCTTGGCCGTCTCCGTGGTAACTCTTGATTTGTGGAGGGGAGTGTTGTCCTGCAGTAGCAGCACACCTTTGGTGATCTTTCCTCGGCGTTTCTCTTTGATGGCCTCTCGCAGTTTCACGAGAAGGTCTGCATAGTATTGCCCTGTTATTGTCATGCCATGCTGCAGAAAATCGACCAGCAAAACTCCTTCCGAGACTAACGTCACCCAGATCGGTCATCATCTTCGAGGTTTCCTCGGCCAGCTTTGAAGAGTGCGGTCCACCTTTTGATAGTGGCATACGATGGGGCAGAGCCCCACAAAGTTGCAAATATGTCGGCCCCATCCCATTTTTTACAAAATATTTTATCACTGCACGGTGATCAAAATTAGACATTTTTAAATCGACCAATAACTCACAACAGTCGGAAAGAAACTGACCTGAATTGAAAGGTGGAATTAGAGAGATAAGAACTTTAAAGTAAACAATGACCTTTAACCCCATTCAGCTTATCTGTTTTCATTTCAAAAACTAGTTATCTATGTCACAAGACTGTAAAGTATGTTTTTTACAAGTGAAACTCCTTTAATGTACGGCCTTAACATAAACAATCCAATTCAACAAATAAAATAATCAACGAGTACTCCCAGGTGCGTCCGCAGGATTACCTCTGGGGGGAGGGCAGGCTGATAAAATTTTCGAAAGGGTCGAGGTATTCTGACCTTGTAAGGCTCAATTAATTGTCAAAATAAAACTTACTGATATTTAAATGTTATTAAAAGTGTTTATGTAATGCTTTATAAACATATTAAATGAATATGAATTTATTTATTGGTTGTTTTTGTTTCTCAGAATTTGTAGAGGGGGCAGCTGCCTTCGCCTGCGTACGCCCATGATACAAAAATCTCGCGAGCATCGGCGCGCCGGTATGCGCCGCCGCCGCCGGTTAAAAATCATCGGCGGCCCGCCGCCGAAGATTTTTCTGTGGCGCGCATGTCTAGACATATGGCGAGTGACCCAAAGCAATTAAGAAAAGTTGGAGATGTACACTTGTGGACGTAAACAAGTAAAAGTAAAAAATCTGAGCTCAGTAGTGTAACAGGCCTGAGATTAAGAGTAATGAAAGAGAGTAATTAAAGCTGTCATAAACTTATTTCGATGATTAATTAATTTTTTCTTTTCTGTTTTTATATAAAATATTAATATAACCACTCAATATTAATTTTTATATAACATATGTTTTCGTTCGCCATATGTCACTCACTGAAGACATTTAATTTTATAATTCTTTTCATTCATTGATAAATTCAGAAATTGTAAAATACCTAATTATTTCGCCATTAATAAATAAATAGGTAAAAATGACGGAAAATAGTGATAATTGTTCCTTAAAAAATGGTTTTCCTCCTTCAAGCTCGGAAACGATATCTGCATTTCAGCTGTAGATAAAATACCCCCGTTTTGGAAACGCGATCCAGAACTTTGGTTTTGCCAGATTGAGGCATAATTTGCCAGATCTAATATTACAAATAGCCTAACAAAATTTTATACAATTATACGAAAAATTGATTTAGACGTGTTAGAGCAAGCATCCGACATGTAGAAGGCTCAGCAAACCAAGTAGTAGCTGATGCTTTCTCGGGGATTGAGGAAATCAGTTTCTTGAACAACCTAGACGAACTTGCCGATCGGCAGAAATCCGATAACGAGGTTAAGACTTTGAAGTCACAGTCTAACTTAAACCTTAAACTGCTTACACTGCCAGAAGCAAAACAGCCGATACTCTGTGAGACAACGACATCTCAAGCTCGGATTTATCTTCCACAAGGATGTAGGAAACCAGTTTTTGACGGTATTCATGGATTAAGCCACACAGGTATACGCGCCTCTCGTAAATTGGTAGCGTAGAGATATTTTTGGCCATCCATGAACAAAGATATATCCGATTGGACACGTTCTTATATAGGATGTCAGCGCTCTAAAGTTATTCGCCACACAGTTTCACCACCAGGGAAATTTCCAGAGGTCGGACGACTGGAACACGTCTACTTAGATTTATAGGTCCTCTGCCTCCTTCCGAGGGAATGAAGTATTGTGTAACCCTAATTGATGACATAACCGCTGATACAGTTGCAGCTGTTTTTTATAATGGATGGATCAGCCGGTTTGGTGTCCCTAGTAAGATAACCACAGACCAGTGTAGGCAATTTGGAAGTGACCTATTTAGACGACTGATGAGCTACCTTGGAACTGAGCAAATTAGAACCACACCTTACCACCCGCAGTCCAATGGTTTAGTTGAGAGGTAGCACCGATCATTGAAGAGCGCCCTAATGGCTCACCTTGGCACTGATCGTTGGACTAAATACCTGCCTACAGTGCTGCTAGGTCTACGGACAACAATTAAGGAAGAAACGGAGCATAGCGTGGCAGAAGCTCTCGATGGCCAGTCTCTTCAACTTACTGGAGATCTCTTTAAACTAGTATCACTAGCAACCGACCCAGGATCCATCGTGAGAGAGGTGAGAGATGCCATTAATCGAATTCGTCCAGTTCCGTTTAGGGAGAGAAATAAATCAATTTTTGTTCATCAGGCAATGGAAAAGTGCACTCATGCTTTCTTAAGGGAGGACAAAGTTAAGAAAACCCTGTCAACACCATACCCTGGACCTTTTCGTGTCATGAGCCGGACTGAGAAACTCTGTACCTTACAGTTACCAAATCGAGAAGTCACAGTGCCCTTGGACGGAGTGAACCCAGCCTTTCTTCTGGAGGAGGAAATGCCTACAACGACGGCAAAGATCATCGTTCCTCCAACATCTATCTACCATGAATGAAGCAGTCCGTCCTATGCCTTCTACACCTCCTCCGATCCTAAAGAGTCGATCAGGAAGACTTATAAAACCGACCGTTCGCTTTATGGACGAGATTATTTGGGGGGAGGCCTGTAGCGGTTCATTAGTATCAAATAAATAATCTCGTCCCGACCTCTTTGGGCTGAAGACATTTGACATCTACGAGATATATGACGAGTGATCCAAAGCAGTTAAGAAAAGTTTAAGATGTACAATTGTGGGCGTAAACAAGTGAAAGTAAAAAATCTGAGCTCAGTAGTGTAACAGGCCTGATTAGATGTCGTAAATATTGTTTTATGTCATGAATATTATGTTTAGGTGCACCGCAAATCATACAATAACGAGTATGATTACATTATAATTACATTATTAGTTCTGTAATAAGATTATTCATTTTTGGTTTTTGTCATTAATTTTAGTAAATTAAGTTTCTTTATTTTCCAATATTCTCTTAAGTATATTTATTTATTTTGTAATTCATAATCTTTGTAATAAATATGTTTATTGAGTGACATAGTTATTTATTATCTATAATAACCCAATATTAGGTTAAAAGTAGATCTCTATCTCTAGGTCATCTTCTTTTCAGACGCCTCGGATGATTGTCCGGGATAGAGGAGGAAGCAAGGTTGGAGACAAGTGGGTAGGGATGAGAAGGGAGTTTACTTTGAAAGGTCTGGTATCGGGCCAACTCGGTGGCATAAGGAACATTAAGGTCTTCATGGATAATTTTATTCGGGACAAAATAAGCAGCCGCTAATTTAAAAGCTGCATTAAAGAATTAAATTAGAAAAATCTTATTCAGTTAGAGCATGGTGGTGTATTTAGCAATATTTTAAAAACATCTTTCTGCCTTATTCTGAAAAAATCAAAAAAGAACAAAAACAAAAAACCGGAGAGAGTATACAATAAGCGTTTACGAATTTTTGCTAAGATCTTACATTTTTTAACACCGAATTTCGTTAAAAGTAGATAATCACAGACGGAGCATACTTTTGGCGGCCCTCCTCAGTGGGCATGTCATCTATAGTTTCTTCTGTATTCTATGGCTATGAGCCCTTTGGTTAACAATTTTAAATGTTATGAGTCGTTCACGATTTTGCCTGCCCTGGATTCAAACTTCTCAAGTTTTCTAGGAAGCATAGGTGTATGTATATTTAAAAACCCTTTTTTATTGTTTGAAGATATTTCGTTTTATACATATTTATGTTGAATCAACATCAGTTCTAGTTTTATTGGAAGCTGACCTCATAACTAATTTTGTGTTTGATTTTTTTTTTTTATTTAATGTTTACATTGCGTCATTTAATTTTCTTTTATATTTTAAATAAAAAAATCTATTTTTTTTTTAGTTAGTATTTGTTCAGTTTTCATCCAATACTGATATTAAGATTCTTTTAACATCTCGAATGTTGATTATATTGTTTTTCAATTAATATAAATTGTATGTTGTTATGTAGTAATTAGTTATCGTTAGATAATTAATTTATAATTTTTAAATTGTAATTCAACCATAGTATGGCAAATATTTTATTGCATTCCTGTAAGTTGATGACAAAGAATTGAATCAACAGTTTGTTTGCCTAAAATTATGTTTGAATGTACCCAGTTATTTTCCTTTGTTTTATAAATCATTGCTTATTCTCTATCTTAGTTCACTAAACATTCTAATACATCAAATGTACACTGACCATACATAAGTATAAAGATGGCCAGGTGGGCGATATTCACTGTCTAAAAAATGGGAAGTGTGCTATACAAGAGGGTCAGTGCTGGTTTGAATTGGCATATATTTAGGTACATGTAAAGACTTTAGTATGTTCTGAAGCCCAGCATTCAATATCCAACTACATTACCGCCATCCTCTTGGAGTATATGGTACCTTTTGTTCTAATATCCTTTTTATTTAGGTTAATGCCTTGTGCGGCATATTTCAAATGTTGTGTGGGACTACCTGGACGTGGTTGGTGTCTGCACAAAATCTTTTTTTTATATTGATTAAGCAATTTTTAATGATTTTGAGGGAACTGAATTCAAATCTAATATTTTCTGTGTTAAAAAATCTATATGGTTAGTTTAAAATAATTTTTAAAAAAGCACTTATAGGAGATCATGCATAATGGATCCTATTATGCTGTCCTTCTTCATGGAAAACACTACTAATGCCATAATTGGATGCTTATTCTCTACAAATAGTGAAAATAAGGTTTCCATCATTCCTGTGTATTAATTACCAGTCCCTCTGGGCAGTGTTGTGTGACTGACTCAAAGAGATCATCAATAACATTACTCAACTAAAATAATAATTTTAAATCTACTAAGCTCCCTGGTACTGGTACTATCCGGAGGATTAATGTCAGTAAGTGGGCCTTTGGTCCTTTTTTTTGCCAACCCCAGGAGTTGTTATACCATCAGTAGTTAACTTTCTCCCATCTTGAAACCTTTTGGTTCTTCTTGTCAAGTCCAAAAGATATGACCAGTGGATGGAGGGAGATTTCGATTTTTGTGCTTGTCAGTTCTCTCATTACCTTTGAGTCCCTTCTCGGGAATCCTTACCAGCTTCTCGTACTAATGAATATACTTTTTGAAAGTGATTTTGTAAGAATGGGTAAAATAAAAAATACATTCAGTAGTGACCATTCTTTCTTTATTATTACTGATTTTGGTAATAGTTTCCCTATGTTCCTTCTTGGCAAAGCCAACATTGTGTCGTTTAGTGTGGCCCCAATTTTCACTTAAATGGACCTGTTTGGGGGTTTATTTATCTCTGAAGAGCGAGTGAGAGCCGCAAGGTGGAATCTAATATAGCTAGCTAATTAAGGCCCTTTTTAACTAATAAGGATTCGATGAGAGTCACCTAAAATGAGTAACATAACCTCCCGAAATAGGCCATTCCCCCAAATAACAGGGAAATTTTTATCCTGATTTTTCCTTGGCATGTTACAAATTTGCCCACATGAATATTTTTTTCCAATGGGCACCCTTTCTGTAAATGATCCGTTGGATGTTTCAAGGATGTCCATTTTCAATTTGGTTACACTTTGTATGAATTCTCTGTTTTTTATTCTTTGAACCTACTAATGTTATTTTTGTTTTGTTCTTTTAGTCATATAAGTCAATGGCTGGCAGAGGAAGAGGAAAATTTCCTTTTAATAGTAGTCAACAAAAAAATACATCAGCACAAAAATATGTGATTGAAGAACCTATTAATGTATATCTTAAAATGTCTAAGAAATTCCCAATGTCTCCTAATTTTGAATCTATTCAGTGAGTAATAATCTCATCATTTTATTTGTTGTTTAATCATAAGATCTTCCATTATATGGGATTGTAATAATTTGTTATCATATGATCATGGCAATATAAATATTAGCAGTCGACTGTAAACACAAAGTTTTGGTACAAATGTATATGGCATTTTACAGAATTATTTTTATTCTTAAATCTTTAGTAAACAAGTTTTTAGGAAGAGACAATTGGATTATAGATATAGAATGCAAGGCCTCAAAGTCTCGTATAAAGGATCGAATTTTTGATATTCTGAATAAAAACCTGTATCCCAAGAAATTAGTTTCATGCACATGGTACAAAATCATGAATGAAATAAATAAACCAAAGATGCCTACTAACAATAATAATGATGGTCCCCCCCTGGCTCAGTACAGAACGCTAACCTATATAAAGCATTTATCTGAATCCCTAAAACAAAGCTTCATAGAATATGACATCAATGAAATAAAAATTACTTACAAACCATGCAATAAACTTGATCAAATACTTACCCCGCTCAAAGATAAAATTGCAACTAGTCTTAATTCTAACCTAATTTACAAAATTAATTGCCTGGATTGCCAAAATGCATATATTGGCATGACTACTCAAAATCTCTGTAATAGAATCTATCAGCATAAAAATTCATGCACAGAATACTAAAATAAAAATAAAGGAATAAAAGAACCTAAAACTGCCCTAGCAAAACACACTTCCGAGCATAAGCATAGCTTCGATTATGACAAAACTATAATTTTGCATAAAGAAAATTCTGAGCAAAAATTAAAATATCTTGAAGCACTATATATAGTTGCAAACATTAATAAGGTTGTCAATTTTAAAACTGATGCAAGAAATCTTAACAATTTTTTTGCTGAAACTATTTAACCACAGTTTAAACCAACAGTGAATTATTTATTCTAGATTTGCCTTTACTTTTCATATGTTTTATATATAAATATATTTATAATTCTAGTGCATGATGTTATGTGTGTAATGGGTGTGAGTGTGTATGTATATATGTATAGATGTAAATTTAAATTACTTTATTTGAACCTTTTCAACTTTAATATTGTGTTTAATTTTCTATAGACCTTATTGAGTTATTATTTCTGTTATCTAAATTTGTTTGAATGTTGGCAACACTGTATATTTCCCTGTTAGCCCTCCTTCCATATGGGAAGGTTCAGTCTGTTTCTAGCTTGCATGTGAAACTGTTGTAGCCCTGAAGATGCCTGAATAGGCGAAAATTTGGCATATAATCTGCATGATTAAGTGAATTATTGAAATTATACGAGACTTTAAGGCCTTGCATTCTATATCTTAAATCTTTATCAAGAAAACAAGCGATCTCATAATACTTTTTGAATTACTTGTTAATTGTCTTTTTATGAAAAATAATTGAGGTTTGCACTCTATGAAAGGGGATAAGGGTGTATTATATATCATTTTAAAACTATTAAGACTATGATGATTATGGAGTTTCAATGTTGTTTCGGTCTGGTGAGAGCATGATTATGGGTGTAAGTGCATGTGCGTGTGTTTGTTTGTGTGTAGGGAGGGTATCAGCTGGAAATCAAACTAAAATACTTTTTTACTAGCATTATATTTAATAAAAAGATGCCTGAGTACCATGTTATAGCTATATTATCATAATTCAAAAGCTGAGTTTAGCCAAATTTTTATTAGGATTAAATACTCTCATTTATTGCCATTTTTTACAAGTTACAAAGAAATTAAAAGATAAAAGATTAAAAAGATACGGAAGAACTCATTTAAATATCTTTATAATTAAAAGTTTTTTTAAATAATTTATTTTTGAAGAGAAAAGATTTGGCTCCGTCGGGAATCGAACCCGGGTCTTCCGCGTGACATGCGCGGTATGCTATCCATTACACCACGGAGTCGCTTCTAAACGGTGCCAAATCTTTCATCCTCAAAATTGGACAAAAATTGTCCATCTCCCGTAAATACTCGCAAAACTCGCGAGATCGTGGGAGAGGTGTCAGTGAGGAGGAAGGATTTGGCACCGTTTGGAAGCGACTCCGTGGTGTAATGGATAGCATACCACGCATGTCACGCGGAAGACCCGGGTTCGATTCCCGGCAGAGCCAAATCTTTTCTCTTCAAAAATAAATTATTTAAAATAATTTAAAAAATAGGTGGTCACGCACAATGATGGTTAAATTAATATAAAATAATTTAAAAAATTGACGAACGTCAAGAAGATGCCCAAAATTGGACAAAAATTGTCCATCTCCCGTAAATACTCGCAAAACTTGAGAGATCGTGGGAGAGGTGTCAGTGAGGAGGAAGGATTTGGCACCGTTTGGAAGCGACTCCGTGGTGTAATGGATAGCGTACCGCGCATGTCACGCGAAAGACCCGGGTTCGATTTCCGGCGGAGCCAAATCTTTTCTCTTCAAAAATAAATTATTTAAAATAATTTAAAAAATAGGTGGTCACCCACAATGATGGTTAAATTAATATAAAATAATTTAAAAAATTGACGAACGTCAAGAAGATGCCCAAAATTGGACAAAAATTGTCCATCTCCCGTAAATACTCGCAAAACTTGAGAGATCGTGGGAGAGGTGTCAGTGAGGAGGAAGGATTTGGCACCGTTTGGAAGCGACTCCGTGGTGTAATGGATAGCGTACCGCGCATGTCACGCGGAAGACCCGGGTTCGATTTCCGGCGGAGCCAAATCTTTTCTCTTCAAAAATAAATTATTTAAAATAATTTAAAAAATAGGTGGTCACCCACAATGATGGTTAAATTAATATAAAATAATTTAAAAAATTGACGAACGTCAAGAAGATGCCCAAAATTGGACAAAAATTGTCCATCTCCCGTAAATACTCGCAAAACTTGCGAGATCGTGGGAGAGGTGTCAGTGAGGAGGAAGGATTTGGCACCGTTTGGAAGCGACTCCGTGGTGTAATGGATAGCATACCGCGCATGTCACTCGGAAGACCCGGGTTCGATTTCCGGCGGATCCAAATCTTTTCTCTTCAAAAATAAATTATTTAAAATAGTTTAAAAAATAGGTGGTCACCCACAATGATGGTTAAATTAATATAAAAGTTTTTTAGATAAACCTTTTTAGATTTTTGTATTCTCAATTTGTTTATTATTTTTCTTGCATCTGATTAACTGTGAAATTAAAGAATTTATTATTAATTGTATTGATTCAGTGATAAAGTATGTCATATTATAAATTATAAGTAAAGTGTACATATTGTATCCTACAAGCTACTATATTGTGTTGGCAGTGAAGATAACCATATTTAAAACTCATTGCCGCTCTTGACTCAATCTGTCTTGAGATGCTTTCCTCTTAAGACTGAATTCCTTTGATAAATATACAATTTTAGGAGAGACTTTGTTGTTATTCTTTGAAATAACCTTTCAGATTTGGTTAAAGCCATGAAAGAAGCAGATCAGCAACACTTAGTGTCAAACAGGGACTGGATCACCTACAGAGTTCTGAAAAAATAAGTGAACTAGACAGATGTAAAAGTGAGAAAAATCTCCTGGGAGTGATGTTGCCAAAATATAAATGAAACTCTGGGTTTCAATCATCAGGAAACTTTGACTGTACTAGAAACCTTAGGACACCACATAAAGGCTATATTTTTTCACCAGTTATGGAGGCTCCTTGGAAACATCATTATGAGACCCTCCTAAATGAAAGTAGAACACAGTTTATAGTGCAAGATGGTAATGTAAGGGAAAACCCCCTAGTTGAACCCTAAACAAGTAAAGGAGGAAGAAATAAGAATCGCTCTGGCCAGAGCTAAAAGTGGAACAGCTCCATGTCCTGGAGGTATGCTTATGAAGTTTTTAAAGGCCAGCTGTTGTAAGATGCTTACAGTCCTTACCTCAATAGTAAATACTGCTCTGAAAAGGAAATAGATCTGATCATTGAACGATCGACGCACAACGATCTACGCTCAACAATCTACTTTCGGTCAGGATACATTTGCTCCATATTTAAAATAGGATTGGAGACAATTCCAGAATCAGCTTAGTATTTATGCACAGAGCTCAGTGAGCAGAATAATTGGAAGACTGATCTGGAACTAGCTCAAAGAAAATTATAAAGCAAGGTTTAGGGAAGTCCTGCATGGGCAATATTTTTCTACTCTGGCAGGTCATTGAGAAATGATGCACTAACTATACAGAGCTTTTTTTAACCTTTATTGAACTTGTGCAGGCCTATGATAGTGTTCCAAGGGAAAGAATAAGGCAAAATATAAATAAAATCATTTTGTGTGGATAGGCAAAATTTAGGATTCCCACTTTAGCATCGTCCGATTAGCCTTAGTAGCATAAAGTGGCGTTAATCAAACAAACAGATCATTTTAATTAAAAAATATTAATCCAAAATAAAAACTTAAATGAATCCAGTTATTTATTTTGAGGGGAGATACGGCGATGACAGAATAGAACATTGTATTTTGCCGGGAATGAAACCTAATCCTCTTATTATTAAAATTTTTCACACGTATCAAATATGTTTTAAATCAAAGACTTCCTCAGTACATGATAGGTACCTGAAGATCCTAAATGGAAAAAGCTAGTATGCGACTTTTAAAAGTGTGATGAAAAAGATTATTGATTCATTAATTAAACTGAGAATCTTAACATTGCCGTCATTTCATCATAATAAATTGAAATAATTAAATAACTGTTTTTCATATGAGAATAAGGTTGCGTAGCATTTACTAATGTAAAATGTACCAGAAGCTATAAAAAATTTCAAATTTTAAAGAATTGAGTTGGCATCATTGGAAACATAGTGCAACAATCGGTCCCAACAATGACTTGCCGTCTCATCTTCCTGAGTCAAACTGTGAAAGATTCCTATTTCTTAAGAGTTGTAGCTATGAAGAGACGGGGGAATTCATCAATATTGTCTTTTTTCAGAATGAAGAGAATCCTAACCCTCTAGTTTCCATCCTAGCTTCCTCCTCAATTTCTGACAACCTACCAAGGCATCTGAAAAGGAGATGGCCTCGGGACCTTCTAATTTAGAATAATTATTAGAGAGCTACCGATGGGTAGTTTATGTACAAGTATATTCATGTAATTTTTTTATTTTTTTATTTTATCTTTATATTTACATTTACTAGATGTATTATTTTATAAAGGTGTAATTATCAATAAATGCTTTAAAAAAAAAAAAAAAAATTATCGGTTTTAGCTGGGTAGCCCAATATTGGGGCCGAGGTCAACCATTCCTTCAAGGCGTCGAAGGCTTCTTGACGCTCATTATTCCAGCCAAAAGGACTACCTTTTTTGGTGAATCGACTAAGGGGCTTTGCAATGTCCCTAAACTTCCTTACATAACGGAGGTAGTTGGAAAATGCCCAGGATGCTGTTTATTGGCAGGGGTTGGCCATTGTTGGACTACATGAATATTCGCTGGGTCAACTGCTACCCCTTCTCCACTGACGATTTGTCCCAAATAGGTGACCTTTGGCGGGAAAAGATGACACTTCTTAGCGTTCAGCATCAAGTTAGCCCCTTTTAATCTCTTGAAGACCTCTTCAAGATTACACAGATGCTCCTCAAACATCCGATCAAACAGTATGACATCTAGATATACGAAACAGATCTGGTAGCTGTCATTCTTTGTCATGTCGTTAAGCTTCTGGTAATCTTCGCAGAAGCAGGTCGTTCCATCCTTCTTCTTAACAAGTACTACCGGAGAGGCCCATGGACTGCTCGATGGCTCCATCACTCCATCTCTTATCATCTCCTGAAGAGCATTCTCAGCCTCTTCCTTTTTGACTTGGGGAAGTTTCCGCACAGCTTGAGGAATAGGGCTTGCATCGCCTGTATCAATCCTATGCCGCATTATGCTTGTTCTACTCGCCTTACCGGCTCTTTGGTTTGCAAAGTCATTCCCTGTCTTATGTCCGTAAATTATTCTCTCTTTACTTAAAGCTCTTGAGCTATTGTTTTTACAGTTCTTGCATATACAATAATGTTAACAGTTGTATTTTTATTTCCAATTAAATTTATAATTCTGGTATTTTGAATATTTTTTAAATAATATTTTCTGAAAAGAAAAGATTGGCCAGGGCCAGGACTCAACCACAGGTCTCTGTATCACTGTTGTGGTGCATTACCAAATGCGCTACCAGAGCACATATCCCCAGCCATGTCAACCCTCTCACTTCACTGATCCCAAGACCAGCCAATAACCAGTGATCCGGGGCTGGACATTGTCCAAGGGTGGGATCTAATTGCCAGATTGTCATTGTTAAACATTTATTTATTAAATTTATTATTATAATTTTAAATAATTGTTTATGCATATATTTTTTTATTTTTGTTATGGCTCTGTGGTTTGCAAAGGCATTCCCTGTCTTATGTCCATCAATTATTCCCTCTTGTTTTGAGCTATTGTTTTTACAGTTCTTGCTAATACATGTTTAGTATCGTAATTACCAATGAGCTCTTGAAATTTGAACATGGCCTATGGCCCCATAATTTGAAATATTTATATTAGCTGTTGCAGCATCATACCAACTGTTCATACTTTTTGTACCCTCTTTTTATTTTGTTTTATGGCTGAGTGGTTTGCAAAGTCATTCCCTATCTTATGTCCGTCAATTACCCTCTTTCTACTTACAGCTCTTGTCTTGAGCTACTTTTTTTACAGTTCTTCCTAATACATGTTCAGTATCATAATTACAAATAAGCTCTTGAAATTAGAACATGGCCTGTGGCCCCATAATTGGAAATATTCGGATTAGCTATTGAAGCATCATACAAACTGTTCATACCTTTTGTACCCTCTTTTTATTGCTTTTTCATTGCTTAAAAAAATTCCAGCTTTGCTTGTCAGTTGACCTTTCTTTTAAGTTTAAAATATTACTGGTTTCCAATTTTTCCAAACTTCCAATTTTTTTTTTTTTTTTTTTTTGTTGGTTTAAGTTTCTAATTGAGATAAATAAAAAAATGGAAATAAGTAATTTAAAAGTGTTAAAGCTGATTTATGTTTAAAAAACTTCCTAGATAAACGTGATTCAAGAACCACAGGAATTAGTTCTCTAACTCTGGGAGAATCTGTCTATTAAGCTGAAGTGATGGTTGTTCTCCAAGAGAATATAAACTCAACTATAGCTTTTTTTTATGGTCTCATTGATAGATTTATTGAGGTTTTGTAAATTTTTCATCTGTAAAATTTTATTATTTAGTTTATTTTACTTAAATATGATCAATTTTGTTTTTATTGGAAAAGTGGTTCTGTGTGAGAAATAACTCTCCCGGTTCCTTAATTTAAAATAAGGTAATATAATAAATTATGCCCTCAACAACTGTTTCAGATTTGGAAAAGGTAACTCTAGAAATCCTTGCTAAAAATGAATTAATGTGAATGAGAGAATTATTTAAAATCAGAAACATGTGAGTCAGCCACAATCAGGCAACATACAAATGGAAAGAGGGTAAACTCTTACATTCTTACCTAGTGAAATTGATTTTTTTTACCGTTACTTTTATTCTACGAATGATTTTACATTTAAAGGGATTTCGTTAGATGTTATTAATAATAATTAGTATATTACCAAATTCACTTAATGTAAATTAATTTTAGGCTCTTATTATAATTAGCTGTTAAAGTTAAGAAGGATAAGAAAATGTGTATCAGATAATTCTATGTTTTTACAATTTATAAAAAATAGTTGCAGAAAAATAAATTATTCCTATTATTACTATTGTTTCATGTTATATATTTTTTTTAATGTTTAAATACCTCCATCTTCAACCTTGTTGATATTAGGCCTTCTTAACCACCCTACTTCATCTCTTCCTATCTTTTGCAACTGCTTTCCAGTTGGCTGATGCAGCTCGCTTGCATCTCTGTTAATTTTATCTGTTTATCTGGTTTTTGACCTCTTATATGGTCAGGTTTTTGACCTCCCATGTGGTCTGGTCTCTGAACAGCTGTTGTGGAAATCATTAAGGAGAGGCTTCCTGATTGATGATGGCTTTAAACTACATGCCCCAACCATCTTAACATCCTTACCTTATCATGTGATATGAAAAGATCAGCATCTGTAAGCAGTTCTTTATTGGTGGTTTTCCTCCATGCTTAAGTACTCTGATCCCAGATCACTGCATTTATCCTACAGAGGATTTTCCTCTCAAATCTTTAAATACTACTTTATGGGGTATTGGTTAATGACCTGGTCTCACAATACATTAGCACACACTTTGTCACAGCTATGTACGTTTAGATACGGTACGTTTAACGTAGTTACGTTTAAACTCAGATGTTATAAAGCTAATCACTTTTTTGCAATGAATTTTGTTTATTTAAACAATATTTATTTTTGATATTTCCTTTCAGAGTCTGGATGAAGGAAGTGCTGAATGAGGTTACATTAAATCCTGAAATAGCAATTGAGGTTGCAAAATATTTAAATGTGTATACCAATATTGTTAAAGATGATCCTTCTGTTGGTTCCCAAATCAAGAGGTGTTTCCTCCAAGAATTAGAGTTGTCATATAATGGTAAATTTGTAATTTTTATATTTAAATATTTTTTTTTAATTGACATTTTTTACTACAATTTTATCATTTTCTTAATTTTTATATTTAAATTTTGCATGCTTTTATTTTAATTAATATTTTAAACATTTTCTTAATTTTTATATTTAAATTTTGCATATTTTTTTAATTCAAATTTTTAACTAGTATTTTAATCATTTTCTTAATTTTTATACTTAAGTTTTGTGTACTTTTGTTTTAATTAACATTACTAACTAATATTTTTATCATATTCTTAATTTTTATATTTATTTTTTTATGCTTTTATTTTAATTGACATTTGTAACTAATCTTTTAATAATTTTCTTAATTTCTGTCCAATTTAGAAGATTAATTTTTATAAATTAATGTAATCTTAATTTCAAATTTTTAGAAGATGCCCTGTTCGATACTGGGGGCCTGATACATGCCATATGACCAGGTGCCCTTTTCTCGATATTTTACATTCTATAATTTTGGTGAGGGTTTTATTGAGTGAATAAGTGAGCTGGTATTTATAAACTCCCTTTATTTCACAGTTTAAATCCCTGAAGGGGCATTATTATTAATAATTATATTTACGGATCTCGTGGGGGGGGGGTTCTCCTTATTCTGCCCTGCTCGGGCTCTCCTAGTGATGGGGCTGGTTCAAGGTAGGCCGTGCTCATTGGCCGTCTGTCACCTTCTCTGGCTGCAGTCAGAATCCCATCTCGTCATCGTGGGGACTGCTAAGGTCCACGCTGAAGGAGAGGGGGTGGCCACGCATGGGCCTGCTTAGGTGCTGACGGGGCGATCCGTAGGGGGGTATTTGTAGTGAATGGAGCCCCTCCGGTTATCAACATATTTTATATGATAAACATGGGATTTAGCTTGTGTAAATCCAACATTCCCCACTGCTTCCAATTTTGTTTTTTTAATCCAAATTTTATGGAATAGAAACAGAGAAATTATTACTATCATGAACATATGGGGTTTCGATTCATATTGTAGCTATTAAACCCAATTTTATAGAAACAAAAATTAAGATGATGCAAATTAATATTCAAATAAGAAATCATTTATATAGTTTATTTTATTTAAAGAAGTTGTTATATACAATTTTAAATGTCAGTTTAGTAAATAATTATGTAATTAATTCAAAGTATTAGATTAGGATAGGTTTTAAAAATACGGCTATATAAAAATGTTCCGATAAATGCTACCTAAAGCCTGCTGGCATGAAATCATTTTCAGTTTTCAATTTATATTATAGCTATGAAGCATTTATTTTAGTAGTAAACCGTGAATATTTTATAAAAATTATTTTTAAAAAAATCTTACTATCAATGTTTATTAATATTTACATAAGAAATCATTAATACCAGTAACTAAATTATTAGACAAATATTTAAATTTTAAATAGCAGTTAGTACACAATTATGTAAAGAATTAAAGTAATTAAATTAGGATAGTTTTCAATAATACACAAATATAAAAATGTTTCGATAAATGACGACGCCGTAAAGCCCGATAGTGCAAAATAATTTAGGATTTCAATTTATATTATTATATCTATATAGCCCAAATTTGTATTAATCAGTGTATCTTTTACAAACAATTAAATAATTATATAAATAATTAAAGGAATTAAATTAGGATAGGTTTTAAAAATGTTTGATAAATGACGGTGTCGTAAAGCCCGCTGGTTCAAAATAATTCAGGATTTTTATGTATATTAAATTTAGTAGCAATCATTGTATCTTTTATACATAATTAAACAGTTGTATCATTCATTAAAGATATTAAATTAGGATAGGTTTTAAAAATACGCAAATATAAAAATGTTGGCGCCGTAAAGCCCGCTGGTGCAAAATAATTCAGGATTTCAATTTATATTATTATACTTATATTGTCCGATTTTCTAGTAATCAATGTATCTTTTATAAACAACTAAATAATTAAAGAAATTTAATTAAGATAGGTTTTAAAAATACACCTATATAAAAATGTAGACGAGAGCTACCCACACTACCGGAACCCACTTTTTGAGTAACTGCTTATCTAATTTACCCGGGTCTCTATAATTTGTTTTTGAAGAAGAAAGAAAAAACAATGTCATCTCTGCAGTTGAGTTTTAAACGGTAAAAAATTAAAGCAATTAAATGGGAATGGGTTGCCTTAACCCTTTAACTGCGGAGGTAGCGGGGCATGAGATGGTCCGCCGGTGCGCATTAGTAAGCACACCGAGCGGTCCCGCTGTGCGGAGACTTTTACTGCATTCAAGCTCTCACATCTTACATCTTTTGTGAGCTTAATTAATTCTAAAAAAACTTTTCCATCCTCACTTTTCGATTAGGCCTGTGGACCGGCACTGGTGTAGTTAAAAACTTTTTTTTTTCCTTTCTTTTAATACCTTTTATCATTTAAAAATTTTCTTTTGTATGGTAAATCTCAAAGCATGAGACAACACATCTTCCTCAGTATTTAATCTTTTTGCCATCACAACTCACAATTTCACTACACAAGTTAAGGCCACAGGAGATACAAATGAACTGGATATTAGAAATACGCAGGTGTGAATTTAAGTTATGTTATTCACAGAAGCAACCGTGCATCAAGGCACGGTTAGAAAGGAAAAGAATAATCAAATGCCATCTAGCGGTTAAACATTATAGATTCCAAAAAACGGCGAAAGAAAGCGCTAGTTACCCAGCGGAAAAAGGGTGGCTAATATATCAGCCAACAGCACCCGGGGACCAGCGCGCGGCTGCCTTATATGTCAGCCACCAGCAGTTAAAGGGTTAATAATACTAAAATATAAACATAAATATGTCGATAAATGTCAGTGCCGTAAACCCCGCTGGTGCAAAATAACTGAATTTTATATTATAGGATTTTATATTTATATCATTGGAATTTATATATTAATTTATAGCCAAATAGCCTATAATATAATATATAATATATATATTATATAAAATATAATACTAAAATAAATTTTAGTAATAATTCGTGCATCTTTTACAATTAATGAAACAGTTAAATTTAGTTGAATCAAAATAACTGATTAGGACCAATGCAAATTATTCAGGTAAGATTATTAATTTCATATTCTACGTTATTAGAAAAAACTGTATGACCTTAAATATCAGTTAAGTATATAATTATATAAGCAATTAAAGAAATTAGAATAGGTTGTTCTGAAACAAGACATACATTAATACAAATTTTTGCTAAATATCGGTGCTGTAAACCCCACTGATGCTAAATAATTCTGGAATTTAATTTATATTATAGTAATAAAGCCTAATTTATTAATAATCCGTGTATCTTTTACAATTAATTAAACAATTAAATTTATTAGAATCAAAATAGCAAATTAATTATTCAATGCAAAATATTATTTATGTAAAATCATTAATTTCATATTTTATGTTATAAGAAAAAGCTGTGCGATCTTAAATATCAGTTAAGTATATACTTATGTAAACAATTAAAAAAATGAAATTAGGATAGGCTGTTCTAAAATCACGCATATATCAATATATTTCGATAAATGACAGGGCTGTGAAGCCCGGTGGTGCGATGGTGCGAGGCTAAAAGAATAGGAGCTTCAATTGTTGGATTTGGTGCGTTGTGATGGGCAAGGGTGTGGTACGATGTGCGGTGCGCCCTCATGGCCAACCCCATTGCAAACGCTGTGTTCAATTTTTTTGCTTGGTGTGAGGTGGTGCGAGGGGCTAGGGTTGGTGCGCCAACGTGGCCGAGGCCTATCAAATCTTCCGTGTAAGCAATATTTTGGGTATGCAAGTGTTACTATCCTCGCAATATCTGCCTCAAATTCTTGGCTTCCTTCTCTCCAGCTGTGACTGGTATATCTGTTCCAGGTGGGCGTGGCCAAACCTCATCTCAAGCCAGCTTACTAAACTAACATGTTTAAATCATATGGTTTGTTAGCGTTAAGAGTTTGAAGAAGATCCGGAGGGACATCATTAGAGCTATTGCCTTATCTCTAAGAGATCCCCCATTAGCGCTAGCCAGTGCATTAAACTGTTTAAGATAATTGGACCCAGACAAGTTACCATCAACAGTTGGGGGTGTTATCCTTGCTTGACTATCTTGCCATCACCACAGTTTTAAGTCCTAAGAGGTGCTCTCTTACCTCTGCCTGGACCCTTTTTTCCAGTGTACTTTCTAATCTTTCAAATTCCTCCTGAAATGAGGCAGTCTAATGACATGTTGAGCCAACCTGTCATTCAACCCATTAATGTCCCAGACACATTGCTCAACCTTCCATTCAGCCCAATCACATTACCAGACAATTTGTCAGCTTTTCATTTATCTCTTACTTATTTCAAACTAGCTGTATATACCGGTTTCACCCGGGGAATTTGATTTTTGAAATCCTTGAAATGTATAAAATGAGACTTTTTCAACTCAAACGGTCGATTTTGTAAAAATCCATTCATAAAAATGTAAACCAAGATCATTACGATTTTTATAACAATAAAGAATATACCCACATTGGCTGAAGTTATGCAATTTTAATATTGACAGGTGTTTGCACCTGGTATGAAGAACCACTGAGCGAAATTTGGAGAATTTAGGACAAACGATATGGATTTCTATAAAGAACAAACAAACAAATAAACAGAATTTAATCTTTATTTTTATAAATTTACCTTTCAATCCAATCTCATGAAAGAATTCCATGTATTATTCTTAGTTTAGTTTATTCATTCCTCTAGTCTTTTATAATTCTGTAAGACATTATTGGCCGGATTATTGACTGCTGCTCTCTAATCTCTTCCTAGTTCTAACTTTTTATCTCAGCTTGACTATTGGAAACCCTCAACCCCCCTCCCCTCTGGATACTTCATCTTTCATTGGTGAAAGCTTCCTCATTTCATTGGTGCGTGAAGTTCTACACTTTGGCATATAAAGGTTAGTGAAGATTGAAGACGAATATTGGTCAATCGCAAGTGTGGTTTAATCGCAGGAGGTTGAATCAGGGGAGGGAGTTGAATCACCACTTGGTTGTGCTGAACAACAATGTGTGGGGAGTTTGGAAAGTGGTGAGTGCTATAAAGTCGCAGGCTGAAATTAGTCATTGACTCGTGCTACCCAACAACTTCTGCTGTACAGTGCTGTTTCAATTCCCCCAACCTTTGAATGCTCATCGCCCCCACTTACTTATTGTCCTCCTGATAACCCCAATGACCCATTTGGGGGCGATCTTCCCAGTGTTGGGAACCGATGGATTAGAGCGTATTGAAGGAAACTTTAGGCGGCTGTGTTTTGTAAGATGGAAAAATAGTTGTTTATTATCCATCTCATTTGTTTTTACATTTTCAATTTACACACCACTTTGTATGTCGTCTTATTTACTTAGGCTTCATTGCTACAGACCATTGTTACTTTATTATATGTTCACCTATAGTTTAATTAATATTTCTCTACATTACCTCAGATATGCTATTTTAAGTTTTATCTCATTTTCATTTATTACTTTTATCACGGCCTTACTTTAAGAGCTATAATTTTCAAATTCTACAAAAAAAAAATGTTTATGTTTAGTTTATCTAACTTATTTAATTTTGTTTAATGTTTCACATACATTTATATCTGTTTATATAATTTCTCTGATTGGTTGTTTTTTTGGTTTTTCTCATTTAGCCCTGATGATGACCTAAAATTTGGGTCGAAACGTCGGCTACAATAAAATATGTAAATATCACATATTTGTGCTAATTATTTTGACCATACCCCCAACCAATTCCTGTTCATTACATCTGCATTCAACTATCTTCCACCATCATAATCCATTGCTATTGAAAAGATCAATAATTTTCTCCCCTCTTTTATTTATGACTTTATCTTTATAGGTTCTACGGGGGTTAATTCTTTCAAGTGATATTTTCAATGTGAATCACCGATTCTTGCATTTGTATCCCCAATTAGGACAAACATATCTGTTGGTTTACTATTCAGAATATCTGAAATATCTACGTACTGACTGTCCCATGAGCTACCCATATACAAAGGAAAAATAATAAATTTAATTTTAGTGTTCCTAAATAATATTGAATCATAGCTATTAATTTTAATAAAGCTGCAATTTTTACTTTAAAGGTGAGTTTTTATTTATTCCAAACAGAAAATCCTCTTTATCTCTTTCAAACTGTGAATCCTTCCTCGCCCATGCCCATTTTCACCTAAAATAATCTAAAAAATTTTCATAAAATAAATAACCTTTTTCTAAAACAAATGTTTCTAACAATAAAAAAACTTTATAACTTAATAACATATTTATAAAAGATAAGTCTCTTATTTTACTCTTTAAACCGCATACATTATAGCGAATATCAAAGCTGTTCATATTATAGATAATATGAAAGCTGTTGAAGTTGGATCCATTTAGCTTAAGTTTTTTGAGTGCGAAGCACCAGGTCCAGGTTGGGAAGCCTTCCTTTTCAATCCATCTATAAACTGCCCGAAGTCGTGTCCCAAATATGTCTTCAAACCCGTGTTACCCTCTTTATCCCCACAAATCAATCCCTGTTCTGGTTTCCAATCAAACCGCTTGCTGTCAATATACAGGTGATCATATATCAAATTAGTTTTAACATTTTTTGAATTTTTTTCCACCTTTTTAACACGTTCAGTGCGGCCCTCAAAATCTGGTACTTTTCCCTAATGCGGTAGGGGGCCTGTAGACCACGTACGATACTATCCCATAGTGCAGGTAATCAAAGAGGGAAGTTTTCATTACGTGTTTTGGCTTTCCTCTTTTTATATATTTAAAATCTGACTCGGCTATTTTGTTATGGAGGTCGTCTAATACTAAAATAAAATAGAAACATGTACGGGGTCTCAACTGCTCATGGTAGAACAAGATTCTGCCTGTCGGTGTTTGTTTGTTTAGATGACCAGAAGCTTCTATTATCTTTCTGGTCTCTTCGTGAATAGTCACAATGGATTCTAGGGGGCGTATAATAGTTAATTTAGCACTTTCACAGAAAAATCTTTTATCAAGTGATAGTGATACAGATTCACTAAGTAGTTACAGTGATAAGGAATATGTTCTGTCATCGATTATTAATAAAAAGGTTATTTATGAAGCCTTGGATGGCTCCTATAAATACATTTATTTTGTTTTTTGAAGTCAGTCAATCATCCCATATATTTAATTTTTATTTTGTATTCATCTTTCATAATTCAATCTTTATTATCATTATGCTTGATAAGTTTAAATAATATATAATATATGGGTTTATCATTTTATAAATGGAAGTCATTATAATGTAGATAGATAGATATATTTTATTTGTTAAAGAATACAAATTCTTGTACAAATTGAAATTCTTATGTGAATTACAAAAAGGACATCTTGAGTCCGCAAGGCAATTAAATCGTACATCTAAACATTTGATATAAGTAAATATAAACAAACACACAATTACTTATATAGGTGATAACGTCAATACAAATAATTAATTTACAATTTTCATCTTTAGCTACTAGATATAATATCAATAATTTTGTTAATAGACTATTAAATAATATAATCCTAAAATAAATTATAAATGTAAATAAAAATATATATACTTGTTTATAATAATTTACATATCACACAATAATAATAATAATATTAATATGCCAATATTATACAAGAGTTATATGTTTTTTAGTAAGTATAGATATTCTATGATAATAGAGAAATATCCGAGATGTTTCTACAATAAATAAGTTTATTATGCAAATACACATTCATAACGATAGATACACGCCATCACATATTCAAACTCGAACGCAGATCTATATATATATACTCACAACATGAACATACATACGCACACACATACTTATAAACACGCACACATACATACCTACACACACACACGACGATCCTCCAGGGATGGGCACTGCAGAAGAAGGTGGGAAAAGGTGTCTGTGATTATCTGATTGCAGTTGGTGCAAATTTCACTTTCCTTCAGACGAAATGTTTTATTCATTGCACACAGCCTTATTTCTTCTGTATTTGCAACCCTTAATTGGCTAACCAACTTGATTTTTTGAATGTGAACGTGATTTTTTAAATACTGTTCTGGGCTATTATACTGAAAATTGCAGATGTTTCGGTATTTGTTATGCCTTTTTGAATTTAAAACTCTGTCTATATCTGTGGATAGGAGATGGTTTTTTTTATTTTCTCGATTAAGCTCTCTTTGAACTTACTAAAAGAGTTTAGAAAACCGTCGAAAAATTCTGTTTGGCACCCTATGACTGAAGTGATAGTTCGGACTTGCGAGACCCAGTTATATCCCATGTTGTGACTGCTCCGTTCCTTATCTAGGTTTCTTAATCTATCGAAGCAACTTCGCGGGAGTATATCTTCTGTCAGCGAGCAGAGTTTGGTCCATAAGTTAATTATACCTTTAAAGATTCTCATTTGGATAGGGAGGGTACCTGTTTCCAGTCTTATTATGTAGCCGGGTGTTGATCTAGGTCAGAAGTACAAGGTTTTAAAAAATCTTAATTGAACCACTTCTACTGCGTCCATATACCTTAAGCTCCATATTTCTGAAGCATATAACAATGTTGAGGATACCATAGCATCGAGTAATGTTATTCTGGTATTCCAGGAATCACTCTTTCCATTTCTGAGAATTTCCTTGACTTTTGCGCAAGCGATGGTAGATCTTTGAATGAAATGGTCGGCTGCTTTACGAAATTTGCCATTTGCTGTGAATGGGACGCCTAGGTACGTATAACTTTTTGTATATTCCAGCGGTTCATTGTGCCAGTACAACGGTTTCAGTTTTTTTGTTTTGGGTGATTTATGGAATACCACAACTTTTGATTTTGATATATTGAGAGTTAGCAGATGGTTGTCGCAGTAACTCTCTAGTAGTCTCAACTTCATTTGCGCCTCTTTCCAAGAATGGCTTAGGAGCACAATATCATCTGCCAGGAGAAGCATCTTCACTTCGTATTTGTGATCAGCACTCACACCTACCGCCCCGTTGTCTTCGAAGAATTTTACTATATCGGCAATGAATATTATGAAGAGTGCAGGACTGAGACTATCTCCTTGAAGCAGACCAGAAGTAATTTCAATTTCTTCAGATGATCTGTTTCCTATATTAATTTGCATTCGTGCTTCCTGATATAGCGATTTCACCAGTCTAATCATTTTCCCTCCAATTCCCATTGAAAGCATTTCCTCCCATAGGAGCTCATGATTCACTGAATCAAACGCTTTTCTTAGATCGATGAAAGTTGCGAACACATAACTCCCTTTGTGCCTTAGATTGATACTCACAAGTGCCATTAGAGTAAAAATATGATCTAGGCATCCTCTACCTGCTCTAAAACCGGCTTGCTCATCAGGTAGGAGGTTCTGCGATTCAGCCCAAAGCATCAGCCTTCCCGCCAGAATACCAGTAAACAACTTTGTAAGAGTGTTTATCAGTGATATACCTCTGTAATTCTCAGTGTCCATTCTGTCTCCTTTCTTGTATATGAGGTGAAGTTTCGATTTCGACCAAGTTTTTGGGAACTGTTCATTATATAATATCTGGTTAAACATAGTGTTCCCATTGTGGAGGTAGGTTTTTGAAGACTTCGTTAACAATCTTGTCTACTCCCGGGGATTTATTGTTTTTAACGTTCTTTATACTTTTTTGGAGCTCTGCGAGTGTTATTTCTGAATCTAGGAGTGGATGGCTTACAGAAAAAAATTGCAATTCTTGTGTACCTTTTGGTTCATAGCGTGTTTTATAAAACTTGACCCAGTCTTCCAATTTTATTTCATTCTTTTTTCGGTCAGATGATTTTAACATACTTACTGTTTTCCAGAATTTACGGTTATTTTTAATATTTTGTAGATTTTTGATGATACTTAGCCTATATTCTTTTTTCTTATCAGTCAAAGTTTTTCTATAACTATTTCGTGCTTCAATATATTCCTTAAACATACTGAAATTGTAATTATTTTTTATTAAACCTCGGTATTTTTTTTTAGTGTTCTTTTTAGTAGTCTGCATTCCAAATCGTACCATTGTTGTTTGTACAAGAATGGTGGCTTTTGATTATTCTTTTCTTTCATCATTCCTGTGTAAAGCATACTTTCATGAACACATTCCAGAAAATTGTTGTACAGACACTCGTTGTTCTCACTGTTGAAATAAATTCTTTCTAATGAGGACATATAAGCCCAAAAGTCTTGAGCCTTGTTTTCATCCCATTTGATGTAATTTGATGGAGACTGGTCCTCCTCTTTGTTCGCTGTCCTCTTCTGATTGGGTACTGGTATTCGGAGAGTCGTGACACACGCCAGGTGATCGAGAAGTTCAGAGAGGACCGTTACTGACATATCCTCAAATATAGGGAAGCATTGTTCATTTATCCAGGTTAGATCAATAGTGCTTTGCCCTATACTTGACATAAAACTGTACTTTCCAGGTCTGTCAGAGAAAGTACGCCCATTGCACAGAATTAAGCCTAGTGATTCCATCATCTCAACCAGAAGTCTGCCACGTCTATTCACCTTGGTGTGTTTGCTTATCCTAGTTTCATAAAGATTAGTATTTATCAGGAGTTCTTCTTCTAAATGGTTTAGGTTCCCTACGTGGCCATTAAAATCGCCATTTAAAACCAAACAACAGTTAGGATGATTTTCCATTAAATTTGAAATTGTGCCATATAGTTTTTCCAGGCTGTCTTCAATATCACAGTTAGGCGGGAGGTAGACATTTGCTAAAATAATTGTAATGATGTTGATTCTGATGTTGAGAAATATCCAATATCTGTCAGATTCTATTACATTTATTTTAGCCGGAAAATCTTTTCGAACGAGGGTCATTAATCCTCCACTAGCCCTTCCAGTAACATTCCATTTGATCGCGTTGCATGTATATGGGATATAGTCCTGAAGTCCGATTGGGGAGATATAATTGTTAGATGTGAGTCATGTTTCAACCAAACAAATCACATCACTTTGGTTCAGTAACTCATATTCCTTCTCATTAAGATTAAACATATTTTTAAATCCATTATTATTACAGAAAAAAAGTTTGATAGTATGGTGGTTTGTTTGATTGTTTTTGTTGAAATTGTTTTTATCCTTATTTTGACACCTGATGGTTTCCGCTTTTATAGACTGGGAGACTATTGTGTTTGGAAAAAGTTGTCAGGAAGCATTATCAAATGAAAGATTTCTAGGTCGAAATTTAAATTTTTCCAAGCTACTGGCTATTTTTCGCTTTTTAATTGATCTAGCTGTTGAATTCTCAGGTAAATTACTATCTTCTACAAATTCTTTTATTAATAAATCTATTTCATTGATCCGGTAAAAATTGTCTCTCACCTTAAAGAAATTTTTTTTATAAGTTGTGTTTTCATCAAGTATTTTCAGTTCAGTTGGATCTTTCTACCTTCCTCTCTTTCTTCTGGGGTTTTATCATGGCTAATGTTAATATTTTTGGTTTTTAAGGCATCTCTATTTCTGAAGATTTCCCTTTTAATCAAGTTATTATTCAAACAGACAAGGATCGGTCCCTTTCCAAGTCTAAAACAATTGTTTACTGCATGGTCAGGGAGTGAAACATTAACATTTTGAAAAATATCTTTAACTTTATCTAAAACATTTTCGTTTTCAGTAAAAGGGATATTATGTATTAGGAAATTATTTTTTCTCATTTGTTGTTTTAAAAATAATAACTCGTTTTCTAGACGTCTATTTTTATCTTCTAGATTGACACATTTTTGTTGTATTGTATAAACCTCTTTAATTAGTTCAGCCATAAGTGCGTTATTATTCTCTAATGTGGTATTTATTTCTTTGATAGCTTTCATAATATCATCGTTTGTGCAAACCATTTTCTTTAAATAAATCGTACTTAAATAGATGTGTAATAAGAGTGACACCAACTCTTTGATATTTTATGGTTGGCTCTAGGTGATGTGAATATAGCCTATTGAATCTAAGAAAATAGCTATATGAAAATATCCATTAAATTAAAATAAAATAATATGTACTATTGGTTCAATAATGATTAGATAATGAATACAACTGTGTAGAGGAGTTTATTTACTAGCGGTCAGCTGTTATATTGATAAGTTACCTGACGTGAGCTTGAGGACGTGGTAGGGGGCTGCCTGATCAAGCCAGCAGTCTTGATTAACCGAGCAAGTCCCGATGTTTGACTAAAAATACCACAATCACTGTGGGACAACCGATGGTCCGATTTCCACCAAACTCTGCTAATCAAGGCACTATCACTTAAACTTTCACCTTATAAAATATCTTTATCAGAATCGATATATTTCCTAACTTTGAATCGACAAACGTAGAGACGATGTTACTCAGTCAACAGCTAGGGCCGAACTCCCAAGTCATTATAATGTAAAGAAGATAAAAAATTCAGTTAACACAATTTAATCAGTTGAAATCAAATTGTTAATCAGCAATAAGGTGTAAATATGATGAATAAACTTAAATCACAACAACTACCAAACTATTACTAGTTTCTACTTCCTGTCATAGTGGTAGCTTCCTTAACTAATAGACTAATGAAAAATCAAATTTTAATCAAATAAAAAACATTTTCCAGCTCATAGGACATTTTTGTATCTGAAATAACTACGGGGTCTATAGGCCCCGTACCGCACTTAACCTTACGGCATGTACGAGATCTATAGGCCCCGTACCGCACTTGAGAAAACTAAAAGCTTTTGAAGCTCCCACTATGGGATAGTATCATACGGGGTCTATAGACCCCGTACCGCACTGAACGTGTTAATCTGATATAAGTGATACCTTTTATTTCTAACCCATTGGCCTTTGTTGACATCTGGTGGGGCTATGTGCGGTTAATAAAAATATCATTATCACATTTTAAAGTATTTAAAAACAGTTCTTTAATGACACTTTCGTAGTCCTGGCTTTTTGCTTTAACACCTTTAAAGATAACATTATTTTTCTTAGAATGGTTGACAATGTCATCAATTAGGCGCAGTTTCTCAGTTTTTCTTTTTTTTTTAAATCAGCGACTTCTCATTTTAATTCTTGATTTTCAATTTTTAGGTTTTCTATCGATACCTGTAACGATTTTATATCCTCTTTAGTTGCCAACTTATCCAGTCTTTCGTAGAGCTGCTTAAAAAAAAACTTCACTAGACATGTCCTTAATAGTGGCCATATCTTCCTTTTTTACTGAATCAAGTTGTACTTTTTTTACTTACTCGCAATTTAACTGTGGGGAACTGTTTGATCTTACTTTTCTTTTCCCTGGATGTGGTGTTTCTGCTAAAAAATAGTCCGTGATATTACACCTCTTAAAATGAATATGACAGCAGTAACAACTTTGTGACAAGGTTATCCCTTATGGAGATAGTGGGGAATCTGGCATGCGCAATGAGATGTAGATAAGATATCCAACTCACCTGTTCTTATCATTCAACAACGATTCTATTGCTTTTTTTCTTCGATTATATAGCTTCTTAGTGGCGTCAAATTAACAACTGACACTTCACAATAATAATTAGAATGTACTTATGTTGAATTTAGTAAAGTACGAACTGAATACGCGCACTAAAGCTAGCCTTAATTGTCGATTATTAGAGAGACGACACGCACTCCTTGACGGCTATTAACAGACTTTCAAAACGCAATATCGTGAAGGGTTCCACATTTTTGTACAAGCTTCGGCAGTACATATATTAAAAATTCCTATTTCAAAATTTATTGGTTAGTTGTCACACTCCATTTGTTATGGCGAGCAAATTATATTGAAGTAAATTATTAGTATAGTATATTAATTACCAAAGAGACCTTTGTGTATTCAACAAATAGATGTTATTGCAATAAAAATGGTGTTTTTTATTTATTTATTTTATATTTATCTAAATTATTTTTATTTTAGGCTATGTACAAGCTGAAAGTGATTCAATTAAGTATAGGA
Organism: Aelia acuminata; assembly: GCA_911387785.2. Taxonomy (NCBI): domain Eukaryota; kingdom Metazoa; phylum Arthropoda; class Insecta; order Hemiptera; family Pentatomidae; genus Aelia; species Aelia acuminata. The sequence goes on along the minus strand of OU426980.1, from coordinate 119,658,221 downwards.
ACTTTACTTATTTCTTTGGAGCTTCTACATATTTTGTCAGGGAACCTGGCAATCCTCCATTGAAAGACCTAATGGCAGCTTTGTTAATTTTAATTAGTAAGCTGAACATTATTGATGATATTGAGGATTTCATTGTCTACTCTAAGTGTGTAAGTATTAAAAAAAAATTGATGTTATATTATCTCAATCAAACTGTTCTTTTGATCTGTGTTAAATTTAATTAAATGTAATATTGTTTTTTTTTTAAATGTATTTTATAAAAATTAGCATCCAGTACCAGTATCTATTAATATGAATAATACTGATCACAATTTTATCAGCTTATAGTTGGTTTAATACGTAAAATAAGAACTTTAAGGTTGGTATACTGTAACAGTGTTGGTGCTCACTTGAGGATGCATTTTGATGTAGCTATAAAGATTGAACCAATCTTAAGGTTGGTTCATGAAATAAGGAAGAGTTGTGTGGCACACTTAATTTTGCTACAGATTGACGGCAAATATTGGCCAGTCCTAAATTCCTTGCCCTTCTTTGATAAGAGCAGAGCATGAATCTCCAAATTTGATTTTTCAACTGTTAATTAATGAGTATTTTTAAAAGAAGGTAATTATTGTATTAAAAAGGATGTTTATTTGAATTACAAAAATTGGCTGGATCCAGTTATGCCTCTGATATTTCAATCTTCCAAAAACTCTTGGTGCATTCACTCATTTTTATTTTTTATAAAGACTAGTGATAGTGTATCTTTTACTGGGTAATTCAGATCGTGAAATTTATATATTACAATCCCTTTGACAAAAAAGATTTTATATATATACTTTGATTGAAAATCCAACAAAAAAAGTTTAAATTTTATCTCAACATATTTTAGTAAATAATTATGTAATATTGATAAAATATATGATAAGGCGCAATCAATCAATCACCCTCACTAATCACACTTATTTTCATAAATAAAAAAATACTCAATTTTTATTTCTTTAAATAAAAACAATTATCTTAGTAATGATAATCAAAGCATTGCTGCAGATTCCAGCAAGGTTTAGGTTTTAACATAGTAAATTTGTATATTATAATATCAAAGAAATTTCATGAACATCTCTAAAAGTTTTGAAATCATACCCGTGTTGAAAAATTTGTATGACATGTTCATTCGATGTTAGGCTTACCAGTTACCCAAAGCCATTCTTTTTTATTATCTGTGTTACAAAAAAATTTTGAAAACATATTGAATGAAACAATGGTTGACCATATGATTATTCCAGCTAGAGATAGTTCCGGTGTCATTTCAGTCACCAAACGGTGAAATAAAGCTATACATAAGGTATTTTATTTTTTACCATGCTTTTTTTACTTCTGGGAAAATCACAAGATTAAGGAAATAAGTTATTTATTTATTAATGGCTAATGTTTTGACCAACTTAGTAGATAATCGTCGGTGCTGACAGAGGCTTGAAAGAGATCTGTCTTCCCTAAAGATCTTTAAGTTATTTATAAAAAAAAAAAATACCATGAACAATAAAACTGTTTTGCATATAAATAATAGCTGATAATTCATGTCTATAATCTTTGCAAGGTAATTTTCTGTTCATGTAACAATCTTGATTTTTCTTTTCTTTCCTATCTCATATTCATATTATCTCTGTTAAGCTATGACTTCCATTGTGGCTATAAAAGTAAGGTTAGCAAACAATTCACAAATAAATCTTAGACAAGAGCACAAACCATGAGCATCTTAACAGGTTAAAACAGACTCTATTATATTTGAACATTGTCAAAGGGGAACGGGGGATAGGAAATTATGATTCCCTAGAAAGAGTGAGAGAATAACAACTACTCTTCCTCTGTGCAATGCTGCCATTTTATGTTTTAACACCATCCTCTCCCTAAAAAACCTATATATATATATTAAATTTAAAAAAATTTAATTCTTCCATAAATATTGTTCTTAATATAAGATGAATTGTATATATTATTGTCCATCTAACTTCTTGTTACAGGTAGCCTGGTTATCCACACTGATTGCTGACCCAATGGATGGATCTGTATTGTCAGTTGCCTATAAGGAAGCCTTAAATCGGTTGAGAGAACTTATAGCTTCAGGAAAAGGAAATTTCATCTGTTTGGCTAGCCTGGAAAAATCTATTAATCAAGGAACATTAAAAGAATCTGGTCGGGAATTCTATCGTGAATGTTTATCAGAAACTGATTTTAAAGCAGTTGACAGTGACTTCTCAATTACGATACCACTCGTGGATAAACATAAATTTACATTAGACTCTTTTACTAATGTTACATATGTATGATTTTATAAATTTATGCGATAAAATACTCTTATTTGAGTTCATTTTTCACAAAATGATTTTAATATATATATTTTTTTTTTTACTGAATTTTATTTATATACTAGTCTTAAATATTTATGTTCTTCTAAGTTCACTTATATGGTAATAAATTTTTAAAAATTGATCTGTATTTGTATTAAAATTATTGTAATAGTGAAATGATGATTTCAGCTGACATATTATTGAAAAGGTTATAAAAAGTTGAGTATTATGTATTAATAATGTTTTTAATTTATTGTTGGGCTTGTAATACTATAAATGAAAGAGTTAAATAAAAAAAATTGAATAATAATACTTTATTTTAACCTTATTTTTTCATTTAACATAAAAAATATAAGTATGAACACTTTTATATTTTAGCCATTAGAAGTTCAGAGAGCTGGGAGTTCCTCGCTTCAAACCATTTAGTCAATAATGAGATCAAGAAAAGAGTATAAATGTATCGAAAATCTGCTATTCGATCACTGTCCTCAGGCCAGCATAATGTTTTTATTGGCTTAACAGACCATAATTGGTCCCTGGCCTCCTCCAACAACTTCCGTCAGTCTGGGTGTTTTTGGGCAGCGGTTCTCGAATTTCTGATGCCAAGGATCCTCTAGGTGTCCTCCATTACACCCTCCTACCACCTAAGCCCGTGTATATATATATATATATATATATATATATATATACACTCACATATTTAATTAGTTTTCTTGTTTTGATAACTTCGAAATTCTTACTTTAATTTTGACATACCTATACATGAAATATATATTAAGGGAAAGTATTGCGATCGTGAAAAATTTCGACTTCCGGTTTTCAACAGAAATACATGTTTTGGGATCCCCTGAGTCCAAATAACCAAGTCCCGCTAAATGGTGTGTGTGTGTGTGTGTGTTAACAGACTGTGTGAACAGACTAGCTCTAAAACTATAAATTGTACGAACCTGAAATTGGGTATTTGGTGTATGTATATGCCAGCGACATGACAGCCAAAATTTCCTCAAAATTAGTCAAACGGAGGGGGCACTTTATTTAATAAATTTTGTCTCATTTTCAAGTTTTTCTTTATTTTCTCAAAAACGGCTATAACCATTTTGGTATGTATATGGCCGCGATGTAACAGCCAAAATTTCATTTCCCGTATTATCACTGATGAAATTAAAAACTTTTATTTAACAATAAAAAAATTTATTTTACTTTAGAAAGTAAATATGTGATGCTCAAATTATTTAAAGCATTTAAGGTATGAAAAAAAATGGTATAAGATAATCTTTAATTAATTATATTTTAGTTTAGAAACTTTAGTTCCATAATAGATTTCTGAATGCAACATAAAGTGTTTTTAAGGGAACAGTAATCATTCTCGGTTTCCAGAAAGGCATAAGAGACAAACTTTACTACGAGACATAAATACACCTATCGATTCACCTTCACGATATATTTACAGAAACAACTTTGCAGTAAAAGACAAGCTAGCAGTAAAAAAGCTCGACTGTTTATGAAATTAGGTCCCTTAAAAAAAGAAATAAGCAATAATGAATCGAAAGGTACCGAGAACCTTCAAGTTTTGCAATATAAATACTCTATAACTTATGGAGATATACAAATCTAAGCATATAAATGTGGAAAAATGTGTGAAGTTGAGGAATTGCATTTACATATTATCGAAAGACGTCAATTTCTAATCTAAGTTCGTAAGTGAAAGTTTTGTGTTGCACCAAATATTTTATAAGAAGAGAAAAGATTGACCCTGGCCTGGATTTGAACCCAGATTTCCTTATCACTAGTGCGGCGCTCTTGCAACTTGAGCTAGCAGGCACATATCCTGGCTAGGCCAATCCTTTCTCTTCACTGACTTTCACCCCTTTCCCACCAATCTCACAATTTTCGTCAATTATATGGGGGAGCAGACATAATTTGTCCATTTATTGAGGTCTCTTGACATTGTCCAATTTCTTGAAATATTAATTCAATTAGTTTTCTTGTTTTGATAACTTCAAAATTCTTACTTGAATTTTTAAATATTTTTATAAGAAGAGAATAGATTGGATATATATATGAAATATAATGAATATAGATTGGTGTAATTTGATAAATTACTCAGGTGATAGATTAGAAATTAATAAAAGAAGGTTACAGTGTAACAGTTGTGTGTGACACATTTTTGAAAAAGTGTAAAGGTTTTTTCTTGATTTAGAAGTTTGTTTCATTTCAGTTTGTTTAAATCAAGTTCAGTTATTTTTATTTCATTTATATACTTTTTGTTAAATATACTTTTGTATTCTTTTTGTTTAAATTGAAGTTTTTATTGAATTTACCATATATATTTATATATACCATGTATATATATATATATATATATATATATATATATATATATATATAGAGAGAGAGAGAGAGAGAGAGAGAGAGAGAGAGGGGCATCCTCCATTATATATATATATATATATATATATATATAAATATATATGTATATGTATATAAACTAAACAGCAAAAAAAAACCGGCGCACCCAACATTTTTCGTTACATATGTATTTAAAGTACGATCTAAGCGTGTTGTTTGTTTTTTTCTGGTTAGATAACGGCTAGAAAGACTTTCATATCAATAATCCCGAACAAAGTCCTTTAATGCCATAGAAATAATAATGATTTCCCTTAATAATGATTAGTTCACCTGCAGTCATTGTGTAGTTACCTTTCATTTTTGAAGTCAAGTTCATTTTCGCACCTTTTTTTTTTTAAAGTCGTTTGTTTTTCTTCTTCTTATCCTGATTGCTGATCAGAATATTTTTACCCACCGAAACCGTCGCTAAAATCATCGCGTTGGTAGATGATGGGAGCATCCAGTGTTATGTAGCTAGGTCCTTAGTGCTACCAGAAACCAACGTTCGCAGGGCAGTCCAGAGGTACAGGGAGACTGGTAACATAACCAGGAGGCCAGGTTCAGGTCGGCCCAGAACGACAGTTCCCGCTGACGATTGATTTATTGTGATGCAGACGTTAGAAAATCACTTTCAGACAGCCATGGAGACCAATCAAAGGCTTCGAATTGCCGGAAATGTGAATATCAGTGTGGATACGGTACGAAGGCAGCTTCACGAAGTTCACCTTCAATGAAGGGCCCCAGATACGGGAGTTCAGCTCACCCCAGCACATCGGATATCTCGTCTTATTTTGCTCGGTAACACTCCGCGTGGGCAGTAAACGACTGGGCTCAAGTATTGTTCCCAGACGAATCGAGATTTTCACTATTTGCTTCAGATCATCGGGTTAGAATGTGGAAAAGGCCGGGACAGCGATTTGCACCGTGCACTATCTCCGAAAGGGTGATTTGCGGTGGTGGGTCTGTGTCGGTTTGGGGTGTGATCACTTTAGTGGAGAAGACTGATCTCCATGTTTTCCAGAGAGGGAATCTAACTGCTCACAGGTACATATCAGAAATTATGGAAGAGTATGTAGTGCCATTCGCCCCTTTCAAATGTGATTATTTCATGTTAATGCATGAAAACGTGCGGCCAGATGCTGCAAATGCGGTTACCGACTGTCTTAATGAAGTGGGTATACGCACCCTAAAGTGGCCTGCCCGAAGCCCCGACCTTAATCCCATCGAACACCTCTGGGATGAGGTAGGGAGGCCCATCCGAAGGCGACTCGATCTTCCAATGGACCTTTAACACCTCAGAACCGCATCGTACAGGAAAGAGTTGCCAGCTTAATCAGCAACAAGCCGGGGAGATTCCATGCTGTCATTCAAGGAAGGGGAGGAATCATCCGTTATTAGAAAAAAATAATAATAACAATAACAAAAAATTTAATGAAGAAAAATTGCCGAAGAATGTTTTGTTCATTTATACGAGTTTGGAGTTTTTTTTAAATAAAATTGTTTTCCTTTCCAGATATTTCTTGTTTTTCAATCTGTTATCTCAAAGGATGTATACTGTACTTGGCAAAAACAGAAAAAATTTAATGATTTGCACTGGGAAGAAAAAAACGACGAAATTCCAGGTGCGCCGGTTTTTTTGCTGTTTAGTTTATATATATATATATATATATATATATATATATATATATATATATATATATATTGATATTTTTAAATAGGGCCTAGGAAAATGATACAGAATTAATTTAGTTACCATAAAACCTTAAGAAATAGTTGAAAGGTTTTTTTTTTTTTTTTTTAATATTTAAGATCCTTAGAAACAAAATTGGTTTATTTTACAAGTGGTGTTTCCAGCTTCTTATGTGGTGCACCCTGTAAATATTGGTGCGTGTATTTTTTATTATTTTTTTTTATTTTTTTTTTTTTTTGAAGGGAGTGAATTGACTTCTCTATTTGTAAGTATTCTTTCTGTGCTATTCCTAGTCTGTGTTAGTGTCATCACTCTAAAGATTCCTGAATTAGTTAAATATTGACTTATTTGTACATTGTCTTACCTTTCTTGATGATTGACAAATTTGGAGAAAATTATGCATCAATAGAATAGGTTTTGTGATGCCTCTTTTTTTAAAAATTGAAACAAACATAACATTATATTTCATATTGATTGGCTTTGTTGGCTATAACAATAGACTCTATATATATTTAATTGGTAGAAATACCCTTAAAGATATCTAAATTGTTGACACACTATATTTTACTCTTACTTAAGAGGGTAACTTTTTTTCATGAATCTGCTTCTTGCTAATTATATTTTATATACATCTATGGGTATATTTATGTCAAATATCCTATGGGTATTATATGATTGATAAAATATGACACAAATGAATAATCAAATCTTTTATTGACTTAAAATGTTATTTTAAAAAAAATGTATAAAATATTGAAAATGTTACTTCTAATGAATTAAAAAAAAAAGTTAAATATATATAAAAAATAAATAATAAAAGGTGAGGAAATCATTCTAACAATATAGATAATACTAACAAAAAACATGTTCTTAGCTAACGAATCATATGCATTAATATCTCCACGCAGCTCAATTCAACAATTGACTGTTGAATTAAGAAATCAATTAGTTACCAACACTTTTAATGTCTTAAATACAATTTATATGGTATATAGTAAATTTAAGTAAATTATGAAGAATGTTCTTCATCAACATTATGATGCAAACATTGCTAGAGAACTAAACACAATCTTAAATTCATGCATTCTTGTAAGTTTTTGATTGCTATGATAAGAGTATTTTGGGTGATTCTGAAATATAATGACAGTGTTTACGACTTTTCTTAGTTGAACCATTCCCAGATGTGTTGTGGCTATATCCTGAATCAGAGTCGTTTCCTGCTTTCATTACTCTGTTTTCAGAAAGCTTAGACTGTGCATTAAAGACTGTGTCATATTTGGAGTTAGAAACAGGCAAAATGCATGGAAATTGGTGGTGTGGAACTGAAACAGATCTATTTGGGCACAATTGGAAAAGAGCATCTAACAGAAGGCCTTCATGAAAAGTTGGATCTGCAACACCTTTATTTTTTTTCTTTTCATAGCTACATGTCTTCTTGTCTCTATAGGTTTTCCATTTATTGAATTTCATTGAGTTTGGTGAATGGTCGTTTCCTATGATTGAGTTGTACTTATCTTTGTAATTTTCACTAACATGACTGCTTGACATTGTTGCATAGTTGTGAGAAACAGGAAAACCTGTAACGCTTAATTCATCTTCAGCAAAATCATCTTCACTGCATTGTCCTCTAGGATCATTTTCACTTGTTTCTTCAGACTCTATCCTTCTATTTTCTGAACCTAAAAAAATTAAGACAACTTATAACTTAAATAAGGATAAGAATAGTATATATATATATATATATATATATATATATATATATATATATATATATATATATATATATATTCTTTTATTTTAACATATCAGTATTGGTCTCATTTAAAGCTATAAGTAGTTAAGACAAATTATTCATGATGCATAAACTATGTCTCATCTTAGATAAAAGAATTCTTATAATTGTTGTAGCTGAGATTAAAATTAAATAAAAATTATATAACTATAATAAATGAATCTCTTTACTGTTTGATAGTTCTTCATAAATTGGATTATAGAAATCTTGTGAAAAGTGCTGATGTTGATTAATTGCTGGAGGACAAATAAATACTGGTGGTTGCCTAACAACTGGGTACATCTGAGGCGAGTACCCTAATCCTAGCCAAGCCTTGTTTCTTTTTACATCAATCATCTGAAATAAGAAATTAGTACTCACATTATCAGGTATGTTTAAAATTGTAAAATTAATCTATAATATTATGGACAATAATAGAAGATTACATAATTTTTCTTAAAATGAGTATAGTTTTTGTAACATTTTTATAAAATTAATTTATTAATAACATAGTATATCTTATTTTATTAATAAATTAATAACATATATGTTGTATATGTTGAAATTAATATATGTTCAACAATATGTTGAAATATTACTACTATATTTTATTTTACAATGAGATGAAATAATTTTTGTTTTCTGTTTCAATGGTAGTCAGTTAAAGCATTTAATTTTAACAGCATTTACTTCTATCATAAAAATATAATTTTAGTGGTAAAATATACAATTTTCCTTATAATCATGCTGTAAGGAATGAAGCTGTGAAGTCCCTGCTCCCCTTCATTATTTTAGTTTTTGTTCTTTCTTCTATAAACTGATGATTCACATCTACCTATACTCAACCATGGTTATGAACCTTCTATGATCAAGTGATTGTTCTCCTTTTCATTAATCCAACCATACTTGGGCTACTTTGATTAAAATAGTCAAACAGCATTATAGAAACATTGTTAATGGAAGGTTATACTTTGAAATGATTTGATTTATTTTAAATATTTTTGTTTTCAGTTTTCACTAATGATTTATGCCCTGGACAAGGTTAATTGTTGATATTTTAGCCAAATGGAATGTTTGTTTGTTATGTTGTGGTGCCATGGGTGGATCCAGTGGGTTTTAAAGGGGGTCTGCATCCCCAGGGAGTAGGGAGCTGCATCCCCACAGCCCTTCCCCTGGATCTACCAATCAGCTTTTTTACCTTTTTATTCCTTTCCCACAACTAAAATTCTACTTGTTCTGCATATTTTTTGTTCTTTACCTTACTTCCTTACTTCTAGCCGAAATAGAATTCTACTTAAATTCTGTTTTTAAATGCCAACCAGTTTTCCAAAAGGGGAGCTGCAGCCCAACAGCCCTCCCTCTGGATCCACCAATGTGTGATGCCTCCATTATAGATTCTTTTATAATGAAAATATAAATTATTATTTCATGTTCTAGGATAAGATATACTATGTTATTAATTAGTGATTACAGTTATACAATTTGGATTATAGTAATTAATTGTGGGTTGATTGGGGCATGTATAAATAAATTAGCGATATATTGCATTGTATGCTTGAGTGACTTTACATATTACTTAGTATTGTAAGACTTTGTTACATTAATTGATATTGTAAGACTTTGTTACATTAATTGATATTGTAAGACTTTGTTATATTGTTGTTAAAGCCATAATTGGTCTTCCTGCGAACACCTCCACGCTGATGTTGTACGCTCCGAGGAGGGGTACCGAGGATTGAGTTTGATCCGCTGCCAATTGGAAGCTCCTCTTCAACACTTGTCCAATGCTCAGCGACTGTCCAATGTGCCGGATGCCCTGTTCCGATCTACATTTGATTACTCGGCGGAGATAGCAGAGTGTGCCGAGAGATTAGGAGTTGAACAGGGGCACCGAAATATGAGAGCTCTACGGCAGTCACTACGAGAAAACTCGTTTGAGGATTGGGCCAACTGCAGGTGGCAGGGCATTGGAGTACGACATTTTAAAGACACCCCGAAAGCTAACAGATACATGTACGAGAAGCAGATACTTTTGGGGTCTGAATGGTCCAATGCCCTAAAACTGAATATCAATTATGCACCCCTGCGCGGAGTCCCAGGTGTCAGCGGATAGGTAAGAGAAGTTGGGTCCCTCTGTCACAAATGTGACGGAGAGCCTGAAACACCAGCACACGTGCTGGGGAAATGCCCCAACGACTCGCTCCTGATAACTCGCCGTCACCACAGAGTCAAACATGCATTGATGGGGCTCCTGAAGGAGAGAGACTTCGCCTGCTTTGAGGAAGTTTATTGTGTGGATACGGATGGATCCACGAGATATGCCGATATTGTGGCATTCCCGAAGTCCGGAAAGTCGGCTATCATTCTGGATCCTACCGTGAGGTATGAGACTAATGACCTCGATCAGGCGAGCAAAGTTGACGAGGAGAAGAGAAGAATATATGAAAAGTGTTTATATTTTTACTGAAAAGTGTTTCAGTCTGGCTCTAGCCGTCTTTTAGTGAGGACCTGTTATCAACTCTTCTGTTTTTTTTGTTTTTTTTCTTTGCTATCAGTTTTTTTTTTTCCATAGTTCTTATCATCATAATTATATCTTATTTTTTCGAAGCTTTTATGGACCATTAGTGCAAAAACTCTCAAAATCCGAAGCCACCTACAGCCTTAAAAAATATAAAGGTAAGATATAAAATTAAGTTCCCGTTGTGGACAGTGCCGTGATAAGGACAGTGAGCTTATCCCTACCATAGCTACCGCTCCCCACCAGCCCACAACCCAGATCTGAGGACCCTCGGCCACCCCCGATCGTAGTCCGCTTCGTCAGGCAAACGACTCGGGACGAGATCGTCCGCCTTCGAAGAGTAAAGAGGGACTTCTCGACAAGACACCTGGGATGGGAGACTGACGAGAGGGTGTACTTGAGCGAGGCGATGAGTCCAGGAAATAGGCACCTCTATTGGCTGGCAAGACAAAAGAAGGCAGCCGGAAGGCTAAAGTACGTCTGGTTTGCCGGCAGAAGGGTCCGGTGCAGGCGGGACGACGGCTGTCCGGTCAACATAATAAATAAGAAGGAGGATGTAGAGGCCTTGGGCTGATAAAGGGGCAGTCATTACCTCAAATTTACTTTTCTTTCGTTTATGTTATATTTTTATTCTTTTTTTCTTCAAAATTCTTATATTATTTTTAAACTCAGAAGGATTTATTTTCTTTTTAATTCAAACATGTTTCTTTTGATTATTTTTAGTATTCAGAATTTTTCATTCTATAACATTAATGACTATAAGCCTCAATCTTCATGTATCTTTTCTTCACTATTTTACAACTATCAATTAGTTTTGTTTCATGTCACCACTAGTATCCAATACTGTACCCATCAACCTCTACATTCCTACACCCTTCTCAGATCAATCCCACTAATTCATTCATATGAGTAACATCCTTCTATCCTGTCACGTTAATTCCCACTCCCTTCCAACACATTATGATGAGTTCCTAGACCACTTTCTCCATAATTTCTATCACATCATTGCCGTCTCGGAAACCTGGCTTAAACCAAATACCCCATCCTCTTCTATATCCATCCCGAACTACCCTCTCATTCGTCGTGATCGTGAGGACCGAACTGGAGGAGTAGTTGGTCTTTCCGTTCACGATAGTCTGAGGGTAAAAATCCTTCTAGAATCTCCTTCCTCCGAACTTCCTCATCCGGAATATCTCCTCGTTGAAATTTCCTCCGATGCCTTTTCCCTCCTCTACATAATAGTTTACCGCCCTCCGCATGCCCAATTTGATACAATAACGTAATCATCATTGGTGATTTTAACATAAACATGCTCTCCGATTCTCCTAACAGATCTTACCTCACAGACCTCATCCATTCACTCAACCTTTTCATAGTACCCTACCAACCAACCCACCACACCTTTTGGAGTAGGCTATTGAGCCGTGCTACGAAAATCAGGATCTACAAGTGTCTCATACGGCCAGTAGCATCTTATGCCTGTGAGACGTGGACTCTCAACAAGTCCGTTGCGCAGAAAGTGGACCGATTTGAAAGAAAGATCCTGAGGCGAATAATGGGCCCTGTCAGAGAAAATGGTACATGGCGACTGCGTAAGAATAAGGAGCTGTATAAAGAATACCAGGACCTCAGTATCTCTAATTTTGCCAGAATACAACAAATTAAATGGCTTGGCCATGTTATTAGGATGGAAAATGGTAGGTGCCTCTCAAAGGTCTTCAAAAGTACCCCAGTCGGGACCAGGCCTAGGGGAAGACCTAGATCTAGATGGAAGGACAAAGTATTTGCTGATGTAAGAGAAGCTGGAATAAACACGGGACAAGCTGCAGACAGGCAATACTGGGGCAGAATGATTGAGCTGGCCAAGGACCGCTTTAGGCGTCTGTCGTGCCAATAGAAGTAGATATATTATTACAACTAATATTTAAATCATTATTATCCATATAATACAGCCACAGAGGGCCTCAAAGGGCAGACATGGGCAGACTGCCATGGATCTCTTGGTTCATACTTATAGCCCTGATTACAAACATACTTCCATCTTATTATAATAATAAACAGCATGTATATTTAAATTAACATTAATTTTAATCTTTCAAGTATTTTTAGATAATTAATTACCAAAAAATTACCTCGATAGGTCCTTGTGTCAAACTCCTTGTGTGAATGTCCATCATATCTTCATAGAGTACTCCATTTTGGTGTGAAATGTCACAATGATTTTCAGGCAGTGATTTACATGGTAGTAAGTTCCTCATTTTTTTTTGGTGCCTAAAATGAATTTGTATAAACCAAAAAAAATTAGTAACGCATATATTAAATATGAACGAATGTGATATTTTTACTTTTCTGAGGAGCGCATATTTATGAAAAGGTTTTGGAAAGAATATTTAGTTTTAGACAACGTCTTCATAACAATAGAAATATTTTTTCTGAAATTTCATTTTAGAAATTATATATCACAATTCGCTGATAAATATTTTTAGTAAAGACTATATTTTACATCTTAGCTCCATATGCATATCATATTTATTTTGCACTTACTATAGTTAAGTAATTCAGTGAAAGCAAGACAAAGTTATAATTGAAAATAGACAAAGTTATCATTGACATTAATATGTATGACTAAAACTTACTTGCAGAGGAATGCTGTAAATAACATCAGCATTATGAATATTAGAGCAGATCCCACTGTAATTGATATGAAGGATGGAAGTGCTGGTGAGCTATGGTACTCAGCATCTATCACCTATAGAAATATTATTATTTGTTCAGGCATAATTTCATATTTTACTTTCGTTCTTTATTTATTTATTTATTTTTTATGACAAAACAGAATTAGTTAAATAGCTTTGCCTAAGTGCCTAAGTAATTATACAAAGAAATAAATAAGAAAATAGGGTGTGGGGAAATTAGTGTATTTTGATAATGAAACCTATTTAAAATTTTGGTGTTTGATCAAATAAAACAAATTAGAATTAGTGTAAATGCTGGAAAAGAAATTGTTAGAACTGTTTGGTACAAAAGAATTGTAGACTTTGTATGCTGTTATTAATTATAATCTTGATAGAATTACTGAACTGATAAAACAGACTAAAATTTAGTGGGTACTTCTGGTTCAAAGAAATCAAATAGTGCAGTTGATGATTTGTAGTTAATACCACTCAGATATGAGAAGCAATACTTAATTTTTGAGATTTTTATTATTATTTCTTATCATGTTAACAAAGTATCTCTGCTATGCTAAGTTACATGGGATCATTTTAACTTATGTTTTCATATCTATTCATTTATCATTATTTTTTCCTAAAAATTTTATTTTTAAATATTTCAGTAAAACAGGAAAAAAAAAGAAAAAAAAAAGACATTCTTAGAGCACTTATATTTCTTCATAACTTTTACTTTTGGTGAAGTAGTAACTTACCGGTCGGATAGAACAGCTGTGAAAAGTACAAGTAGAGCTGAGATCAGGAAGATAAGGAGGGCGTGGAGGTGGTGGCACTGGGAACCTGGGTGGTGGTAGTTTGCATTCATCTATAGTCTATAAAAGAAGAAATAATGTAGTGTATGTTCCTTCCAAATCATTTAATTTAGCATGCAGACATCAATTAATTGTATTGTCGGTAAAAATCACAAAACAGTATACTATCAAATATTTAATCAAATAGCTAACTTTTATATTAAACTTAAAAATATTATTTAAAAACATCACTCACCATAATTATAAAGTGCAAGATAATTTTTAATTCATTCAACGTTCAAATGAAATTGTGTAAATACTCATTGTTAACAAATAATGGTAAAATAAAAGAAAATATTAAGTTTAACTGAGTTTAGAAAAATTTACAAGATTACCTCAAACTAGATACTAATTAAAATGTGAAATTTTTCTGATTAAAATATTACCAATGTTAAAATTGAGGGAAGAATTAAAATTAAGGGAGAAATTACCCAAATGCTCTGTTTCTAATAGAAATCAAAAATATATGTGTGTGTATATATATATATATATATATATATATATATATATATATATATAAATAATAATAATAATTATTATAATTTTTTTAAATAAAGAAGAAATAAATCTGTAAAACTCAACCCCTATAAAGGATCTTGGTTTTAGTAATAAGTATGAAAACATTTCTTCTTGCCTAACAGTTTGGTGGAAGGTGATTTGGCCAGGATTAGTCTCATCTGCCTGGTCTTTCCCCACACCTAGTATAGGTATATTAAGGTATTCACGATAAAGAGGCTGTGATAGCCCCAGGAAGTTCTCTTGACCTGAGAATTGATTCAACACTGAAATCTTCTTCTTCTTCTTTCCCTATCTCCTTTGTGCTGTTAAGCGTGGAGTAGATTTAACCCATCTTCTGTAGGCATCTCTATCTTGCGCCATTCTTTTAATTTCAGTCAAGGACGAGCCGCGTTCGCTCCCGAGTCTCTCCATATACTGGCTGTATGTGGTTCTCGGCCTGCCAACTGGTCGCTGCCCCCTTGGCCTGGCCTCCAATATCCATCTTGCTCGACGCTCATCTCCCATTCTACAAACATGCCCGTACCATTTGAGCTGACATTCTTCAATTGTATCACGCACAGGTTTTACGCCGAGTTGTTCCCGAATTTTTTCATTTCTTTCTCGGTCCCGCCTTGTCTTGCCAGCTACTTTCCTTAAATACCTCATTTCAGTTGCGGTAACCTTACTAGCGCTCTTGTCAAGAAGAACCCAGCTCTCTGATCCGTATAGCAGGACTGGGAGAAACACCGTTTTGAACAGTCGGAGCTTGGCCTCTTGACTGATTTCCTGCTTTCCCACCAGAGTACTAGCTATTAGGAACAGTACTTGATTGGCCTTCTTTACTCGGTTAAGTACCTCATGCTCGATTCTAGCATCCCTGCTGAAGATGGTGCCCAGGTATGTGTACTTGTCCACCTGCTCAAGTTGTTGCCCATCACACACTATTCTCAGCTCGGTCTCTTCCCTACCTACTTGCATAACTTTACTCTTAACCGGATTTATGGCGAGGCCTCTTAGCTTTAGCTCCTCAAACCACTCCTCCACTGCAATCTGTAGGCTTTCCTGACTATCGGCTATCAGAACTATATCGTCCGCATATACAAAGCATTGAACGAGCACTGGCATCAGGTTCCAGTATCCGATAGTTGCTCGTGGGGTCCTTCTCTTTGCCACCTTCAGAGCCTCATCAATTACTACATTAAAGAGGAGAGGGCTGAGACTATCTCCCTGTTTCACACCTTTATAAAACCGGAAAGGTTGAGACTTGGCACCATTCAGTCTGACTATACCCTTCGGGTCCTGGTACGCAGACTTGATTGCACTAATCAGATTAGGTGGAACTCGCTTATCCTGTAGGGCCTTCCAGATTTCTTGACGGGGTACCGAGTCGAAGGCTGCTTTTATATCTAAGAAAGCAAGATATATGTTTCGGCCTCTATCCCATGCTTTCTCCAGCACCATTCTGAGTGAGAATATATGGTCCTGCGTTTGCCTATGAGGTCTAAAGGCAGCTTGCTCTTCCTCCATGTCATCATCTACGTATTTCCTAAGCCTCTGCTCCAGTATTCTGGTGTAGACCTTATATACCACTGAGGAGAGACAGATTGGTCTGTAATTTTCGCACTGTGTCTGGTCCCTTTTTTTGAATATGGGAATGATGAGGTTCTCCTCCCATTCCATTGGGATCCTTTTAAGGTCCCAAACTTTTTGGAAGAGGTTCTGGAGGCTCTTGATCAGCTCGGGTCCTCTATGCTTGATCAGTTCGGGTGCTATTCCATCGTTGCCAGCAGCTTTCCCCATTTTGACTCTTGCAACCGCATCTTCAACTTCTTCTTCCTGGATAGTATCATCCATGTCCTCTGGATTGCTAAGTATGGTCCGTGGTCGTCGCCTTCTGTCTTGCACGCCTCTTCCTCTCCAATCCTCAAACGAAAATCTATCCTGGTAATGTTTCCTCCAAACCTCCAGGATTTCCCTATCCTCGGTGATCAGCTGGCCGTGACTGTCCTTAATGCTTCTCACAGGCTTTCCTCTTTTTCCCCTTAGACTCTTCACAGTTGTCCAGAATCTCCTAATGTTCTCCTGGAAGCTGTCTTCAACTTCTCTCCCAAATTTCTCCCAGGCTTTACATCGAGCTTGCTTTACTGTTGCCTTGGCAATGTTTCGCTTCTGAACGTAAGCATTCCAATTCTCCGGGGTCTTGTTTCTTTTGTACAAGCACCAGGCAGCTTTCTTTTCCTTGACATCCCGTGCCACTTCATCACTCCACCAATTGGTCTTCTTGGTGATTGGCCTAATTTTCTTTACTCCACAGACTTCTTTTCCAGCTCGCAATACACTATCTTTGATGGCAACCCATTGAGTGTCAAGATCCGCATCATAATCTATCTCCACTAGCTCTCTTCTAAGGAATTCTTTATACTCTTCCTTTTTTTCTTCCAGGTGAAGAGCACTTACTGCTATCCTATCATATGATTTAGGTTGTATTTTCATAGGTAAGAGGTTCTTCGTGTCGGCAACTAGCAGGTTGTGATCCGTTTCAAGTTCGGCTCCTCTTATAACCTTGATATCGGTAAAGTACCGCCTTATGTCTCTACTGTAGATGAAGTAATCTATGATGCTTGCTCCTTGTCTCCCCTGGGCTTCAAAAGTCACCTTATGGATCTTCTTGTGGTTGAAGAATGAATTTCCTATAAGCAGATCATTTGATATGCAGAATTCTATCAACCTTTGCCCATTGTCATTCCTCATAGATTCACCTCCCCACACTCCCATCGCGCCATGGGCGAGATGGTATTCGCAGCCAGTCCTTGCATTTAGATCACCCATTATTATGATACTCCTATTCCTCCCGTAAGCTGAGTCTACCACTCCTTGGAGATCTTGATAGAAGGCCTCTTTGTCAGTCACCGAACAATCCTCAGTGGGGGCATAAACCTGGATACAAGTAGCCTTTCCCAATGTTAATCTTATATCCATGAATATAATTCTTGAGGAAACCCCTTCCCACTTCTCTATCCTGTCATAAAGCTGGTCCTTCAGCACGAAAGCCACTCCCTCCTTGGCTCTCCCCTCATTCACTCCTGAGTATATCATTGTGAATCCATAAGCGAGGTTCTTCATTCCGCTTCCCATCCTCCTTACCTCACTTGCTCCAAATATGTCTACTTTATACTTCTTGATTTCTTCGACGAGCTCTGCCTCTTTTCCCGTGAGCGTCTTTATATTCCACGTAGCCATTCGTATGTCCTTATCCCTGCCGCGTCGTAACCTAGAAGACTGTCCGGGTCTATTATCATTTGTATTGCTCTGAATCAGTTGTACTCCAGGTGGGTGATTGGCCCAAGCCCCAGAGGCCCCGTATCCTCGGGACAACTGGCCTCCCGAAACTTATGTCCCCTCAGGAGAAAGGGTGGCTGGGCTATACCCCCCAGCACTGGGTACCTGTTGGTCCACGGGTCTTTATTCCATATTCAGACCACCCCTCCAAAGAGGGATCCCCCATCCGCCGCCCGGGGGACGCGCTCCCTAGCGGACAGGCTCCGCCGAGAGCAACACTGAAATAACAGAACAAATACTTATCTGTCATGACCAGGCTTGAACATAGCGCCGGAAACCAGATGTGTAGTGCCCTATCTATAGAGCTACCCCATTCCATAAAGTATTAGTAGGAAAAAAGAATTGAAAACTAATTATGATTAAAGATTTACAGATAATACAAAGTGTGTTTTTTTCTATAGCGCAATTTGTTAAATTTGCATTAAACAATGTTGAGAGATCTCTGGATTTTGATCTGTTCAGAGCACTGACTTCATTTAATCACCAAAAAAACCATGAGTTTCTAGAAAGAGTACAAATGCAAAGTATGTTGTGCAGAAGTGATTAAAACGAAAACATTTTATTTAATGGATGGCAAAAATGTATGCTTTACATATTTTTACTGGTGATTGGTAATATCTTTTATTCTGTAATCTATAAAATTCCTAAGGTATATGGTTGGTATAGTTTTCTGGCTGATCAAGGAGGAACTAGGATCAAAACAATGGGGATGGGAGGCAAACCTTGGTTGTTCAGGCTGTAACATTTATTTTCTTTTTGTGATTTTGTAGCATTCGAATTTAAATGGGCCTTTTAAATTTAAATTAAACAATTTTTAAATGAAAGATAAATTGATCAGTTTTCAAATGAATTTGTACTAAATTTTAATTTGTTTTTTGCTTATGCCCTTGCTTAAATGCCCACGGGGGCTGACTCCAAAAAAAATTGGTGTGGGATGTTTGAATGAAGTGTTGAAAACGAGTACTTTAGCACTTAAATAGATTTTGTTATGACTGATTGACTTCTATATATTTTTTTTATCTAAATATTTCTTTAGTGATGTAATTGCCACATTTTTCTGGGATGAATGGAGATGGACAAATCATGAAGAGTAAGATGCCTGGTTGTCTGCTGGCATGGCTGCACTGTATAAATACCTATAGCAAATACTGACTGCAAACATCTTAGGTAAGAGGTTTTTCAATAATCATGAATTCATAAAGAAAATTTAAGAAATATTACACTTCTGTATTAAATAATAATAAATTATATTGAATGGAGATGGACAAATTATGAAGTGGCAGATGTCTATTTGTCTGATGTGAAATTACATAGCTGCACTGTATAAATACCTTTAGCAAATGCTGACTGGAAATGTCTTAGATAAGAGGTTTTTCAAACATCATGAATTCATAAATAAAATTTTAGAAATATTGTGCTTCTATATTAAATAATAATTAATTATATTAAATGGAGATGGAAAAATTATGAAGTGCCCGGTTGACTGATGTGGAATGCCGTAATAAATAATAAAATAAAGTGTCATAATAAATTATATTATCAATTTGGGGGTGCCGGTGGCCATGGGGGTTAAAGCGAAGTACGAAGTGAGCATGTCGAAACCCAGAGCATAAAAAGAGGCACGAGTTCAAATCCCTACTCGGCGATTTTTAGTTCACTGACTCGCTACGAGGCAGCGCTGGTGTGGGCACTAGTGTAGCGGCAGAAGTCAATGAATGCCACCCCCATAGGTTTGTGAAGCACAGACAGCACAAATGTCCGTAAGAAAACCACACTGCGAAAATCGGAAAAAAAAATTATCACTTTTATGCTAAAACAAATATATAACACTAAATTGAAAAAAAAAAAAAAAAGAAATGATGCATAGTCCTAAAAACGATGCCTGACTGGATTGACATTTTATCTATTCATAAAAGAAATATGAGGCAATCTGAGTGTACTATAGAGACATCTCTTGAAGGGAACTCCTACCAAATTGTTGGCTGCCAATTTGCTGCTACTTTATTATATGTGCCCTCTATAAATTAAATTCAAAGTACATAAGGTAAGAAACGTCCTCACATAGTTTTGTACCTTGTTCTATATAACTTATATTTTTACATTTTTTAAAAATATTCTATTTAGCATTTGAAAAAAAAATAAATATTATGAATATGAAATCAATTTGTTAAATTTTTTTTAAAAATTTGTATATATTATGGTACTTTTTTTTTGTACGCTAACTGTTGGATGTCAGAAATATGAAGGTTATCTGTCTGATCTCCACTGACAAGAACCTTTGCTTGATAAAGACCCCTTAGGAGAATCATTTTCTCTTGTTCAAGCGTAGAGAGCAGTGTTCAACAGTTGTGGACAACCTTAATCTGTAATAATTTGATTAATTATTAATAACAATGGATATCATGCAAAATCTTGTAGGATCAGCCTCTTGGTTTTGGCAATGTCTGACAGTTAGCGTACACTTAGCGTTTGATAATATTCAATGTTACTAAGGCTGTTTGATTACTATTAAAAAAGAAATTTATTTTTCAATTCACACTGTTTTGTGACTCTTAAGATTAAAAACAAAATAAGAACATACTTATTTATAATAATTTTCTAATGTATGCAAATAGAAAAAAAAATGTCATAGAAGATATGAAAAATGCAAACCAGTTGTTTTGATCAAATCAAAAATTCATTTTTTGTTGAAAGGAACTTATAAATTTGCTTGTAGGTACCTGTGAATATATATTTCTCTTAATTTTTGTATGGATACAAGTTTTATAGGTATTTCTCAAAGCTATTGAAAAGTCTGGTCTTTTCTTTATACATATTGGGTGTGCTGTAAAGGAGTCTCCCTACACAAGGGGCAATTCTTGGCCGACAGAATAGGAAGTAAATTTAAATGACTATAGTTACATTTCAATTCTATTCCTGGGATTTAGGAGTTTAATATGTTACCCACTGTGCCCCCATGACCTATTTAAATTTTATTCTAATGAATCCATAATAACCTTAGGACAAATTAATAAAATAAGTGAAGGTAACATATAGTAGCTTTGGATTGTTACAGAATTATTCAGAAGTAATGTTAACAGTTTTTTTTGTTGTCTACAATTATTCAACTAGATAAAAAAGTTACAGTTATTAATGAAGGTCCAAATAGGTGTGTATAAGAATGAGAGCATACAGTGGGTCAAAAAAGTATTGGCACACCCCACTTTTTGCACAAATCTCAATAGGATTAAGACATTTCCAGAAATAACATTTAATTTAAAAGAGGCTCTTGAAAATTAGATTTTAGAAATGATGAATGTTTGGAATTCAAATAATGAATTTAAAGTAAAGATAAAAGATTAAATTTTGATAGTCAAAAAAGTATTGGCACAGTTTTAAATGTTTACTATTAGCTCCAGTCAAAACAAATGAATCCCTTTTCTTTCAATAGATTATAAATGAAGATTGACACTAATTCTATATCAACATTAAGATGCAGTCTTTGTTCTATCTTTGCCCTAGCAACATGGCCAAAACCGGAGAGTATTGCGTTATTTTCAAAAATAGAATAATTAAATTATATTTATAAGGACTTAGCTACCGAAAAATAGCGAACAGGCTAGAAATTAGTTTTAGTTCAGTTTGAAATATCGTAAAGAAGTGTATTAAGACGGGTTCGGTTTTAAACAAACCTCGTTTGGGACGACCAACAAAATTCAATGAAAGGGAATAAAGGAGAATACGCCGGATTGTTGAGCGAGATCCAACTTCATCAGCAGCCATGATAGCACAAGAGGTCGCAACAACTTCTAACAGCACCTTCTGGTTACAGACAGTAAGAAATGTCATTCATAAATTTAATTATTATGGCAGGGTCCAACGGAGAAAACCGTATATTTCGGAGGTCAACCGCAAAAAAAAGGTTTGAGTTTGCTAAAAATTACATTAACAACGACCTAGAGTTCTGGAAAAATGTAATTTTTTCAGATGAGAGCAAATTTAATATTTTCGGTTCTGATGGCCGCAAGTATGTTTGGCGAAAACCCAATACCGAATTCCGAGCTCGACATGTGAGGCCCACTGTGAAACATGGGGGTGGAGGTGTTCTAGTTTGGGGATGCATGTCGTGGAACGGTACAGGTAATTTGACCTTCATTGAAAATATTATAAATGCCGAAAAATATGTCGACATTTTGCGTGATAACTTGAAAACCAGTGCTGAAAAATTGGGGATCAAGGAGACATATATATTTCAGCATGACAACGACCCCAAACACACAGCAAAGAAAACAAAAGAGTGGACGCTCTACAATGTTCCCAGGCAATTAAAAACACCACCACAATCTCCGGACATAAATCCCATAGAACCCCTATGGTCTCTATTAGACCAGAAAGTAAAGAAAAATAAAATTTCTTCAAAGAATATGTTAAAAGAAACTTTGGGTGAAGAATGGCGTAAAATCGGTCAAGAAGTAACCCAAAATCTTGTTGCATCAATGCCAAGAAGACTTCAGGCTATTATAGATGCCAAGGGAATGATGACCAAATATTAGTTCTCAAAAAACATTAAATTAAAAACATCACACAATTGTGTAATTCATAGTGTGCCAATACTTTTTTGAGTGCCTAAAAGTGAACTTTTTTTTAAATTGATTGTTATGTTATGTAATTTTTCAGTATTTCCTTTCCAATTAAGTATTTTTCTCAATTGTTTATTAAATAAAAATGCCAATTGTTTATTAAAAAATAATTTTTTGAGTTTTTCACAATGAAACCTACAAAAATTTGAGTGTGCCAATACTTTTTTGACCCACTGTAGATACATATAGGTGTGTACGTGAGAGACAATTTTTAGTGGGAAAGAGGTGTAAGGAAAAAAAGTGATAAAGACCATAACATCTAAGCTCATAAAATAAATTACTAGTTAAAAAAGATAGATGGTTTGCAAAATAGGATTTAAAATTTCACTGTGCACAAACTCTAAACATATATTGTAAGTTTATTTTATTTGTATCAATTTCACCCACCAGCTGACTAGATCAATAGTTTAAATAAACAGAAATAGTTTAGTTTTGCATATTGAGTTGAAATCATGAAATAGTTTGGAATTATCTTAATGTTTTAATATAGTTATTATTTTTAAACCAGATTTACAATTTTTGTTTTGTTGTTCATAAAATATAAATGCTTGCAGATTTGTAATTTAACTTATTACAACACATTAATATATGTTATAATATTAAATAAAACACTACAGGTTTACAGGTATCTACATTACTATTAATACCCTGATGTCACGTGATATTCTCAAATTATTAAATATAACTTCCTATAAATAAAAGTGGTATTTTAACAAGTAATTTCACCTACCATATTTTATATATAAGTAGATGTATGTATAAATCAGTAATCCATATTTTCATAATACATAATATCACCTTCAATAAAAAATGTGTATTTTCATCCAATTAACTATATAAAAGGTTTCATTATGTGGCTTGTGCATTATTAATACAATCCTTGTTAATTAAATGATCGTTCTTTGGTAAAATATGTTCGTATCTGGAATAAAGTGCAGCAGTAAATATCTAATATGGTATATGAGAAAAACTAGAGTCACTTTTGTGTGCTGCCACATATGAACATCAGCCCATCCATTTTTTAAAAAAAAACTTATTGCGAAATCGTACAATAAAAAACTTTGTAAAAAAACCAACCAACGAAAAAAAAACAGTGCTTGCAGAAAAAAACTATCATAATAAATAATAAGAATGCTGCATTTTCTTTTTTCTTTTTTTTTTATGACCTAAGATGTATTGTAATAAATGATTACTAAAAAAAAAAAAAGAAATGGTCATTTTTATTAATACGAGATGTTTAAAATAAAATAATTAATGCAAAAAGATATACTATCCTTTGGTAAATAATGAAAGTTACCAATTTACTTATCTACTAATAAAATTTACTTAGTAAGTAATAACATTTAAAAAAAATAAGTATGCTTAGTAAAGATAATGCAAAATGTATTTTATTGAAAATTTTTGTCTCTGATCTGAGAGATCAAAAATTTTCAACACTGAGATCCTCTCCAACTTTGTATCCGTTAAATGTATTATAATATTCTTGATGCCATATTTTGCTATTATTTTTGCAAGAAAGAATTTCATATCACATAATTTTTTACAAAACTGGAAATAATTTTTAGCTTATCCTGTGACAGAGAAGAATATGTTTTTCAGAATAACATCCCTTTTGATAGTTAAAAAAAAATCAAATAATTCTCTAATCAAGAATTAAATAGCATAAATAGATCTTTAGTTATTGTTTTTTTTTTTTTTCATTAAAACACTTGACAAAATTGATAAATAAAACATTTATACTCACTCCTTCCCTTTCCAAAATTAGACTATAGCATGAATAGAATTTTCTTTTTCGTTTGGTCTACAATCAATCCTTTCCTTTTCGGACTTCATTCACATTTCATCCTATCCAATAGCTAGAGAGAGATGTAATAAATATATTGTTGTTATAGCAATGTTAGTTATGCAGTTTGAGGTTGCTGACACACCAGTTTGACAAAGATAGAAAAGATATTTAATATAAGATATTTCCAAATTCAGTAAAAACTAGATGGAACCCAATCTCATCAGAAAGAAAAGTTGTTATTCTACTGGAAAATAATTCCTTATTTTGAAAATATTAAGAAATTAGATCTTCCTCATTTGGTAAATCTGGTCTTATCCTGCTCTAAGCATATGCAAATTGTAAATAAACCGGTGTAAACCATAAATCTGCATTATATATATATGTATATATATAGGGGAAAGTGCCCTATTATGGGATACATTTTTTTAATATTTAATTGCTTGGCTCTAAATCGGTTAGACGATTCAAAAAATTTTGTTACACATTTAGCAGTAGTAGTAGACCATATCAAAAATGAAAAACATCCCATATCTCCTTTTTGAAATTTTTAATCATGGTTAATGTGAGAAAAGTAAAATTTGCACTTTTTGAAAATGGGTTCTTAATATGGGATAGGGGGGTGTCCTAATGTGGGACACATATCCCTTATTAGGGACCATGATATAAAATGAAATATATTTTTCTTATTATATATAAAATATAAGGGAAAATTTGTTTATTATACAGACAATATTCACAAAAATATATGTTGTAAATGCCCATGGAAACGTATGATCGGAACCCCGAAGATAGCAAGTTCAAAACCCCCCACCAGGGGCTATTTAATAATATTAATCCCCCACCCTCTCCCCTAGCCTGGGAAACCACGTATAGGGGAGGAACAAAAAAAAAAATATATATATAGATATATGTTATAAATAAATCCATGTTTATTTATTTTTTTTTTTCAAATTTTTTTATTTTTATTTTCAAATAATCAAAATTTGATAAGACCTTTATTTGACAGATCTTTTCCCAAATTACAAAGAAAATTTGTGGATTATGAGCTCAACACTGCTCTCATGGCAGGACACTCCACAGTAGGAACATTGAACTTTCAATGTGAATGTGAATGAAGAAAACATAGGAACAGTTTGGCGAAATAGGATTTGAGAACAAATCTTGAGGCAAAAAAAAAAAAAAAAAAAAAAAAAAAAAAAAAAAAAAAAAAAAAAAAAAAAAAAAAAAAAAAAAAAAAAAAAAGAAGAAGAAGAAAACTCTTCATTTTCTAATTTTTTATCACAAAACATAAGCGTTTCTAAAAACTCAGTGTTTAAAGTAATATTTCATTAAAATTATTTGAATTTATTAATATTTTTATTTCAGTGATAAAAAGGTGCCACAATATGGGATATCCCATAATAGGAAGTAATGGGTATCCCATATTAGGGGATCTGGTTTCATTTTTTGTAGAGATTATTGTGCTTCAGTATGTAATAAAAAAAAGAAAGCAGTTAGCAAATATAGTAATGAATTGTTCAACATTTAAGATAAAACAATGATTAAGGGTATTCGACTTACTTTGAGGCCTGAAATATCAGGTCAAAATAATCACGAAAAAAAGTTTTTGAACCCTAAAACAACAATTCACTGAAAATAATCCAACAGGTAGAGAATGTATAACAATGTGACAAGGTTATGTGCCAATGCGACATTAATCTTCAATTTTATAGAATAAAAGTGAGGTTACATTACAAACTATATCCAGAAACTACATATCCCATATTAGGCAACCGTCCCATATTGGGACACTTTCCCCTATATATATATATATATATATATATGTATATATATTTATTTATTTATTTATTTATGTTTTTATTACAAAGAGATTTGAACCCAGATTCCAGACTTCCGTAAACATAAATAAATAAATAAATAAATAAATATATATATATATATATATATTTATTTATTTATTTTTATCCGAAAATTATTTAGGTTTTGAAATGAGAAACACTCATGTGGAGCACATTTAGAGTAGCGAGTAATTTAAAAAGTAAACTTGAAATTGCAGAAATCCTTTAATATTTAAAGTACAATATATTCAATATTTTAATACTTCTAATAATGTATACGTTAAAAACTTTATCTGAACTCCTTCTTTCCATGGAACTTTCAGAAATCTGATGAATATCATTTCAAAGCTTATTATTTTCTCAAGTTTTTCCAGGAGCCGGAGGACCAATATTTGTTTCTCTAAAGCAGACTGTCAATGGACTTAGCCTCTGGGCGGCTTCTCACATCCTAGAAAATCACATCACGATTCTCAATTGGATAAACAAGTTAGGGTCATAAGTCCTGTGCCCGGTCGGGGTGTGTCTCCTCCAGTAGGCTGACGGGCCTTACATAACTCAATATGAAATAAAAATTGATAAATTTCATTCGCAAAATATAATTTTTCACTTATAATCTGTAATAACTTTTGAACTATTGACTGCAATGTCTTTGGAATGGTCTAATTATATTCAGAAACATATAATCTATCCAAAAATATATTGAAAAATCAATATAACCTATCAATTTATTACTATAATTTTCAAATAACATCTCATGGCTTAATGTTCAGAGAAACCTAATTCTATACCCTTGTTATTTTCAATAACATGAACTTTCCCTTTATTAGTTATTGAAACAAAAATTAAAAATTATTTTATTTTTATTTAATTGAATACTCTGAGACATTATTTAGTATATTATTGTTTGATACCACTTCAATGGTAATGTTTAAATTAATTGCTTCCTACCATATTATTAACAAAAGTAGATGAGGAAATATTTTAATGATTTTACTCGTTTAATATGTTTCCTATTATTAGAACGTGATTTATTTTTCAAATGACCTATTTGAGGGTAAAGGGGCTATTTTAAATTTGAGAGCTAAGTTAAGTGCTGGTTTTTCAAATAATAGCAAATTGCTTGATTATGGGCGGAAGTTTAAATATAACACTTCTTGAAAAAGAATATTCTATTAATTATTTACATCATTAATAAAATATATGTTGCTTTCAATATTTTATATTATTCAATTATTATTATTTATTTAACCTTAAAAGAATTTTAAGGATTTGGCATGCCACGGAAGAAAATAGAACTACCCCCCCCCACTCCTTCTTTTTGTGCGTGCGCAACTTCATTGCTTTTCTTAAAACTGTCCTAGTATGCTGGTATCTACATTTACTTCTCTATGTTTTTGCATGGGCGTACCCAGCGGGGGGCAGGGGTCAGCTGCCCCCCCCCCCCCCTGGAACGCTGGATGTAATAATTTTTTAAGCTTTTAAGGCGGGAAGCAGTAATAGAATAATTTATTTTCAAGCAAATACTTGAAATAACATAGTTGATAAAGCACTGCTATAATTATACATTATTTTGGTTTCATTCACCTTTTCCGCGGTAAGATGTTACAACCTGAACGACCATAGCTTGCCCCCCCCTAATTTTGATCCTGGGTACGCCTTGTGTGTTTGGCTTCTATATTATAACCGGTTTATCCTATTTCAACGAAATTAGAAACAGTTGCGTGTTTTTGCACAATTGGAGTATAAGCTGCTTTAATATTATTGTGGATAGGTAATTAGGGGGATGATATTAACTTTTTACCGGTATATCCGATTTCAATAAAATTTTAAACAATTTTCATTCTAAGTTACTATAGGAGTACAAGATTAATTCCTACTAAATGATATTATGAATAGTTAATGGAGGGGGATGGGAGTAATTATTAACTTTTAACAGATTTTTCGGATTTCAACGAAATTTGAAACACTTGTCATACCCTAGGTGAAGAAGAAGTATGTGGAGATTCAGTCCTCATAAATATTATCATGAATAGGTAATAGGGAGGGGGTTATTAACTTTATACACGTTAATCCGATTTAAAAAAAAAATTTGAAACACTTGTTTATAGGTCATATAAAAGTGAAAGGACTTTAATTAAACATAAATTGTATTAGGATAGGGGAAGGAGGGGTAAGATGACGGATGGGGAAAGATGACGAATACAGTAGTTCTTGCAGTCAATCCAAAAAAGCAGCACACTCTAGGAGGGAAATGGTTGCCATAGGAGAGGGGAGGTTTCAACTTCCGAGCCAGTTGTCCACGATCTCACAGCAGGTAGCCGAGACCCTTTTATTGTTTACATTGTGATAAACAGAAATTTCCAAGCGCTGAAGTGCAAGCCATCACAAGTCTAAGCTAAGTTTTTTAAGATATTCTCCTATATATTATGAAAGTACACTAAAGCACCTACAAATTCATGTAGGATCTTTCTTTCTATCTAGACTCTTAGTCGGTAGTAAAGATGTGCTCAATAAAAATGGCGAGTTGGGGAAAGATGACGAATTTACAATGGGGTAATATGACGAACAGATCCACCCCCTCAGCCCCAGTCTCTACCGCCGACAACTGTTGTTGAGGCGACAGGGCCTACTCCACCTACTTCTTTAGCGCTTCCTCCACTTCCAGTAATTAAAAAAAAAAAGATTGCTAGAAAACTAAAGAAGAAACTACCATAGAAAGGAAAGAAAAAGAAAGGAACCAAAATCAAGACCAGACGTCTATTTGTCTGCTCTTCATCTTATGATGACGAGTCTCTATGTAGACACTGATGATGATGATATGGATATCTATGTTATCGATGAGGATAATTTCTGTATAAGATAAGGAAGAGGGAAAAGATGAAGTATGGTACAACTGTTTTAAGTGCCTCAAATGGGCTCACGCCGGATACTCAAATTGGGATCAAAAGCAAGCCGCCCAAACACCTCACAATTCTGACTTTTGTGCTAGTAAATAATGTTTTTATAATTAATGTTTAAAATAAAGTTTGATGTTTCAATGTTTCATTTTTTAAAAAAAGATAGTTTTCAACGTGTTCATATAAATTTTTTGTTCGTCATCTTACCCCGGTCATGGGGTAAAATGACGAATAATAACTTTTTCAAAAAAAAATTTTGGATCTCCTCATTGAACTTTAATAACACAATTTTAAACAAGGTTTACATCAGGTAATATATTGACAAACTTATCATTACATTTTTAGTTCTCTCATTCATTTATAGTGGTCAGAAAAAAACATGAAAGCTTAACCTCGTCATCTTACCTCACCTTCCCCTATTTATTAATGGGGTTGACTAACGTTTATCAATTGTAAACTAAATATGAATCACCGGTTGGCCTTAGGTCAAATAGAAGTAGAAGGATATTAATTTTTTACAAATGTTTTTAAGGGTAAGTAAGTAATGTGAGGCAGGAGGGTTAATTTGTAACATTACTTATTCCTAACACCTTTTTATTCGATTCCGCCTAAATTTTAAACATTTTTTGTTCATAGGTCATATTTTAATTATTTTTAGAATAATAAGAAAACCTATCGATTGTAACATCACTAACTTGATGCTTCACATCTGTCAAGACGGCCGACTATTTTTTTTACTTTTACTTACCTATATATGAAATATATAGTAAGTGGAAGTATTGCGATCGTGAAAATTTTCGACTTCCGGTTTTCAACGGAAATACACGTTTTGGGGTCCCCTGAGTCAAAATAACCAAGTCCCGCGAAATGGTCTGTGTGTGTGTGTGAACAGACTAGCTCAAAAACTATAAGCCGTGCGAATCTGAAATTGGGTATTTAGTGTATGTATATGCCCGTGATGTGACAGCAAAAATTTTATCAAGATTGCTCAAAGGGAGGGGGTACTTTATTTAATAACTTTTTAAGTTTTTTTCGATTTTCTCAAAAACGGCTCTAACGATTTTGATTAAACTGAGTATTTCATCTATTTATATGCCCGAGATATGACTGTATAAATTTCATCAAAATTGATCAACCGGAGAGGGGACTTTACTTGATAAATGTTGTATAATTTTCAGGTGTTTTTTTTTAGTTACTCAAAAACGGTTTTAACGATTTTGATCAAACTGGGTATTTGATGTATGTGTGTGCCAAAGATGCGATAACCATCATTTCATCACAATTGATCAACCGGAGGGGGTACTTTATTTAATAACTTTTTAAGTTTTTTTCGATTTTCTCAAAAACGGCTCTAACGATTTTGATTAAACTGAGTATTTCATCTATTTATATGCCCGAGATATGACTGTATAAATTTCATCAAAATTGATCAACCGGAGGGGGGACTTTACTTGATAAATGTTGTATAATTTTCAGGTGTTTTTTTTTAGTTACTCAAAAACGGTTTTAACGATTTTGATCAAACTGGGTATTTGATGTATGTGTGTGCCAAAGATGCGATAACCATCATTTCATCACAATTGATCAACCGGAGGGGGGACTTTACTTAATAAATTTTGTATCATTTTCACGTGTTTTTTTATTTACTCAAAAACGGTTTTAACAATTTTGATCAAACTTGGTATTTGATGTATTTATATGCCCGAGATATGACTGTAAAAATTTTATCAAAATTGATCTACGGGAGGGGGGACTTTACTTAATAAATTTTGTATCATTTCCCGGTTTTTTTTTATTTACTCAAAAACGGCTTTAAGGATTAACAAAAATAAGATATGAATGTAGAAAACTGTGTGACTTTGGGAAATAATATTTAGCAAAACACGTCAATTTCTAATCTAAGTAAGTTGGTAAGTGAAAGTTGTGTGTTGCGCGCACGCACCAGATTTTTTTTAATGAAGCTTATAAACTTGCTTTAGAAATAGTTCATCAAAAATAAGATTAAAATTATTTCTCTAGTAACATAAACAACCTTGTGGGGGAGGGGGTTCAGTTCAATTATTTGTAAGGAAGCACCGTTTTTTGATATTCAGTTGTGCAAAAAAGTAATTTGACCATAACCACGCTCAACCTCTATCTTCTTCATTTAATCAATTCAGAGTTCATAGACATTGGATGAGGCCCAAGGATAGATCAACTGCTGTTGTAGCAGAATAGTACAGAGAATGATCTGCCAGAGTCTGGATCCAACACCGTACCCGGACCTTTTTGCCCTTTGACCATCGCCGATTGCCGAATGCTAAATTTGTGATTAATACAGACACCTTAAAACATTTATTACATCCGGGAAGAAACGCAGAAAGAATAAGAATTTAAGTTAAAAACCAGACACCTGTTGGCATAATACCACCGAAATACAAAAAGCATCCGATCAATTTTGGCGTTTTTGGACTCTATTCACTTATTATTGTACATATATAAGCTAAAACGGCGCTTCCTAGTGGAAACCCCTCAATTCGAAGGATTAAACAACCGTCTGCGTGGAATGAGTAACATTTGAAATTTGGTCCATGAAAGTTTCGACCCTTAATTTTTCCATATTTCCCCAAAACAGCATAATGTATCGCTATCATAGTGTTGACGTTATAAAGGGTGTTTTGGATAACTTTAGCAAAAAAATACTAGGGATTCTACATCGGATTTTTTACCAAGAAGTTCATATGAAGTCATGGTCTATTTCACTCTTTTTTCGATTAATCATGGTTTTTGTGGTTTTTCACTTAGCAGTTGTTGAAACTCTCGTGTAGAGTTTAAAAAAAAAAAAAAAAAAAAAAAAAAAAAAAAAAGATAGAAATGTTTAGTTTTTACCATTCAAAAGAGTACTAAATTTTTATCAGGTCTGATTTTCAAGTTTGTAAAAAAATCTCTATTATTGTGGGTTACTCACTTTTTGTTTGGGAAATAAATTCAGTCATATTTTTGTGGGATCATAATATGCTAACTCGTTGAATCAACATATAGTTTTTATTTTTGGAAAATACTGGAGACATTAATAAGATTTAAATTAATATTAAGTGTTCATCTAATTTCTGAACGTTTCACGGAAAACGGAAAACGGGGGCTAGTTACAGTTTTAAAAGGTTTGGAGGGATATGAAGAATCGCTAGTATTTTTTTGTCGGTTTTTATCCAAAACACTCTGTATAACCATAAAAAATAAATACGTTTTACACTATATGTGTATAGGTATTTGGGCCGTTGGTCTACGTTTTAGTCACAACAGATCTTAACAAAATTATTTTATATCCCAAGTTTAAATAATGATATCGACATGATTCTTGTACCAAAATTTTTAATTTTAGAGAATTGATTTTAGGGAAAAACAATCGTTCCGTAGATTATGATTTAGGTCACTGGAATAGTAATAAAAATAAATATAATAAGCGTCAGATTAGAATTCAGCACCCTTGAATATTGAACAATATTGAAAAACATTGTTATTTTGTATTTTTGTTTTTATTGATTAAAAATATTTTAATGGTGTTGAGAGTCCTGAATTCAAATATGACATCATTTATTGAATGAAAACAGCTGCATTTTTCCTTAAATCTACACCCGAAAAATAAATTTAAAAAATGGTTCAAGAATCATGTCGATTTTTTTAAACTTGAGATATAAAATCAAGTAATATATGTTATTTTGTTTTGTAAGACATATAACCACGTGTCTAATATTTTTTTACCAGATACCTCTACAAAAAAACTTCACCAAGATCCTTGAGAGAATTTTCTACACATGTTCGTGGGCTGAAACTTTCACATTCATTAAATGTTCTTGATGAATATCAAGTACATCTGATCATTTTTTCCTAAGGTATATTACTATGATCAACTATTCTACACATAAGATAGGACCTTAGAACAATTCACAAATTGATTAGAATTGAGTAATATCCTTACCATACTTATTAATAAATACATAACAACTATTTCGCCACATAGGCGAATGTTGACTGCAGTGGCTGTTGCAGGAAATGTATATGCCCCACACAAACCTCTCTAGAACCGAATTTGTCGCCCATTATCAAACAAATTCGGATCTACAGGGTAAATGTAGAGCATTAACCAGACTTCTTCGTAATCTTCTAGTCTCCTTGAATTCATCTCAAAAACCTGGTTAATGTACTGAATTTAAATATATAAATATTATTATATTTTTTTTATTTCCCCAAAACTTCTAATATTCCATAAGGCTACCACATTACATGATTGATATAAATTCTATAAAAAAAAAATAATGATAATAACAATAATTGAAATCAAAATAAGTTAAAAACAAATGTTTATGCAAACCATGTCATGCAATCAAAGTTGTATCTGCTGTTTTTTTATGACAATAAACGGTAAAATGTGGCATGCTTTCTTTTGAGTTGTATTAAAATGATGGTCTTTCAGTAGTTACACAAAAAAATGAAACTTAAGTCAGGTTCATTACTTTTTAAATTTAAATAGCTCGATTCTCAGGTACCGCAATTTAAAGAAAAAAAAATAAAGATAATGTGTTTTTCATGATTTGTTTTGGTTTAAAATTAATGGAAAATTAAGAAATCCTTAACTATGAAAATAAGTAATTTTAAGATATAAAAAGTTGTTCTGTAGTAATTAAGAAGGTGGTTTTGTGAGTTTTTGCAATATTATTCTGGTTATATTACAAAATTTTAATTATATTTTTGGTAAGAAGTTAATAGTCTTATTAAAGTTCGGTGATTAAGGATGCATAAAAATGAATTTCAGTGAGATTCAGAAGTGTTTAAAAAGAAATCATTATCTTTAATTTTTAGAAGGTACTATTAGAGTGGACACAGAAATATTTTGTTGGAATTGGGTCGTTTGTCAGAAGAGCAAAGCGTTCCTTTAAAAGTTTAGTCAATCCAATCCTGTACATAGCGTATACAATGAACCATTCTAATTGTACTGTATATTATTATTATGACTATATTATCGTGAGTACCTATATGAATATGACAGCTCGTTTATAATAACGTTTCTCCTCACTTATAAAGATTTTGACGGTACAAATTTGGTTGAAAAGGAAATATTAATATCATACAGCATCATCAGATACTGAGGTTTTATTTTCATAGAAATCTGCCTAAATAATTTGCCAAAGTTTTTTTATTGACATTCTTTCATCAAAATATGAATTTTATAGCAACTTGACATGGTGTTCGAATTATATTTTTATGGTAACTAAGTCTTTTTTAGTTACACAAGTTCACTCCCTAGGATGCCACCGGAAACAGTCATTGACCAGAGATGATGTTGGTCCAATTGCCATGTCCACCTTGAATTTGCCGAACTCAGAAATAGGGGTTATGCCTGTTTAGCAGTACTCGTTGCTACAGAAAGTGGCTTTGTTGCTGAAGAAGACATTGTGAAAATAATTGAAGTCTTCTCCCAGCTTCTTTAAGCCCCAGAGGCATACCTAACTGCACCCTTGCCTCTCACTTACAAAATTAAGGGAGGAGTAGTAACTTGATTATTTCAAAATACGCTCTAACGTTAGTTGCAAATTCCTCATTTTTCCTGGAACACAAGGAAATTACAAAAAAAGAAAAAAATTGGAATCTTTAAAAAAAAAAAAATATTTTTTTGACCCGCTAATAGGCGTTGTGAAATACGATCAAGTTATGCTTTATGCTTTGATCCCATTAGGCCCTTGTTAGGCCTTCTGTTATGAAACCGAACTTTAAAGAACCTGTCACATTAAAAAAAAAATTGGATAAATTATTAAGGAGGATTTCTCTGAAAATAATTTAAAAAACAGTCGATTTCATTAAAATATTTGGATAGCTACAACCAGAGAACTAAGTGATGTATCGAAAAATGGACTTCACAGCGTTTCATTGTTTTTTAAGCTCTATTCAAAATCAACATAAAAGTAATATGTCACAATGAAACCCACATCTGTCCTTGAAGAACATTCTCCTTAAAACTTCTTGAACTCATCCATTTATTACTAAAAAGCATCCTTTTTGATTTCCGGAACGATATACTATCTTTGACTAACAATATTTTTATGATTTAAGTCATGCCCTGATAAAATATCTATGAGAAATTGTTTGATATTTTCTGTTTTTTTCAGCCGACTTAGGGATGTCAAAAAGCAACCGGTTATTTTTTTAATCCGGTTTAACCGGTTAGGTTATGCCTTCGGTTAGTTTTTTTCAATAACATACATCCCTACTCATAATGGAAAGGCGGAGACCAAATAAAAGAATGGTGTGTGGGCTGAATTGATGATTAAACTTTTTGCGGGGAACTATGGAGGAACATTTTGTTTTTGACATCAATATTCAATCAGATATGCCTTTATGATAATTATATATGCACCTTCGAACATTACTAAACGTCTAACAGATACATATACATGCCCTCAAAATGTAATCAAAAAAAAAAACTTAACCTTGCCCTTGTTGAAGACCAGTTATGAACGGGGTTATGAGACCTAAATATTGTGAAAGACTGGTTGTCCAGTCAATGAATCCTTAAAAGGGGAGTGTAGACGGAAATAACGAGACAGAATCGACTTCAGTCCTTTGTCCGGATTAGGTAAGAGGTAAACATACTAAAATACTCCAGGATTTTAAGCAATGAATGGAATTTACTCTTGATGTCATATCTATATAAATAAAGATGAAATTCTGTTTGTTTGTTTGTTCTCTATAGAAATCCATGCCGTTTGTCCTGAATTCTCCAAATTTCGCTCTGTGGTTCTTTCATACCCGGTGCGAACACCTGTCCATATTAAAATTGCATAACTTCAGCCAATCTCTGGGTATATTCTTTATGATCTCGCTTTACATTGGTTATTTACGAAATCGACCGTTTGAGTCGAAGTTAAAAAGTCTCATTTTATAGATTTTGAAGATAGAAAAATGAAATTCCCCGGGTAAACCGGGATATACAGCTAGTTATTAATAATCATAAGTTTTGCTCGTGTTTGATTAAATAACCAATTGATTATATTAAGTTCGGTTCAAGACAGAAATGGTGAACTGAAACAATCAAACAAATAGGATCATAAAGGTAACTAATACTTCAATGTGTTGATTGATCGAATCAGTTATCAAGTGATGATCGTTGATATAATAGACAAAAATCTATTAAAAAATCACTCCAGTTGTGATAAGATAAACTTCACGAGTATGCTTAAGTACGATTCAAAGCCACAGCATAATCCGTATTCAATCTATGTACTAAACGTGGTTTTGTTTTGTAAATTGAGTTTGGAACAGAGAAAGAAATAAAAGTAAGAAAAAATCAGAGACATTAAAGTGAGCACCAGAAAGATAAGCGAGAGGAGTTTTGTCGAAAGAGAAAGGTTGTCATTAAACAATAAAGCTTTTCTTGAAACCATAATTCATTGCAGAATACTAAAATCGCTTGTGACACATGTGTGCCATCACCTAAAAAATGACCAATCACATTCCAAACACTCTTATAGCACATAACACATGTTGGGAGAATCTCATCAAATAACCACCTTTGCTCTTCTTCGTAAAATCATGACTTCCTGCCTTACCATTCTCCTATTACACCCAAGATAAAAGGTGAAACCTGCCATAAATTGTTTATACCTGGAAGTGAAAGACAAATATAGAACTGCTCCCAGATTTTGGTCAGATCTCATGATATGAATCCAAGGAGGTTAAGATGGGAGAGACATTTAGCTCTAATCCATCCATGAAGAAACAGGTATAATAATCTCCCTGAATCAATATTATTCCTTATTTTTTGGATTTATTGTTTTTGTTTGATACATTATATTTTTATATTTGTTTAATCGCGGACACAATTTTACCAACTCTGCTTTGTGGTTAGATACAATTAACGAAAATTCTGCATAGCTGCATAAGGTAACTCGAAAGAAAACAGACCATGTTAGACAGTGGTGGATATAGGCGTTCTCCGTGTTTTTTATTTTTAGCTTTAATTAATTAATTCTTCGATTTAGCCCGGTCTAGAATCCAAATCGCTACCTCCTATACTGTTTATAATCATCCAAGGCGATCTCCCTGAGTCAATATTATACCTTACTTGTTGGATACATTGTTTTTGTTTGATACATTATATTTTTATTTTAACTTAGAGTAAATTAATCAACGCCCATTTTTATAATCCACAAGTTAATCTGTAACAATTTTTATTAGGATTAGTCTTTATCGAGTTGGAGAAGTTGGAAGATGACCGTGATACATTTACCCAAAGAAATTATGAAAAATGCCGATCATTGATGATCGATTTTGTCCAAACGGCTTGATCTATCATAACTTCAAATATGTCATTCCACGAAAAATTTTGTGCCTTTTATATTAAGGAGAATACGATTTTATGAGTGAGGTAATTTTCTATTTATAAGGAAGAAACTAAAAAGAAAAAAGCCTTAACATTTTTCGTATTATAGGCCAACGAAACTTTTTAAGACCAGTTATAAGGAGACAAATATTTTACTGGACCTTTTGCCAGTTGACACGTTTTTCACATTCATTTTCTTCCCTCTACTATAATGGGATACAAACAAATATTAACCTAAACTAACTATTTAAGCTGGTAGGCTCATAGCCAAATCGATGTTATTGTAGTAGCCATGTAGCCAATAAATTGAAGAAGGTGGATGATTTAAACACTAATTTATTTAAAAATTAAGTTTAAAATCAAGGAACTCGTATTCACAGAATTTGGTAACCTACAACTTTCACCTGTAATATTTTTGTCTTTGGAGTAGCCGTTTTCGAGTCGGGGACACTGAAAAATAGGCACAATTCTTGCTCACGCCATTGAGGTAGAAATTGACAATATTTAATTTCAACTTCAAATGTATCATTCGACGCGCAATGTAATGTCCCATTTTTTAAAATAAAATGCCATTTTCTGTGCGATACTTGGTTTTCGAGTTATAAGTAAATAACTGAAGATAGATAAGTTTTCTTTCTCTTCTCCCATCCTCCTAAAAAAACCCGACGCCGGATTCCTTGGGACGCTTTAATAGTTTTTAAAGAAAGAGTAATGAACCGTTTATTTGCTTTTTTATTGGATGATCGTGTTAAAGGTATTCTTTACTTAATTTAGCTTTACAATATTATAGTACTCCATTTGTCCTTGTTGAACAGATCCCCGACGAATTCTTATTTAAAATTCTGATACAAGACTAAAACAACAAGAAACAACTTAACGATGCTACTGCCATTCAGCACTTACTAGATAAATGCTCAAAGCTTGAAATCATTAAATGATTAAAAATGTCTCGTTTAGGTAATAATAATAAGACTTATCTGCAATTACGGAGTTGATTGCATTGTGGCTCTACCAGGACCAACATATTTTCCCTCGCATCCAATCCTTACCGACCAAAATCTATCGTTATAGTCTTTTGTCGACAAAGGCACTTGACTGAGAGTCTACACTTTTTGGAGAATTCCATTTTGCTATTTTCAGAGGATCAAGAACATGTGGATATTCTTTGTGACACTGAAGACTCAGCATCTTAAGCAGGCTCCATCCTATGTATCAATCTGAGCTTTATGATCATCTTAACAATCTTAGGCCAATGAACAGAAGTTAATTATATTAGAAAAACAGTTAAATAATTTTTACTTTATGTATCCTAATTTCTAAAATCCTAATTAGGGTACCGACCCGAATTAAAATGATGAGTTGTCATGACTTTATATTTTCGTGGTAGTTTATTGTTGCATTTATATCTTTTGTTTAGATGAAAAATAAAATATTCTCTAATTGACAAATCAACATAACAATTGCTCTAAATGATTAGTAAGATTGAATATAATAGAAAATAATTGTATCAAATAAAAAATAAATCCTTGTTATAGCCCTTTGAGTGTCACAAAGACCCAATTGTATGTTAGTAATGGGCGTGGTGGATAGTTCAATTTTTCGCGAAGTATTCTTTTAGGAAAAATCGTAGAAATTTACTCAAATGGACGGTTTCATTTTCCGTTGTTGAACAATCAATTTTTTTCAGGATCAGAATTCGAGGATACTCCTTGTTCAGAACTACATATAATAGAAACATGCAATGTATAAAATATTCGTGACATTTGAAATATTGAGAAAAGAAAAAATATATGTATATTTCGAACATTTATAAAGATGTATATATACGAAAAACTTAAGAAATATTTGTACTATATTTTTTTGAGTTAGTCCTTAGACATGAGTTTATTCATGTAGTTATGAATCATAAGAAAATATTGTAGTTATAATTTAATTGTTATAATACCAGAGCGACATGCTGAAGTATTTTTTGTTCTTCATTTCCTATGTTAGATTCCAATAAATTATTTAAAGGAAAATAATAATTATAATGATATATAATAATAATGACAAATCTTTAACTATTGAACAATTGTTATTTTTTGCTTTTTAATTATACCTCAAACTTTAAATTTTGATATCACCTAGATAAAATAATGTTTCATAATTACAAAAAAATACTTAAGTATATTGTACATTTCAACAAAATAATTTTGATGAGAAATCTCTTTCTAATTATTTGTTCAGTTGCCTTGTTATAATATTTAAAAAAAAGCTCTAAAACAAGAAAAATTTTTCAATCGCATTTTGTTCATTGTAATCAGCTTACAATGGCTTTGAAAGAAGAAACGTTAATTTTATTCAATTCATGTAATTATTACAATGGCTAAAGTTGCCAAAGACGCAAATCGCCAAGAAAATAAAACATGTTTAATCATATTTCTTTTTTTTTTTTTTTTTTTTTTTTTTTTTTTTTTTTTTTAAATATGCTCTGATAATTTTGATTCTTTGAATTTGAGTGATTAAAATATTATATGAATCAAGTCACGTGATATTGCCATTTTTTAATGTTTTCAGCTGAAAAATTTAACTTTAAATAGAGTAGAAATATATAGGTTTTCTTAATTGAAATATAGCTTTTCAAATGTCTATGAAAGAATTAGTCTATTAACTACTGAAAAAAAGTGTCGTTTAATTGTATGATATATATTAAATGACCTAAGTTTAGTAACTATGTATTTATTTTATAATAAAATGAATAGAAAATAAGTATATGTCATAATCGGAGTGTCAGTCAAATAGCTCAGTTAGAAGGTTACTTCAAAGCAAGGGGATTAAAGACTATGTTTACGAACGTAAACCGATCAATACTATACGAGCTAGTCAGCATAAAATTACGCATTCACATACTCAAGCGGATGCACAACTAAAAAAAAAAAATATAATAGTTAAAAAAAAAATGAATGATGAGTGAAGTAACAAGCAATAGTTTGTTAATATGATGAAATGAGTGGGGGGGTAACTCACCATATTTGGGTTGGATAGAAGCCAGGATGGGACTGACTCGGCGACCCCCTATAGCGCGCAGGCGCACTTGCACCCTGCCTTCTTCTAGGGCAAATAACGATTTATACTAGGATGGGTATTTTTAGATTTTAATAACAACAAAAAAAATTATACAATAAACGTTATGCTCTTTTCAGAATGTTTTTCTCCTAGGAAGTTTACAGGCTGCGGAAACCAACGTCGGACCAACCCTTGTAGCGGCCAATATGTGTACCAAGTATACCCCCCCCCCACCATTAAAATTAAACAATAGTCAATTCTTTTGTAATGGATTGAAATTTATAATTGTATCAAAGATAAAAATACGAGTATTGTGATCAGAATACTAAAAATAATTGAATGAAGAGACTTGTACCAAACCTATCCATTAGTCGTAATCTAATAATAACGTTTCTAAATCAGAAGGACACAAAGCCACATCTTTTCAGACGCCTTGGATGATTATAAACAGTATAGGAGGTAGCGATTTGGATTCTAGACCGGGCTAAATCGAAGAATTAATTAATTAAAGTTAAAAATAAAAAACACGGAGAACGCCTATATCCACCACTGTCTAACATGGTCTGTTTTCTTTCGAGTTACCTTATGCAGCTCTGCAGAATTTTCGTTATTTGTATCTAACCACAAAGCAGAGTTGGTAAAATTGTGTCCGCGATTAAACAAATATACAAATATAATGTATCAAACAAAAACAATAAATCCAAAAAATAAGGAATAATATTGATTCAGGGAGATTATTATACCTGTTTCTTCATGGATGGATTAGAGCTAAATGTCTCTCCCATCTTAACCTCCCTGCATTCATATCATGAGATCTGACCAAAATCTGGAGGCAGTTCTATATTTGTCTTTCACTTCCAGGTATACTATCAATTCCAGGAAACTATTCATTCTAGGAAACTATTCATTTTCCAGATAGCTCCAGTTAGCGTCCAGGTGTTGCAGATGTATATCAAAACTGGTCTTATAATTGTATTTTATCCTAAGATAATATAGTACAGACAACAATTAAGGTAAATTTTACTTCTAAGAAATAATCGAAGCTTTATTAGCTATCTTTTTATTAGAAAGTCAGTATTAAATTTCAATACAAATATAATTAAAAATAGAAATGAACTGATTAAAGGAAGCGGTCTTGAACCTGTGCGATGTCAGGTACTTTTTAAAGGTCCCTATTCTAATTATAATGCCTGGATAGACAAACTTTGGGATTCCCTTGTAACATCGTCCGATAAGCCACAGTGGGATAGAGTGGTTATATGTTATGGAACGTTCTTAAACAATCTAGAACCTGCCATGGCAGACAGTATATACATAAGTAAGCGATCGACTATTTTGCGGGTCTAGCTTCGACCAGCAAATTTATACAGTTACTTTCC
Source organism: Aelia acuminata (assembly GCA_911387785.2). Classification (NCBI taxonomy): domain Eukaryota; kingdom Metazoa; phylum Arthropoda; class Insecta; order Hemiptera; family Pentatomidae; genus Aelia; species Aelia acuminata. Next base: position 119,616,250 of record OU426980.1, on the reverse strand, counting down.
AGTCACTGTTGCATTTAACTGTTCCGTCAGGTTGATATTATGTTGTGTTCTCATGAAAATGATTCAAGCTGGTGTTCTTTATTAATTTACTGCATAATATGGATTAATTTGAATTGGTTTAATCATACATTTAATCCTTCAATGCGGATTCCCTAAAATAATAAATAAAAAAATCGTTAAACATAAAGGAATATGTATAAACAGGGGGTACGGAATCAAGTTAAAAAGCAAATATTGATTGTTTAAGCTGTCTTGTTAAGTTGATGATCTGGAAATAGATGGCTTTGGAGACGCAAATAGCCGAGGGCATCCAGGTTATCTCCCATCACAAAAGCTCTTTACAAATTATCCTCTTTCGCCTCCAAAACCCATTCCCCTTCATTAATTTACTCTTTTTACCGCTAAATTTAAGTTTTCCTCTTCGATTATCTTATTTCACACCGTTCACTTTCTAACACTTGATTGTTTATTAGGCAAAAATTATAGTAAAATATTCATACAATCAGCAGCAGAAACAAAAAAAAAAAACTAGAAACAATGTTTATATTTTAAGAGCCGATTAAGAATGGCTGTATTTTTTAAATCCAGATCATTTTCCAAAAATTTATTTATTTCTACTTTAACCAGGATTAATCGAGCATTATATTAAATTAAATAAACAGAATAAAAGACTGAAACCGAAACCACATTTCGAGTTTTCTTAAGAGTTTATTCGCATCATCAATCATTCGTATGTAACGGTATGTAAATGTAGAATTGAACAAAAAATTGTAACAGCCCGATTCAGTTTTTAAATTCATTCTTTTGGTCTTAAGAAATCTTACAATTTTACATAAACCCTGTAATGACACAGTATTATTTTCGGGAATATAATTATATAATGAAAATACAGGATACGAAAATAAACATAAAAGAAAAATATATATTTCACGTAAAATGTGTGGTCGGTATGATTGATCAAGAAAGATATAACACAGGAAACGTTGAAAAATCATAAAATTTAATAAAAATTATTTATTCTCTGCCGACGTTTCGACCTTCATTGTTAACGTCATCATCATCACTGTTAATGAAAGAGGTTGGAAGAAGATGCATCATCAACAATAGTATCTGTACAATGAGTCTGAAGGTAAGATTTTATGTTCACATTATTTCAAAAAGGTGTGGGTGAAGCTCACTTCACCTGACACTGTGATTGCAAATTTTGAATGAGTGATTACCTAAATTGATCCGACACTAGAAACTGATGATGGCATCACCAACACTGAGGTTAATAAAATAACAAGCAATAGCATAAAAATGATTGACCTACTGAATTCTCTCCTTTTGAAAAGCAATATTCCTGGAAAGGCCAAAAAAAAAAAAAAAAAAAAAAAAAAAAAAAAAAAAAAAAAAAAAAAAAAAAAAAAACGAACTTGGCATTAGAGATAGATATCTTCAGCTGTTTACATATGCCAGGATTTCGAGGATAGAATATGCCAAATTAGCCAAACGATGAATGTTAAAAGAAACATTTGAGAAGTAGGCAATGGAAAAAGGAATAATAAAAAGAAATGATTGGAGTCGAAAATAAATTAATAATGGAATGGAAGTCAAAAGTTTGAAGGAAAGAGGCATAGGCGGATCCAGCCGATCGTAAAAGGGGGGCTGAAAAGGGGGGGCTACAGCCCCACAGCCCTTCATTTTGATCTGCTAATCAGCTTTTTTACCTTTATGTTCCTTTCCCACAACTAAAATTCTACTTGTTATGCACATTATTTGTTCTTTAACTTGCTTCCTTACATTAAGGAAAGTCAAATTTTATCTTTAAATGACGAAAAATTTCCCAAAGGGAGGGGCTGCAGCCCCCCCTTCCCCCCTGGATCCGCCAATGGAAAGGGGGAAGACCAATAATACAGAAGAAAAAAAAAGAAATAGAAAACATGGACATGGATTAATTGAAGAGGGGAGGAAGGAAATAAATGTTTGGAGGAAATGGCTTGAGGAAAAATTGGGTCTAAGAAAACTGCAAAGGTAAAAAAAAAAAAAAATCATGACAAATAAGAAATAAAATAAATTATTTTATTGTTTGTTAAGAGTTATTTAAAAAACAAATATCATTAACGTCATAAAAATGAAACGTGGATCAGTTGCATTCAATGATAACTTTTTTTAAGGATCACAAGGCAATTTTCATTTCAGATGTCAATAATATTAGTTATATTTAAGGATAACCTATTCGGTTAATCACTGTATAAAAAAATTTCCTTTGGAACATTTATATGTATTTCAACGAGTAAAACCTACTTTTAGATTTGTATAAATAAAAAATGTTTACACTTTTGTGATTTCATAGCTCCCTAAGGATTATTTTGATTTAAAAAACTTGCAAACACACATTGCTGACAAATCAATTTAAAAAAAAAAAAAAAAGTTCCGCTCTTCTTCTTTCTCCAGATATAGAAGTGTGGATCTTTGAAAAAATAAATGAAACGCGGATATAAATATCTATAACATATGTAAAATACAGCTTTAATCTCTGGCTAAAAAACGGCCATATTTGTCTCAGCATACCCCTCGGCCCAGTATTTTTTAAAAATATTCCATGGAAAGTAATATATATAAATTCAAAGTCCAATTCAGTCTATTTCTTCTTGAGATGGAATCGCTAGAGAATAAAACCGAAGTTAGACAGCCAATGACGCCGTAATGCCGGAACCACGGATCAATAGCCTTTGTGCCGTACAAACCTTAATACCAACTGTCTTCTTTAGTCCGGCTTTATATATATAAAGAGTAAGATGCAATAACACCTTTTCCATTAAATATCTGTGCAGTGTAAAGTTTGTTAAGTCCAAACAAAATTTTTTTTTTTACATAACTTTTCAGACTTTTAATACTTTGTAGACGAGACCTTGGTGAATAAATTAAAACTTGTAGCACAGATATATTTTCTTATTCATTAAAACGAAGTACTTTATACATACACTGCTTATATTTTTCTAATTTAATAATATTTAAGAATAAACTAATACAATTTTAAATTAGAAAGACATATCAGATGTATCAGGGTTGTGTTCTAAATTTAAAAAATGGATTAATGCTCTCGAAACATAAAATCCAAAAAAAAAATGTTTTTATTCAGGTCTACATATCGCACGTCTATTGAAAGACTGGTCTAACTTAAAATAGCATTTTATTTTCACAAATTATCTTCCAATTACTATCTCTAAAAATTACTTTTGCTGCAAGTAGGGTGTGATGCATTTTTTAAAATAGATATAGGCTTCTGAATCCAATGAGACCATTCCCATTACTCAATTATATTCAATAGATTAAAAGTTATAACAGAATAGAGCAAACATTTCGCGGCAGAATATCACAGATAACAAAATGATTATGTTACTATAAAATATTAATGATACTACACAATGATTAAGTTATTATATAATGATAATGGTACTACATAATGACTATGTTACTACATAAAGCTTATGTTACTACATAATAATTATTTTAGTACCTAAGTAATATCAGAGGAAATCGGATTTTAATGTCATACAAGGATAAAAGATTTACGTTTGAATCTATAATGAAGTATAATTCCAAATATTTATTGTTAAATACGAGAAAATTTAACAAAATAACCACAAAACTTGCAAGAAAATTATAATGACTTCACCAGCGTACATTTATTATAATAATTCTATATATATATATATATATATATATATATATATATATATATATATACACACACAATTATGTTAATAAAACGAAGTTATGACCATGGGCGGATCCAGCCGACTGTAAAGGGGAGGGGTCCTGCAGTCCTATAGGGGGGGGCTGCAGCCCAACAGCCCTTCATTTGGATCTTCCAATCAGCTTTTTTAGCATTATATTTCTTTCCCACAACTAAAATTCTACTTGTTCTGCCTATTATTTGTTCTTTAACTTGCTTCCTTACTTTAAGGAAAGTCAAATTCTATCATTTAATGACGAAAAATTTTCCAAAGGGAGGGGCTGCAGCCCCCACAGCCCCCCCCCCCCTGGATCCGCCAATGGTTATGACACAATTATTTGATTGTACGTCATAACATTTTCAAAAGGTTTAATTTTTACTTTCACTTACCTATATATGAAATATATAGTAAGTGGAAGTATTACTTTCACTTACCTATATATGAAACTAGCATTCCCGGTCGCGGCTTTGCCCGCGAGCCTTTAAAATTAATTCTGTGGTCATTATCTTGGTATTGATTTAATATAATATGTTAACTGATGTTAAGGATATTTAGTAAAATCGGAGCTTCCGGTAGGTAGAATGTTGGAGGGGGAAGCTGCTGGCTCGGTAGAAAAGAGGGAGACGCGCAATGGAGAGTGTTCACTAAAACCGCCGAAACAAAAAATTGCTTATTCGTCGTGAACGCTTCACTTTTCGGCTTTAAAATATGATTTTCGACACCCCGTAGAAGCTTTCGAGTTAAACTCGTCGTATTAAGATCTATAAAATGAGTCCAAATTATATATCTTTTCTCGGAGTGCAAAAATAGTTGTCCGTTAGAGTTAAACGACAATTTCGCCTTTTAAACCCCTTTGGGGTTACATTTTTGAAATTCCTTTCTTAGTGGTTACCTACATCGCGTTTAAAATCTAAATTCCGAACTTCAAGTTTTTATCATTAGTAGTTTATGCTCTGCGTTGATTCTGACAGTCAGGACAAAGCCTCTTATAAACTCAACAGCAAAAAAAACCGGACACTCACATTATCCCTCATAATTCAAGTAAATTCTATTTGATTTTTAATTTGGGGTTAGGGTTACTTTCTTTATAGGTCACTTCAACAAATTCTACCAGAAATTAAAAAAAAATTATTAATACTTGCGTACAATTTACAAAAATAATTTTTTTTCACTTTTTCAGAAACTCATAAGTGTTCATTTTTTAAACTTTTATTAAAGGTACGGCCTCCTAATATCTCGTATTGCCCCCTCTTGCACGGGTGAGTGCTCTCATCCTGTTAGGCTTAGAAGAAATCAAATTTTGGATTATTTCCTCTGGCACAGTATCCCATTCTTCTCGAAGAACAATTTTTAGCTCATTTACATTACTAGGGGATGGATGACGATTCCTAACTCGTCTCCCTTAATTATCCCAAAAGAGTTCTATTGGATTCATATCAGGAGATTGTGCAGGCCAGTTCAAAACTGAAATTCCCATCTGCTCCAAGTATTCGCTGACTATACTTGCAGTATGCGGGCGAGTATTAAAATGAACTGATCACCAATAAATGGGGCGAATGGGATAACAGCCTCGATGAGTACTTCCTCAATGTATGTACTTGTGTCAGGTACACCAGTCAGGTGCTCCATTTTCAATAAAAAACAGTTCAGTACGGGCATGGAAATTTATTCCTCCCCAAACCATACCTGATTGCCTTTAGAAAGGCTGTGACTCGCGCAGGGTGCATTGAGCAAATTTCTCCCTTGGTCATCTCCACACTCTGTCACGACCCTCTGAGCGGTACGGATCAAACCGAGAACAGAATAGCCCCCCATTGTTCGAAAGACCAATTAAGATGCCGGCCAGCGAATAATCGGTGTTCTCTCCTATGTCTTTCCAGGAGTAGGCACCCTACCTCGGGGCGCCTCACTGCAAGCCCTTGCTCCCTCGGTCTCCGCTGTACAGTATCTGTGCTAATATGGGTATTCCACACCATTTCAAGTTTGTCCTGGACTTCGGAAGCAGTCAAATGACGATTTCTCAATACTGAGAGGGTGGGAATTTCAGTTTTGGACTGGCCTACACGATCTCCCGATATGAATCCAATAGAAAATTTGTGGGATAATTTAGGGAGACGTGTTAGGAATCGTCATCCACCCCCTAGTAATGAAAATGAGCTCAAAATTGTTCTTTAAGAAGAATGGGATGCTGTGCCAGAGGAACTAATCCAAAATTTTATTTCTTCTATGCCTAACAGGATGAGAGCACTTACCCGTGCAAGAGGAGGCAATACGAGATATTAGGAGGCCTTACCTTTAATAAGAGTTTAAAAAATGAATACTTCTGAAAAAGTGAAAAAAATTTATTTTCCTTCATTGTACACAATTATTAATACATTTTTTTTTTATTTTTGGTAGATTTTGTTGAAGTGACCTATAAAGAAAGTAATCATAACCACAAATTTAAAATCAAATAGAATTTACTGGAATTATGAGGGATAATGTGAGTACCCGGTTTTTTTTGCTGTTGAGTTTATATAGAGAGATATATAGTAAGTGGAAGTATTGCGATCGTGAAAAATTTCGACTTCTGGTTTTCAACGGAAATACACGTTTTGGGGTCCCCTGAGTCCAAATAACCAAGTCCCCCGAAATGGTCTGTGTGTGTGAACAGACTAGCTCAAAAACTATAAACCGAGCGAACCTGAAATTGGGTATATAGAGTATGTATATGCCCGCGATGTGACAGCAATAATTTCATCAAAATTGCTCAAAGGGAGGGGGTTCTTTATTTAATAACTTTTTACGTTTTTTTCGATTTTCTCAAAAACGGCTCTAACGATTTTGATTAAACTGAGTATTTGATGTATTAATATGCCCGAGATATGACTGTAAAAATTTCATTAAAATTGATCAATCGGAGGAGGGACTTTACTTAGTAAATTTTGTATCATTTTCACGTGTTTTTTTTATTTACTCGAAAAAGGCTTTATCGATTTTGATCAAACTAGGTATTTGATGTATGTATATGCCAAAGGTTTGATAGCCAACATTTCATCAAAATTGGTCAAATGGAGGGGGCACTTTATTTCATAATTTTTTTCCAATTTTTACCTTTTTTTCGATCATCTCAAAAACGGCTTTAACGATTTTTATCAAATTCGTCATGTTTAATGAAAATTAGGTGTTCTTTAATATCAGGGGAGCTTTATCATTATTAAAATGTTCTGAGGGAGCTTAAATGGGGTAGGGGCCTTTTTTGTTTCCTATAAAGTACCTTTGTTTTTGTTTATATGGAGACATTAACTGTCTCTCTTTACGCCTAAAAATAAGAAATGGCTAAATATGAGATATGATAAAATTAAGGAAAACATATAGAGGAGAAAAAAAGAAAAATATTCAGTCAACTCATAAATCTCGTTGAGCCCACGCATGCGGAGTACGCCTTTAATGACAGACCATTGTTCATAATTAAAGCCGCTCTATTCATTTGAGTAGTGGCAATTAACAAAACGCATTAATTTCTAATCTAAGTAAGTTGGTAAGTGAAAGTTGTGTGTTGCGAGCACGCACCAGATTTTTTTATTTAGTGCTTTGTCTTTTTCCTGTACTAACATCAATCTTGACAACTTGACAGGACCGGTGTTTCAGCGACTTTTAGCAAATTTGAAGTGTTTTAATGATTCAACCTTGGTTTAATCATTCAGAAGTGTTTCACCAAAATGAGGAGAATTTCCGCTCCAACTCACCGCCTTTTCCCTTCGACTGGAAAAGTTTTTTCATTTATCAAATCCCCTTGAAGGGTTTTATAAGACTTAAGTTCTCCTCTTGAGAGCTGGTTCTCAATTGGTTTAACTTTTTTACGTTTGATATTTATATTTATTTATTTTTCGTTCACCACTCTTATTTCTTGGTTTGTATCACCTTTCCATTTTTAATGCCCAAAAAAATTAAAATGTAATACGACATCGGAAAACGTGTATACTTTTTCAGCACATTTCTTAAACAATTATCTAAGATGTATTACTGAGTGGTCATCGTTACCAAACGATATAAAAACAACTAATATATTGTAAAAATAATGAAATTTTATTTGAACATCTTATTTGAATATTAATATTCATATTATATCATATCACATTATATTAATATTTTATTTGAATTTTTTAAATTCAATTAATGCTAAAATTTTATGCAATAAGCATGTCTCCTTCCCTGAGTATATGGATTAAAATAAATTCATTTTGAAAAGACATTTATTTCATAACTTTTAGATTAACATTTTGTGATTCTTTAACTTTTTTTACATTTAAAATCTATACAAAATCAATTTAACTACAATCAGTTAAATTAAATTTAAATTTATTACATATAATAAATGAAAAATAAAAATGTATAAATTAGATGATTATAAAATATATAATCTTTTTTTCAAATTGTTATTTCATTATTTTATATATTTTTTGTTTCTATGACTTCAGTATATTACTTTTAACCCCTCTACTTTTTGGTCGAAATTTTGATTCGTTTTAGTTAATTTTTTATTATGAATTTCGAACATAATTTAGTCAATAAAATGATTTAGTGAAATCATGGTAATAATTTCAAACTATACAGACCCTTGTGAAGATTTCACAAAAAGAATCGTTAATACATTTGTCTACGCTTAATATCGGCCATAATAGCTGTAGGTTAAACCACCGTTTTTTAATGTCATATATTGAACGATACATTCAACCTCTTAACCAAAGCTGGATAAAGGCCTATTTACACACATCAGTGACGGTACAGAGACAGCGCCGGCAAATAATCCGTCCGGCTTATTTTGAGATATTCTTCCATGTATTTCAGATGAGTCTGTTTCCACACAACCGGCACAGTACCGTATCATTGAAGAAAGTACCCCGCCAGTGATCCATCAGTGAAATTCAGGTTAGTCCTCACCGATATTTTTATTTTTTCATTGACAGATTCAAACAGTGATTTTCTGAATTAATTGAATGACGAAAAACTCATCGAATTGGTGCGTTTGTTTCCTGTGCTGTACGATCTGGCAAACCCAAGGAACATGGACATGAATTCAAAAACACTATTTGGGATAAAATTGGAGAGGAAATGAAAACAACTTGTAAGTAAACACAAATTTATATTAGTCTAATGTCTTTAAAGTTGTTTATAGTTATATATTATATTGAATTAATTTATCTCTAAAAAAACAATTCAATTTAACGTAATCACAGTATATTACCAAAACCCTATTTCATTTTAATGTTTAGATTTACAAACAAGCCCAATGGGTCGTTCATTCATGAAGATCTTTATAAATTGTATTTATATTTTATATTTCTAATAAAATATATTTGTTTTGATGCCATTTTTTTTATTAAAATCGAAGAATGGCAATTTTTAAAACATGTAAACGCACATAGCTCAAATACTATTTGTCCTAGAAAGATTAAACTTGTATCAATTAAAATTTTTCATTGTACCAATCTCAATAATGTATATATTTTAAAATCCGATTTTGGATTGTTTATGGATGGAGTAGATTATGAAAATGCCTCATCAGCAACTATAACGTATGGTGCTTCAATATTTATGTTTGGAATCACAGCATTTTCCGGCACATTCATAGACTTTTGTTGAAGTATTTTACCTAAATTTGAATTAGCGAAAGTTCCCCCATCGCTATTTTTTCTAGGGAGCTCTTGCAAAACCAGATGGAATAACATGAGGGACAATTTCAAGAAGTCTCTGCGAGAAACTACTACTTTGAGGCTAGAAGGCTAAAAGCGTGAAGCTATATAAGTACGCTGAGCTTCTTGAAGGCATATTTCGATGAGGGAAAGACCAAGAGCAACATAAACCGGGACTTCTCAGATGACGGAGGTAATGAATGTATGGTGAATTCAAGGATCGTGGAAAATACTAAAAAAAGTGAAAAAAACGAAGATTCTTTAAACAAAATCAATCAAAATTCAAATGCCCAAACTTCAAATAAAACGCTTACAACACAAACGGACTTCTTATGACGATGTACTACACCAAAAAAAAAAAAAAAATAAATAAAAAAAAATGGCTAAAAACAGCAGATAAAACAGCCGCTTCCACTGTAATGGAATATCTCCTAAAGCAAAACGAAACTAGCAGTCCTTGTGCACTATCCCCACTTGATCCTGTTTCTGCCTTTCTAAATGGGGTAGCTCCTGCTCTAAAAAACTTACCACCACGATACTGGTACTATGCCAAAGAAGAAATATTTGCAACCGTACAAAAGTACGAGAACAAATTGCTCATGGAGGAAGAAGCAAGATCTCAGTCAACTCAATTTTCCGCAACTACATATTCCGGAGAGTCTTCAACTTTAAGAGGAATTCAGCATATTCTTAATATGGGTGAAAATCAAAATCTTGGTCATGAAAGGCAACCATATTAAGAAATTTTGGGGCATAATAAAAAAAATGAACATATATTATTCTAGTTTATTTAGAATTGATTTAATAATAAAACTGTTATAATTTTTTTTTTTTTTTTACTAAATACTATTTAATATTTTTTTTTTACCGAATAATTTTTTTTTTACTTTATGTTGTGTGTTTTATTCTATCCGACTTACCTTAAACAAACCGCGAGCCGTTCTCTTGGAGAAATTGATTTTCCCCAGTGTGTTTTTCCAATTCGCTTCCAGTGAGAATGTTGAATGCATTTTCAGACATTCTGAAATATCATAAAGCTTTGCTCTATCGTCCATCTATTCCTAATAGAGTGCAGCGAATTCTCCTTCTGTTTGTCTTTTTATCAAAGTCTAATTAACCCACTGTTTCCGAACTTGTTGGTTCTCCTCTTCATCCAGAATAAGTGCAATCATTAGCAACTCTTTTTTAGAAAAAACTGGTCATATTTAGCAACAATGTATGTAATTTTTAGCTGAGAAAAAGTACTGACTGGTGCCAGTGACGTTACGGTTGTGTGTGAATCGAAGGAACTGAGAGATTACATGAAGTTGAATCACTGACAGGTACCGTCACTGTGCCCTCACTGATGTGTGTAAATAGGCCTTAAGGTGTCCAAAGCATCAAGAACCAGGATAAATACTAAAGACTAAAAACCTTATTCACTTAGACATTTTAAACCTTCTAACTGAATACAGTATAGTTTAAAATTTATGCTTGAATAAAAATGCCTATCATGAGCCTTGTCAAATTATTCTTTCCATAAAAACCTACTTCTGATTTACACAAACATTTTGAATAAAAAAAAAATAAATAAATAAAACATAAAAAAGGCAATATAAGCTTAGTTCTAGTAATGAGACTAATCCAGTAATATTAATTCGTAACTCACATCACAATCTATTCATAATAATCATGACTATTCATCGGGACAGAATAGTCATGGTAGTGACATCTGTTGGTATTTTTTTCACAACCCTAAAGTCATTTCATTATAATCTTTTTATTATGATGGTGGAAATATTGTCGACCGTAGATGTAATCGAGGATAAGATAGTTGTGTTCAAAAAGATAGACAGAAAATCATTGTAAATAAGGCTCAGTTCTGGGTCGAAGTTTCGGTCCAAAATTATAAACTCCCACCACCATTGTGTTTAAAAGTAAATCGAGATACAAGATTCATAGTAATGAGAAGGGTAAATTTAGTTAAAGAATACACAAATATAAAATAGAAAGTGAAACAAAGTTAGCGTCTAAAGGAGGAAGAACAAAAATAGAATATGAAAAAGGAATGTCGGACTTAGCATAACCCAGGTAAGGCCCCCCCTTGATTCTATTCTTGTCACTTCCTCTTTTATATGATGCTAACTTGCGATTACCCTCCCATTATATTACTTACTAATCCACTTTCTATAATATAAATATTTTTATACTATTGCTATGTTTGTATACTAATATCGATATGTATACTAATATCGATATGTATACTATTCTAATATTTGATGGGGATGATAAGTTACTTGGTCCCCCTTCCTCTATAACCCAAACGCTTAATCAATATGCGACTTCGATTCGTGCCAAAACTATGTCAAAATTGTTCTTTTAAGGGTTCAAAAAAAAAAAAAAAAAAATATATATATATATATATATATATATATTTATATAACTTATATTCGAGCGCTTGAAATGAAATAAAAAAAAGAATAAATGAGAAGGCGAAATAAGCAACACGGATTCAGAACATATACTAACTTTATTTATTATTGGTTCATCCTTATATACTATCTAGAGTTGTTTACATCTCTTAGATGGTATTAAGCCTAATACTGCCGTACTCCACACCTTAACTCCCCCCCGCCAGTTTACGGAAAATTCCCGTAAACTTCAAATGTGTTCGGAATGAAATTAGAAGCTAAGATCATAGCCGGCAGCCTTAGGCTCTTCTACCTCACACATAACTTATAACTAAGATACAAAAGAAAAACTATTCCCTGACATTAACTACATTTGTCCCTGAAATGAAGAAAAATAATATAAAAACAAAACAAAGAAAACAAATCACTCTTCACCATGCTATGAAAACATAATCAAAAATAGATAGATAAAATAAAAGGATCTTCCTTCACTGAACACAAAAACTGAATAGATTCACAAGTAAACCATGCGTTCACCGTTGGTTCACCGGCACTGAAACTGGAAGTTTCAATTGTTCGATGTGAACTGTTCTTCTCTTCTTGGGATCTCTCATGCTTTCAATAGTGACTATATTGCGTTCCCTAATGACAATCACCCTGAAAGGGCCCTCATACCGTAGGAGCTCCTTCCCCCTGTTAGTCCCTATCCGGCAATAGTGCCTATCCGTAGTTCCTCTGTCCAGTCCTTGACCTTCGCGTTCTGTTTCTGGACCCTTCTCTGCTTTTCCTTTTCTATTTTCCCTTTAACTTCATCCCATGCTTCCTCCACCTCTATCCTATTGCTAATAACTTCCCTCGCTATCTCCTCGTTCCCCATGGTTTCCTCGTAATCACGTCGCCTCATGCGCAACCCGAATAACACTTCGAGGGGCGAGAATCCTGTAACCGAATGTATAGAATGGTTGTAGGCCATAACTGCTTTTTGCATCGCTTTATCGGGTTCCAATCCGTATTCTCCCTGATATACGCGTAAGTGGTCACTTAAGGTGCTATGGAGTCTCTCGATCCATCCCCTGCCCTTAGGGTGTCCCGGGGTATTATAGTGCCATGTTATGTCCAACCTCTTCGCCTCTTCCCTTATGACTTCGTTCTGAAATTCCCTTCCTCCGTCCGATGTAATCCTTTCAGGTACCCCGTAGAATTGCGTCCAAGTGTGCAGGGCCCCAAGTACGGCTTCAGCCGACCTATCCAGCACTAGATGTTCCATTGCTACTTTGCTAAATTCATCAATGATCGTCCCCCACTTGAATTCCCTCCATGTAACGGTGTCAATTTGCAAGCTGTTCAATGGAGCGTTCGCGGTAGGGGTTTCCTCCTGTCTTCCCTGGGGAGGGTGCCTATCGTACTTAGTGCGTAGGCACATTTCACAAGAACCTATTACTTCTTTAACTGTTTCTTTCATCCCTCACCACAAGTACTTTCTTCGCAGTGCTTGATGCGTTTCGTTTACCCCGCGATGGTTGGTTTTCCCCTGGTGGTAAGCCAGAGTCACCTCTTTTTGTTGCTCTACGTCCGTCAACGTTTCTACGAGGAATTTGCAACGGATAAAGGTTCTGTCTACCCCAATTCGTTTGTTCCTCCAAATTCTCCTCACTTTCTCCCATATAGTGGCGTTACCTACATAGAGGTAGTGCGTCTTTCCTGGTTCGGAAGCGTCCTTCAGAGCTGTGCAAATCTGGTCCTCCCGCACCCCCGGTTGCGACCAAATAGTAGTGACTTTGTTTCTCCCGCATTTGCTATAATCGATTTTCATAAGACCCGACGTCCTTGTCTTCCAGATTATCTGACGACGTTTATCATTGATAATCTCCTCGAGTTCCTCTATTTCCACCGCCCTCTCTGCTTCCGGTGACTCTTCCCCCTCCTGCGTCTCTTCATCTTCTGGCTCTCCTTCCCTTCTGGTGTCCATTCGCTAAGGAACTGCCTAATGTCCTGGGACGTTTCGCCTCTTTCCTCATCGATAGCATTTACCATAATGGCTCTTGACAGCCAGTCCGCGACGACGTTCTCTTAACCGGGCTTGTAGACAATTTCCATATCATATTGGCTCAAAAGTTCTTTCCACCTCGCAACTCTTGCCGACGATTCCTTTAACTTCCCCACCCATTGTAGGGGTCTATGATCGGTGTGCACCCGAAACCTCCTTCCAAAAATGTACGGCCGAAAATGGTCCACCGCCCACACTATCCCTAGCAATTCTCTCTCCAGAGCGCTATACCTTGTCTCCGCGTCTGTTAGGCGTCTGCTTGCGTATGCTATTGGACGCTGTCCTTTTTCTCCTTCCTGGGAAAGCACGGTCCCCAGTGCGTATTCGCTTGCGTCAGTTGTGACCATAAATCGCTTACTGAAGTTCGGGAAGGCTAAGACTGGTTCTTCCAGTAGTTTCGCTAGGCACTTCCGAATATTGTCCTCTATGGCTGGCGTCACGACTATCTTCGCTCCTTTCTTGAGAAGATTATTAAGCGGTACCAACTGTTTCGCCATTTCGGGTACGAACCTTCTATAATAGTTTAACGTCCCCAAGAGTCTCCGGATCGCTTTTACATCCCGCGGCACTGCCATCCTGGTGATTGCCTCTACTTTATCCGCATCGGGTTTGACCCCTTCTCTCGAAATGGTGTGGCCTAAAAATTGTATCGACTCCTGTCCTAGTTTTGACTTTTCTTTCGACAGTTTGAGCCCAAACTGCTGCACTCTCTTGAACACGCTCTCCAGATGTTCAATGTATTCCTCCTCTGTGTAATACGAGCAGATCGTCCGTGTAGACTTGGCATACCCTCTCGTCTATTCCCCGTAGAAATTCGTCCAAAAGACGTTGAAACGTCATCAGGGCATTCTTCAGCCCAAATGGCATCCTCGTGAACTCGTAGTGCCCCCTCTCGAATGTAAACGCGGTCTTGTGCTGGTCTTTAGGGCTCATTCTAATATGGTGGTATCCCGCTTTAAGATCAAACGAACTGAATATCGTCGCCCCGCTCAACCTATCTAATATATCCTCGAATCTGGGGATCGGATATCTTTCCTCGACTGTATTTTCATTTAGTTTCCGATAGTCGATTACCACCCTGTATTTTTCTTCCCCAGGCGCGCTCTTCTTCTTCACCGCCCACAACGGGCTATTATATGGGGATGAACTATTTACAATGATGCCCTGTCGCTTCAGACTTTCTAACTCGTCCCTAATGTGTTGCCTGAGAGCTTGTGGGTACCGCCTTTCCTTAACGTACGTCACCCTTTCCTGCTTCATTGGGATTTCATGCACTGTCCTACCTGTCACCCCCAATGTCTCTCCCTCTTTGAAAAAGATGTCCTCGAACTTGCTGGTTAGGGTTTTCCTCCAGTCCTCGACTCTATTCAGTGTCCCTATCCTACCCTTCTTACTCCCAGCGGATCTCTTACAATTGTACGTCTTTTTCCATACCGTGATTTCCCACCTTCCACGTTAATTTTCGACCAACGCGCCTACCTTCCCTAACAGGTCACACCCCGCTATTACCTGATACTCCCGTGGCATGCTCTCTACTACGTGGTCTTGTAGACTCCCCCTTTTCCCTGTCCAGCCCTCTAATCCAATCATAGCCTCGCCCTCTACGCTATATGAACCCCCCAGGGTGATTAATTTACAGTCACATACCTTGATTTCCGGTGTCTCCTCTCTGCCAAACAGCTCCTCCAACGTTGCTCTGGCTATGATGGTGCTGGAACTTCCGGTATCTACCAGACACTTCACTCCACTTTTCACTTTGATGATCGACAACCAGCATGCATCCCTCTTAATGTTGTTGCATGTTAACGCTCGGTCGCCTCCCTGCAGGCACTCTCCTCAGGCTCCTAACCGCTTTTTCCTTCCGGCCACCTCCCGCCGCTGTCCACTCGATCGACTACCTCTCTCGTTCCTGAAACTCCCTGGTTCTTCGTCTTCCCTAAGGTCTCCTCCGTTACTTCCTCTGAGGACAAACTCTCCCTGGATGGGCTTATAGTTCTCCGAACCCTCTGGGTGTTAACTTACATGGGTTCCGGTCGCGTTTCTCCTCTCCGATATAAATATGGACATTGTCTTGCTATGTGCCCCTCCGTTCCGCACTCGAAGCACCGAGTACGGGGACACTGTGTCACCAGATGTCCCGGTCTACCGCATCCATGGCATTTTCTCTCTTCCTTCGTGCTGTGGTTGCGTGGTCTGGGGTGACCCGATCTCCTCTCGCCTCCCGCTGATCTCTCCTTACTTGCGAAAGTTGTCTCCCTCTGCCTCCAGTTCGCCGGTGTGGTCCTCGGTCGTCTATAAGTGGCCTTTATCTAGCCGGGTTCCTCCGCTCTTTCCTTAGCACATTCGAGGAAGGTTCTATCTCTGGGCAATCCCTCTTTCCGCCCCGTTTCTTTGGCTAGCTGGACTTTCCAAATGGTTGAGAGGAACGCCATCCTGGCTTCCACTTCGACGGCGCTCATGGTCTCGCGCATTTTCTCTGTTAGCTTGTTGTATCTTGCCAACAATATTCCCGCATACTGGCCGTTTGATTGATGAGGCTTCTTTGTTTCTCTGAACATGTGAAACATATCTTCTTCTGGGGTCCACCGACCCCCTCCGTACGCCTTTTTGAATCTTTCCTTTACTATGGTCCACGGGGTCTCTTCATCCGCCTGAATGAAGTTCAATACGCTTCGTTTGACCCTGCATACGAGGG
Organism: Aelia acuminata; assembly: GCA_911387785.2. Taxonomy (NCBI): domain Eukaryota; kingdom Metazoa; phylum Arthropoda; class Insecta; order Hemiptera; family Pentatomidae; genus Aelia; species Aelia acuminata. The sequence goes on along the minus strand of OU426980.1, from coordinate 119,599,721 downwards.
CGGCTCTCAATGCCACCGCATCTCCCGGATCCAGCAGGCTTTCGGCTCTCTTCGCTTGAATACGGGCCATTATCCGATCTCCTCCCTTCAGGAAGTGATTCAATTCTCCAATTTCTCCTCCGAATCTTTCAAGATCTGAAATCGCCTTTCGAAGATCTTGTGCTGTCGCTGTCCATACTTTTAACCATTCTAGAGTCGTCGCATGGGCTGAGGCTAGTGATTCCGCTGGTAGTGGGGGTATTTCCTCTGGTACTTGCGGTATTGTCATCGCCTCAGGTTGTGCCACGCCATCTGCCATACTGAAAGATTTCCGTGTTCACACACTAAAAATAAGGAAATCGGCCACTCTGGGACAACCACACAAAATCCAAAGAAGAAATTGGCACTCGGCTTCCCGTCACTCCGCTAACTCACTCCCGGGTTTCGGCACTACTTATATTCGAGCGCTTGAAATGAAATAAAAAAAAGAATAAATGAGAAGGCGAAATAAGCAACACTGATTCAGAACATATACTAACTTTATTTATTATTGGTTCCTCCTTATATACTATCTAGAGTTGTTTACATCTCTTAGATGGTATTAAGCCTAATACTGCCGTACTCCAGACCTTAACTTATATATATATATTCCTTTCTTGTAACTCAAAAAAAAAATATTTAATCGCTTATTTTTCGTCAAGGAAGAAATCTCCATCCAAAATATAGAAAAAGAGATACTTAAAGTAAGAATTTGTATAAAACTTTAATTATAATTAAAATTCAATGTTTTCAAATATCTATTGTTGGTTGGTGACATCTTACCACTCTTCAAGGACTTTTTGCCAAACCGGAAACTTTATTGAGTGAACCTAATGTTTATTTAGCAATCCAGTGTGATATCCAAAACCCTAGAATGATATTGTAAACGAGTCCTAAATTATAACTAAGAAGAATGTCCATATTCTTCTAAGATTTCGCCTAATGGCTTTATAAAAATAATAATGCTATCTGCACTTAACCTAAGCGAAGACGAGTCAGAAAAAGAGCGACTGCTGGAATGGAAAAATAAGTCTCTACAAGGGAAATTCTATAACCAACTGAATGAATCATCAATAGCTAAAGAAAATTCAGTAGAACGGCTACTAGCTGTATAAATATCCTTTAAACTGAAGGCTTCTTAGTCGCCATTCAAGATCAAGTAATGGCAGCTAGATAATTTCGAAGACACATCCTAATAGAAATAACTATTACAGATAAATGTCGTCTTTGCTCAGTGACTATTTAATCGATCCAGGTGGTTGTGGAGCACAAGCTGCTACCGAATATCTCCAAAGGAATAACAATGTGGCAAAAATTTAACATCAGGCTCTGGCGACAAAGTTTGACGAAAATATGACATATTACAAGTATAATCCCAACAGGCTACTTCGGATGTCCTCTGTTTTTTCTCTCTTATTATTTTATCTTTAATTTGAGAGCGTTTTGTTTGAATATTAGAGCATGATTTAAATGTACCGGAAGGCTGAGGGAATAAATGATTATTCGAAATGAATCGGCATCATAGCGGAAAGGTAATTAAGAAATTCCGTACTTGAAACTATTAAAAAGAATCCTCCATCCAATGTTTACGTTTTAAAAGTCTATGTCGGTTTTATCTCTAGAGGAAAAAAATTAAAATTATAAAAATGTATTGTTGACAAAAATCTTGAGAATATGGAATTAGTGAACAAATTGTGTCTTTGAAAAAAAAATGCTGACTACACAGAAATATTAGAATAGTGACAAATGACACAATAGATCTGAAATAAAATGATGAAGAAACAAACTAAAAGGGAGTAAAAAATCCTTAGCTATGCCTCCCTCGGATAGGACGTAAAATGGAGGTCCCGAGCCTGTACGATGTCAGGTACTCGTTAAAGATCCCTATCCTAATTATACCTGGATAGGCAACCACTGTAGCATCGTCCGATTAGCCTTAGTAGCATAAAAATGGACGTTAAACAAACAAACAAACCAAAATATCGAGTTATTTTTGTTCTAGTGAAAACAAAACTTTAATTATCAACAAAGATTTATGATTTTTCTTGCAGTCTTTTTAATCATAAGTAAATATGTAAAAAAAAACTTGCTTATCCTTGTTTTTTCAAATGAGCCGTACTACTTGTTCTTCGTCATTACCCCGTATAATACAGGTTCTAATGTAGTTTTATCCATGCAGCGCATTCTTTCATTTCATTTCAAGAAAGGTTTTAAGTAATTATAAATGGATCGGGTGAAGCTTAGCCTTATGATCTTCTCGAATTAAAATATGGGATAATCTCGTCACAAAGGGTCAAATCCAGCTTATCCCATCTTGAGCCGTATTTACCTTTTCCAGGACACCTTTTACAGGACACGATTTCTTGGAAGCTCCTCTGCATAGAAACCATATTCATAAAATATTTAAAATTATTTTAACTTATATTTAGTTGTACGCGTGCAGGCAAATGGCTACCACGTGAGTTTGGGCATTGAATAAATAATAAAAAATATAAATTGTAACGTGAAACAAAAATTGATGTTTATTTATGTTACATTGTACAAGTATAGATTTGCTGGGAGCTGTTGCAGTCATGTATTAGTTCGTGATCACATGTTTTAGAATGGTCTAGGCCGTTCTGGGTAGGCCTGTTTCGGACTGTAAGAAGCGATCGACTAGTGTCTCAGTCTTGCCTTGCGTTGAACCAAGAAGCATACAGTTTCATTTGAGTCACGGTTACTTTTTTGTGACATTGTTACTAATTTGAGTGTTAATTGGTTGATTGACTTTTTTTAAATAATTTTAGGTCAGTACAATTATTTAAACCCAGATTTTGCTTACCCGTGAAGAATGTCCACAGCTTGTGGCAAATGTTCAGCTCATATTAAAGATGTACAACAACTTTCCTAGTGCTTTTTACCTGTTTTACACCTACAATTAAATCATCCTCGTTTATTATGACATTTATATGATGTCCTACATTCATACGTGATGCAAAGCAACAGTTCACAAGTTTACTAATTGTAAGATGATACCAATTAAGATTTCATAACCGAGAAATCCCGTATAGTTCATTTGCCTACATTTCTGCCTTTATAATTCCTTTATCTATATTCTTTATCCATAATACAATAATTTCTAATGCAGTATATCGCGCAAAGAGTTCCAAGAACATTTCAGCTGTAGTAAAAGATATTAAAAAAAACTTTGTCATGTGACTTATTGTTGTTTTTTCTTTTACTAAAATTATTATTATTTTTAACTTTTATTTAATTTCAGTACCACACGTGGTTGTTAAATAAGTAAAATTGTTTTGCATGCTAACCAGCAATTTTCGCTAACAGGCCATTTATCCTTGACGGAGTATTGGTGATTGAGGAAATAGCAAAGCGATGAAAGGGAATTAACAGAACTCAAAACATATTACATTAAAACCTAATAGTTAGCCTTTTTTTTTTTTTTTTTCCAACAAATGCGTTAAAATTATTCCGTTTTTCTTTAAATAATTTTGGAAACCCACAAATACTTACAAAACGTCAAATAATATCATGTACTCCGTAATTAGGTGATGAGCTATTGAGTGATTTGTACACCATATAAAATATATAATTTATGATCAAATAGAAATAAAATAGATTTGTCACTTGAGCGGGAAGACTGTTTTGTTTCAGCGAATTAAATATTTTAAATATATTTTAAATATATTATTTTAAATAAATAATTAAATATTGTAAATATTTATATAGAATAATTAGTTGGATTTCATTAGGATATATATATAATCGATTGCTTAGGTTGGTATTTCGCTATATCGGTTTACATAGGATATAGCGAGGTTTTCTTGAAATTTGTAAGATATTGGTTAAATATATAAGATGTCGGATTGAATGATTTATATAAAAAAAATATGTATTGTATTTTTTAATTGATACGAAATTATTCCTATCGAATGCAAACAGGTTGCGGAGTGAACCATTCTTAGTATTAGTCAATTAATAGTTAGCGAAATAAAAAGAATGTTATGTTTTGACAATCGAACAAATCTTTTATTTTAAGATCTGCAAGGTTGGATCGAAGAAAATAGATAAAAACTAGGCTCTCTTGACGGAAAAAAATCAATCTAAGGGATGATTAAGAAATATTTAATAACAAATACGAATTTTATGTTAATTAAAAATAAATCGCCGGAACCTGTCGGTTCATTAATATTTTAGTGCTTTAGAACTGGTTTTACTCTGTTGGGATGGAAATCTTTCTACCATTTCGTTAATAACGGACTCCCCATGTTCGAAAATTCTTTAAGAGACTCCTCATCGAGTAGCAATTATTTCTTCCAGTTTCTATTCAATGGCCAGACCAGAGGAAGAAGATATAACTTACTGGAGGCTGGAATTAAATACCCTGGCGGTTTGACTGGTTCAGCATAGCGGGTTCTCTGGCCAGTTCTTAACCAGCCTGTGTCAAGAATGGTTGTTCGCTTCCTCTTGCTTCTTGCTCTGGCGTCCACGATTCTGCTCAGCAGTCTTCCCTCAGCAGGTACATATACAATGAATATCCCTAAATAGTGGGAACTTTAATGAATTATTTCAACATTATAAATTTATTGAACCTGTAGGGTTCGCAACGGATATTTTTATTCTTTGAAATGAAAAAAATATCAATTTATAGAAAATTTTGAAGAGATTTCTTCTATTGCTATTCTAAACACATTTTGAATAGACTATCTATCTCTCATTATTATTTTTAGATAATAGATAGACAAATTTATATAAATAAAACAATTCCGGTGCTACAAACGAACTTAAGAACATTGTAGACGTAACGGGGATGTATATACCTTTAATAGTGGGAACTCTAATTAATTAAAAAATAAATGCAGTATAGCACATCTTATAAGAATTCAACTTATCTGAAATCTTAATCATCCGTAACATATATTTTTGATCGGTGTCAGTATCATATGGTTGTTTTTTTTTTCAGTTTATTTTAGATTTTACAGAAAATCGTGCAGATTTCTTCTATCGCTATTTTGATAACACATTTTGAATTGACTATCTCTTATTTTTATTAATTACGCATTTTGGATTTATTTAAATATTTATTATATACATATGTTATCGGAATATTTTTCTTTTCTTTCTTCAATAAATTGTTACTTATTTTGGAGGATTTTGGCTAAAATTAGATTATTGTTCTTTTTCTTATATTACATTAAAGGAAGAATTACTAGTACTATATGAAGAATTACTAGTAATTATATTCATTTATCTCACTTACCAATAGAGCTGGTCACTCCGGGAAGTTAGACCATACTCCCTTAAAGGGAAGGCCTATAAAGAGTAAAAACGTTATTATTAAATTAGTTAATATTTATTTTTCAACTAAAAGAACTTTATTTTTTCTTATTGTTAGTGTAGTATTAGTGTACTTTGGATATATGTATATATTACTCATTGTAAACCATTATTTTTTTTACTCTTTATAATAAAGGCTTCATCCATTCATTGATTCATTTATATTTATTTACATGGGCGTACCTAGCGGGGGGCAGGGGAGGCAGCCCCCCCCCCCCCCCCCTGGAAGGCTGGATGTAATAATTTTTTAAGTTTTTAAGTCGGGAAGCAGTGATAGAATATTTTTTTCAAGCAAATAATTGTAATAACTTAGTTGATAAAGCACTGCTATAATTATACATAATTTTGGTTTCATTCACCTTTTCCGCGGTAAGATGTTACAACCTGAACGACCATACCTTGCCCCCGACCCCTAGTTTTTATCCTGGGTACGCCCTTGTTTATTTATCTAAAAAATTGTTCACATGCATGTTTGTTAGTTTCGATTTTTCTGTAAAATGCATTTTTATTATAATTCGACATATTTTAGATATGATTAAAGTCAAAGTATTTTTTTTTTTATTAAAACTATGTACCTAAAGAAATGAGTACAAAATCATTCAATTTATATTGAAACAAATTTTGTAACTGTTATTCAGTTTTATATTAAATTTGTCAAACTAAGATAGCTAAATGTCATTATTGATATCCTAAATAAAAAACCCATCTCTTCTCCATTTCTTTGTCCGTCATGCCACTGCTGAGAATATTACTCAAATTTTTAACATGAAACGTTTATATTTTACTTTTTCACGAACACAATCAGATTGAAATATGATGTCACATTGTGCCATTAAATACATTTTCATATTTATTTCCGATCCGGGAAAAAAAAAAATTCGATTGTCACAGAAGAGTCAGAAATACTACCCAAACCCTTGTCAAATACTTTATAATTTACGGATGTGATTATAACTCTGCTGCGGATAACAAAGAACGATTACAATCGTTAAAAAAAAAAAAAAGAGGACGATAAATCACTTGTTTAACGTTTCCCATGACAATCATTAAGACAGTTGAACAAACTACTCTTTTGTCCCTCGACGTTCGAAAAGTATAATAAATCACACATACTAACTAAAAATAAAAAACATGATTTTGATCCTTCAAAGAGACTTGAGTCACCGCAAATCGCTCTCCTCCTTTTTCGTATGGATTAGGATGAAATGCCGTTCAATGTACCTGCAGGGGGCTATAACACTGGTTGCGTACTAACAGTGGGTATCTACAGTGCTTATTTGAGCATTTTCTTGAAGCTGTAAAATCATACTACAATGAACTATCTTGATGCATGAAATATCTTTGAAAATGTTTACATTATCTTTTAATTTTTTATTATCCATATTTTAGTTTCACTAATCCTAGTATCTAAAGCACAAAAAATCCTAGGTTTGATAAAAAAATTATAACTACCTTATTTAGGTTTATAACTGCGTGTGACGTAGATGTCACACTAGGACTGGGAATTACATTTTCGAATTCGTAAGAAATTCCATCTTCTTTTTTCAAATTCTTATATGAAAAGTATTCGCGATCCTAGTTTATACAGATGATTTACAGAATTATTTTATGAAACTATACAAAACTAAAATAAATAAATCACTGCAGAGGGTGTGTATACTATAAATAATCGAACAGGTTTTTATAGTTATTACTCACTTTAAATTGATCAAAGCGTAATACTACAAAGCCTAAATTCTGAAATCGGGTCGGTAGATGTTTTGTAAACGGTCAATAAACCATGAAATTCAAAAGTTGCATGTAATAGATTAGTATAAAAGCAAAGATTAAAAGTATAACTCAATCGTTATTATATTATTATGAAGTAGATAAATGAATGCTTCCCCATCCTTTAACTATTTCCACTCCCTATACCTTCTACATCAGTTTATAATAAACGTTATTGCTCAAAGTATTTCTATTTTTTTAACCTTTCTAAACTACATTTCAATCCATAAGTAGTTTAAATTAGATAAACTAATTTTTTTTCTCGGATCCTTTGGCGATTCGCCAAGCAAATTCAGATAAGACCACCAAGCAATGGTTCTTAGAAATAGTGATCATTGAAATTAGTGATCATTGAAATAGTGATCATTAATTTAGTATAACTTTCTTCTAATAAGTGTAGATAAGTGTGCATTTGTATAGGTTGGAGCGATCACCAGGAAAACCTTTTTTACTTTCACTTACCTATATATGTAATATATAGTAAGTGGAAGTATTGCGATCGTGAAAAATTTCGACTTCCGGTTTTCAACGGAAATACACGTTTTGGGGTCCCCTGAGTCGAAATGACCAAGTCCCGCGAAATGGTCTGTGTGTGTGTGTGTGTGTGTGTGTGTGTGTGTGTGTGTGTGTGTGTGGGTGTGTGTGTGTGTGTATGTGTGAACAGACTAGCTCAAGAACTATAAACCGTGCGAACCTGAAATTGGGTATTTAGTCTAGGTACATGCCCGCGATGTGACAGCAAAAATTTCATCAAAATTGCTCAAAAGGAGGGGGTACTTTATTTAATAACTTTTTAGGTTTTTTTCGATTTTCTCAAAAACGGCTCTAACGATTTTGATTAAACTGAGTATTTCATCTATTTATATGCCCGAGATATGACTGTAAAAATTTCATCAAAATTGATTAACCGGAGGGGGGACTTTACTTAATAAATTTTGTAACATTTTCACGTGTTATTTTTATTTACTCTAAATCGGCTTTAACGATTTTGATCAAACTGGGTATTTGATGTATTTATATGCCCGAGATATGACTGTAAAAATTTCATCAAAATTGATTAACCGGAGGGGGGACTTTACTTAATAAATTTTGTAACATTTTCACGTGTTATTTTTAATTTTCTCAAAAACGACTCTAACGATTTTGATTAAACTTAGTATTTGATCTACTTATATGCCCGAGATATGTCTGTAAAAAATTCATCAAAATTTATTAACCGGAAGGGGGACTTTACTTAATAAACTTTGTAACATTTTCACGTGTTTTTTTTATTTCCTCAAAAACGGCTCTAACGATTTTGATTAAACTTAGTATTTGATCTACTTATATGCCCGAGATATGTCTGTAAAAATTTCATCAAATTTGATTAACCGGAGGGGGGACTTTACTTAATAAATTTTGTAACATTTTCACGTGTTATTTTTAATTTTCTCAAAAACGACTCTAACGATTTTGATTAAACTTAGTATTTGATCTACTTATATGCCCGAGATATGTCTGTAAAAAATTCATCAAAATTTATTAACCGGAGGGGGACTTTACTTAATAAATTTTGTAACATTTTCACGTGTTTTTTTTATTTTCTCAAAAACGGCTCTAACGATTTTGATTAAACTTAGTATTTGATCTACTTATATGCCCGAGATATGTCTGTAAAAATTTCATCAAAATTGATCAACCGCAGGGGGCACTTTACTTAATAAATTTTGTATCATTTTTACGTGCTTTTTTTATTTACTCAAAAACGGCTTTCACGATTGTGACCAAACTGGGTATTTGATGTATGTATATGCCAAATATGTGATAGCCAACATTTCATCAAAATTGATTAACCGGAGGGGGGACTTTACTTAATAAATTTTTATCATTTTCACGTGTTTTTTTTTATTTAATCAAAAACGGCTTTAACGATTTTGATCAAACTGGGTATATGATGTATGTATATGCCCGAGATACGACTGTAAAAATTTCATCAAAATTTATAAACCGGAGGGGGGACTTATCTTACTTACTTAATAAATTATGTACCAATTTCATGTATACAAATTTTTTATTTACTTAAAAACGGCTTTAACGATTTTTGAGAAGTGTTCCAACGCTGTCATTTGAGAAGTGGCGATTAACAAAACGCATTAATTTCTAATATAAGTAAGTTGGTAAGTGAAAGTTGTGTGTTGCGAGCACGCACCAGTTTTTTTTCCATTAATTTTATTGTTTGTTTGGTTTTGGAGGGCGTACAACATCTAGGTCATTAATGCCCGTAATTTAATTATTCTAGTCCTAGATGTGATGGTCCCACTGACCCGAGACAGACAGGGAGCCCAACGAGCGGCAGCCCCGGGTACCAAGGGGCAGGCCAAGGTCCAGGGGGCGTCCAAGTCCCCCATGTCAGGTGGGGGCTACATGCTTTTCAGGACACGAGGACTGATCAGAGGATGTGGATAAAAACCGTATTGGCCACCTGCTTATAAACTAGTACATTCCTCTAATCATTAATTTCATTTATTTAACGATTGACAAAGTTTCGGCCGCACGACCATTTTCCAGTCTCAATCTGCCTATGCTATTATTTGTCACTCTTATTTTTACAGCTATTGTACTAAAAAAATTGCTTTCGTTAAATTAAAAAAAACATAAAGATTTCACTATTTTATGGTATTTTCAAAGAAATTTGATCAAGACCTAAAATGAAACACTTCAATCTCTAAAATTATTCAAATTCAATCTTTTTCAGCCCTTAAGTTTGTATTCTGATGAACATTTGGAGCATCCATCGGGATAACGGTTTATAGAGGGATAAGAAGAGGATTTATTTAAATTTATTAGATTTTTAAATTCGAAACACGATTTCCAAACTCCCCTTGCCAACTTAAACGGAATTTTATTCAAGTACGCCGTTCTTGGTCGAGAATATAAAATGCCTTGAACAGCCATGGTACTTTGGATTCAACAGCAACACAAAATGTAAAATCCTTGTTTATTTAGGGTTGTTTTTGTTTTTGTTTTTTTAACCTCTTCACCTCTCTAGATTATAAACATTTGAAGAATTATTTCTTTGCATGTATGTCTTCATTCAGTAATCCTCTTCTAAAGAAAAGCGTTGGTTTAACTCTATAACACGTTACTGCTTAGATATAATCCAATTCATACTATTGTGTCAAAGCGTGATTTTCGCTTAATTTCATTTTATGTGTTTATACTCGATCAGAACTTGGCCAAAAATTACTAAGGAATATTAACGTTTAAGAAAGGCTAGTGTGATGGTAGTCTGAGTGAGTGCACCGTTTAGTGGGTTAAATCATTGCGTGAGGAAGATTTTAGCCTTGAAGAGAAGGAAGGACTCCATCCCTTCACCACCTTAACGCAATCGGAAAGATAAAAATGTTCCAAACTTGGGTACCTCATGCATTAACTGACCGCCAAAAAAATCACCGTTTACACTGAACTTCTCTGCCGAAACAGAAAAGGACCATATCTAGACAGAATAGTCATTTAAAATGAAAAGTTGATGCTCAGCAAAAATTCTATTGATTCTAGACAATGGCTCGATATAGGAGAAGCAGTCTATTTTTAAAAGCCGTCAACTCATCGAAAGAAGGTAATGGATACCGTTTTGTAGGCAGATGCAATACAGCCTGCAGATGAACCCTAGTGAAATAATCGATGCCGAAATGCTATAATGTAAATTACATTAAATTGCCCCGCTCAGACGGAGAAGGGGGTGGGTCTTTTTATTTTATTTCTTGGGAAATAGAAAAATTTATTTTGGGAGTAATTACCTCCAAAGAAAAAAAAAAACTTTACCAAACAAAAAAAAAAAATATGTATATATATAAAGGGCGCCACGTTATTTTTTGGGAATAACGAAACCCTGTGTGAGGAAATGAAGGGGGTGACGATAGTAAAAAAAAGAATATCAGGTCTGGGCTCAATATGGCGTCTCTGCCTGCTATATTCAATTATTTGAAATGGCGTCACCTTTACAGGGTATTAATTAAACAGAACAAAACTATAGAGTTATGAGGAACCATTATATTTTAATATTATCATATTATATTAAAAAAAAGAAATATAGAAAAAAGTAAATACAAAACCATTAAATCTTCTAGAATAATGAAAGAAAAAAAAATATATATATCCCCTAACCAAAAAAAAAATAACATTCAATAGGAAAAAAAATATATAAACACTTGTGAACTCTTACAAAAAAAAAAAAAAAAAAAGATTACCCTTGATAGAACATAAAGTAAAATAACAATCAATTTATCACCAAATATAAAAAAGAAAAAAAATCATAATCTCTCTCCACTATTTGTAGTTCTAACGTCTTTCAGTCTCCCACACATAAAAAAGAATACTCCGTTATCAACTATATAAGTTTGTAATTCACAATTGCTTCGCCATATACCTTCGAGAGTCTCCACAGCCCTGTGCAGTGAGTGTGTTTACTCGTCCGCCGCGGCTCCTGCTCCAAATCCCCTTACGAGTGTCTCCAGGTTTTTTTTTTCTCTCTACTGACCTCCTGGAACTACCAGAACAATCGCCGGGTCCTCCAGATTACTGATCTCTGGCGGACACCTTCTCACACCCTTGGCTTGCTCTCTCACACTCCCGGACTGTCTCTGACCCCTGGCCAGTACCCCCAACTATCCACTCCTTAACCTTCCTAACTCTATTTACAACATCTATTTACAACTGGTTCTTACAACTATATTAATATATTTATTATAACTACTTTTGAACATCTATCTACAATATTTTCCAACAGTTAGTTACCACATCTATTTCCAAAATCTATATTTATAAGTGAAGCCATTCACAATGTCGATTTCTGATCTATTTTATTTACCTAATAAAATTGTTAAAATTTCCGACTGTAATAATGCATTGTTCTCAAATTGATGCTAGGCATCAGAAATTGGCATTAATGAAGCCATCTTTAGTCAATGGTTAAGGCCCTTTTCTGTTACACGACTATGTTCGGCCCTAGGTCTCACTAAAGACCTCATGAAAATTGTTTGAGCTTGGGTATGAAACTCTGCCTCAGCCAACCTACTTTCCATACTTCTCATTAACTGACTACCGCTTTATAAAAAAAAACCTCGATACTTAAAAATAATTTATATATGAAACAATAATCTCGTCGGGTGCACAGAAAGGTAATGAATCTGCAAAAACTCAACTTTTCATGAGAGCCAAAAAACAGTTTCTTACCTTCGGTGCAGTTCGGTGATGCCTATGTGATTTTTAAATATTATATTTTTTGGTGAGGAAACCTTTGTTAATTGTCGTGATAATGTCTGTGTTATCAATCTTCTGGAAGATTACCTACATAGCAAGAATAAAAAATGTATACTTTTTTAAAATATTTTATTTAACTATGAAACAATAAATAGAGAATCGTGAACATTTTAAAAGTTTTAAAGCACATGAAATTCAGCTTATGTGCGAAATATTAAATATAAATAAATAAAATGTATTAAATAAAATAGGCTGTCAGTTAAAAACCAAAATTAAAATCCCCTTGAATGATTCTTTTTTTTTAATATTTAAATATTATATATATATATATATATATATATATATATATATATATATTTTTTTTAAAAAGATATGATTGATCCAAGCCGAGTTTTGGAATTTATACGGGAGGGGGGGGGTGGCCTAATCGTAAACAGCAGGATCCAATGGCAATGCCTATATGCACAATGCTTATTGTGTCATTGCAGTTTCTTAAATGGGGATAATTTGTGCATTGCAATTTTACTTTCTTTTAATCATCCAATTCAGCCGTTCAAGATGTTCAATAATATTAATGAGAGAAGTAAAGAGGGTTGATAAGAGCCGGAGATCTTTCAATTTAATCTAACAGTCTAATTCAATCGCTCCACTTTATTGAAGATTTATCGTATTAAATTGGAAGATGGAAGCACTCAAGTAATCCAAAGCAGCTAATACCTGAATATAATAATACTGGAATATCAATATCTCTACTACACAGCATATTCCTTCAATATGGTGTTCCGGATAACAACGTCAAATATTGTAATAATAAGTTCCAAAAAAATAACAAAATCAAGGCATGGTTCATCTCTTTCTTCTTTTCGATTAGTAAGGTTTTTTTGATTTTTCAAATTATTAGTTGTTTTTTTTAGAAAATTTCCCATATAGTATAGTATAGAACATCTTTTTGGCCCTCCATAAAAGAACTAAATTGTCATTAATACTATCCAGTTTGTAAAGAAATATTCTATTCTGGTTGGGCCTTAAAAGCTTTTAGTTTGGAAAAAAAAAAAAAAAGTGCAGTCAAATTTTCATGGAATCATAACTTTTTAAATCGTTCTATTATCAAATTGTTTATAGGTTTAAAAAACACTGGATAAATCAATCTTTCAATAGATATTGCAAGTTCTGCTATTTATTTAAGGTTTTATGCGGAAATGTACAGTTGGAAGTGTTTCACTTCAAAAACTAAGGGAAGATACGGAATTTAAAAATAAGGACGACACGAAAGTCGGCTTTTGAATTTCCTGTCATGTTTTTAAGATAGCAAACCTTAACAAAAATAAATTGTTCACTCCAGTAGTGGTTCCAGAAAAAAAAAAATTGATGGGGAGTGGTCGACCTAAAAAAAAATCACATACAGCGAAAAAACATCACACTGAGTTATTTACAAAAATAATAAGAAATTTATAAGATTCTTAAACATAAACCCTACTACAATAGAGATTTTTAAAAATTACAAACGCAATTTTTTTTTTAATATCGGGAGGGGGAACTATCCCCCATGTCCCCACCTTACGACCGCCCCTGGTCCACTCAATTATTGCATCTCTTTCAAACCGATGTCTTTGATAGTTTTTTAGTATAAATAGGAAAAAATTTAACTTTGTGTAGTTTTGCAGCATTATTGGTAATAGAAGGTTTACTGGAGTTGCTCCGCTCGGAAGATATGTGTAGAGGGGGAAGCTATTGTAAATGAAAGGAATTTAGTTGAACAGTGGCGAAACCAACCACGTTTTGTGAGTCCATCTGAATGAAACATTAAGGCTACAGAGGGGCACTAAATAGTTGCTTACTTTCCACTATTCTTGTGCCTCAGGGCCATAAAGAACAGGACAGATAAACAAACAACTTCATTCAAGAACCAACATAACGTTTCATAGTATAGTATATAAAATTTTTTACTGAAAATTCAATATTATTCAATATTCCCTATTGTGAATGTGCCTTCATAAACGTTCCTAAAGAATTTTCGTGCAAAAAGTCTATTGTTGATTTTTTTTTTCGGAAATTTATTAAACAAACTAAATTGCATAAATTGGTCAAATATTTGAGTTTGAAGTTTTTATTCAAACAACAAGACTTTTAAGTATTGCGGTTCTTTCTGAATTTTTATCCTTAAAACAGACGGATAGGTGATTAATATAAAAGATTAATAAAAGTTAATCATAAACCAAATTTAGAGCATTTTTGAATGGTCAAAAAAGAAATTACAGAGGCATTTCTTTTCATTATATAGGATGTAGGATATTTTCATTGAATAAACAAATATATATTTCCCGGGATTTTACAGAAATTAATAAACCTTTTACTTAAAAAATAAATAAACCGCTAATACAATAAACTTAAAAAACAAAAACAATAAGTAATGCGTAAAATGTATATTTCGTGTATTTTACAGTAAATAATAGCTGATAAGAAATAAGTAGTGTATAATAAAATCTGAGAAAAAAAAAAGTATTAGCTGGTATAATAATATTATTTTGTTATTCTATTATTAATATTTGGTCGTTATTATTATTCATTGTCCGACCAAAATTAATCAGAGAACTTCACTTTATCTTTTACTATCTCATTTAAAAATAATTTTTTAGAATTCTAGGTAAAATGTAGATTATTTTTTTATTATATTTTTTTCACATGACATAATTATTATTACTATGGGATAATCAATCTATCATACATATATTAAAATATTTCTTCTAACTTGGTCAGACCATGAAATTAAATTCATGATTCGATTACAAGCCTCTGTAATATTGCTTGTGCCCATTTATTTTATTTTAAATGTATAATAGATAAGTAAAAAAAAACGTGAAAAGCTTACATAAATTCAAAAAGGGAAAATCGAGGTAAGGGAGGCAAATTTAAGTACTTTTTTCGATACGGGGAAAGAATGAGCTGCAATTCAGTTTAAATAAATATTTATATACACTGTTGATTGGAGAAAATACAAATGTTTTTAAATTAAATTTCAAAACAATTTTAAACGTCATCATACGTATCTAGATGTTTGAGATTGAAAGTATGTGTTGTAAAGTAAGAGAAAATATATGTGTTTTCATATGAAAATACAAACATAACTTTGTAAATTGATGATTAAATTGGACGACATTACAATGAACAAATCAGACGTACATTAAAAACTCCCATAAAAAAAGGGGAAAAAAGCTGTGCTTTAAAAATTTAGGTACTTCCAATGAATAGTTTTATTAAAGAATAAACCAAACAGCTACTAAAATGAAATAAAAAATCTTACGTTTTAATAATTGACCAAATCTCAGATACTATTCAAAAAAGGACGTTCTACGACCATCTTCTCAGAGTAAACTCCCATAAATTATAAAAATTATAGAAGCACTAACAGAATTTAAAAAAATAAAGAAAAGACATTATTCGACCAAACAGCGAAATTAATAATTAAAGACGAAAATATAAGATTCCAAGACAAACCCACACTAAAAGCCCAAAACCAAAAAAAAAAAAAAGAAAAAGAGCGGAAAGAATAAAGAAATACTGTGCTGTAAGGAAAAAACGACTAACAGAGAAGTGAGTAAACAGGAAGAAGTTAGATATCGCAAAGAGGGTAAAACGGAAAAATAATTATAAAATAAACTAATGCCATCTATAACAATATCTGCGTGATTTGTATAAATATATAAAAAAAAAATTGGAAAAAGGCCTATTTTTCCTGCTGCTGAAGAGAGCAAAGCGAGACCGAAATTTTAAGATAATGTGAATAAAATGAAAATAAAGAAGAAAAATAAATAGTTCTCTAATAATTATCAAACTCAAAATAAGTCATATTTCTCCCAGACAAAATTGTATTCGATCCTTTCAAAAATAAAAAACAAAAATGAGATATTCCTTAGTATTAATTTAATATCCGGTGATGTTTATTTAATCGGAATAAAACTAATTGATTTTTTTTTTAAATACAATTATTTTAATAACTAGTTAGTACCCACATTATTTTAACATCAATATATGCATATGAAAAATATATCTTAAGTGTATTTAAATTTCAGAAGAGGTATACTATTATAACTCCTCTAACCAAAAGAAGACATTATTAGAGCAATCAAAACAGAGATGATCCGCAGTGACTGAATTACTTACAATAAATTGCTTGAAGATGACTTACCAAACGGGTGTCATAATCATAAATAAAGTTTGAATAAAAAATAAATAAAATTTAAAATCTCCATTGATACTTCGATACAAGAGCAGTTGAACGCTTGAAGTCCGTCCTGGGTAATCTTGCCTTCTACTGACTGGAGCCAACCTCCCCCACCACGAAAGCACTTAGACAATTCACGTTCATGAGTTCTTATTGTTTGATTAGCTCAATCTCCGTTTCGCCATACAATCACTATCAAAGAAAATAAGAAGGAAAATTGAGAGGGAAATGAGCAATGATATGTTGTAGTTAAGTAAGCCGATAAAGAATTAGAGGAGAAGAGGGTCTTATGGAATATCATTTCTATTTCTAAAAATAATTTTACCGGTTTTAAATGAAAAAGAAATCATCATGAATACTTCCTATAACTAATAATTAACTATCGCTGATTTTAAAAAAATAAATACTACTTATTTTGTTGTTATAACTTTTTTTTTAGAAAAAACAAAAAAAAAGCTCGAAAAGCTGGTCAAAACCTATTTTATGATATTTGGAATTTTTAATCAAAAATGACTCCCAGTTCAAGTAGAGGACCTTCCAGATCATGTTTGGCGATTCTCGTCTCTTATCGCCCCTTATTCAGGTGGCTGTGCAAATCCAAACCTGTCCCTCCCCCTCACCTCGTTGGTGCTGACAAATATTGCTCTTCGCAATACATTAATTTTCAGTGGTCGTGCTGAGGTGTTGGCAATACAATTTGATGGATAATTCGAGACTAGACCCGTACGTGTACATAGTTTTGATCATATTTTATTTAATAATATTATCGATTTCGTCTGATTTTATTCCTGGATGGATTTTTGAGGTAAAGATTTAATTGAATCGTCGAAAAGTTATACTTCTGGTCATTTCTGGATAACGAAATATTTTTTAACATACAGTTTAAATATCGTAAATTAAGTTTAAGGGGAAAAAATCCTGCGTATTGCTGTGGATGGGAGGTCTAGAATATTTTATTTCTGAAAATCAAATTTATTAAATTAAGAAAAATCCATACTTTTTTTTTAAATGTGTACTCATTTTTATTAAGTAATTCAAAGGGAAGTATTTGATATGTTCATCAGCTCAAAAGAATTAGCTTTTTTTAGAAGAAAACGTGTACTTTAAGAAAAAATTCTGATTGGGAAATATTAAATGGCCAAAAGTAGGTGGATCAACTGAAACATACGTTAACTACTTTGAGATATGATGTGAAAGTAAAATGAGATACCTTATGAAAGTAGAGAATTTGAGAATCACAGCAGCGATTTGTTACACGGAACATTTTCTATTAGCAGTTCAAACCGTTTTCATATTAATTCATGTGAAAAAACCAAAAGGGAAACAACTGAATAAATTAGGACATCAACAAGCAAAGACATGCTAGCATATGCCAAAAGTATGACATCGAGAGATATGCATGCGTTCTCGAGCAGAAATATAAAATTATAAATAAAATACATAAAGTCATTTAAGGTGTTTTATCCATCGAAAAAAAAGATAAACCAACTCCAATGGAAGAATTAATCTAGTATATAAAAACTGAGATGACTCAAAGAAAAAAATAAGCTTTTAAACAGAAATCGTATATTGGCTACGGAATTTAGCAGAGTCAAAAATGAATGCTTGCCATGGAATATAAAAATTATGTTGCAAGAATTACTTGAGCTTACAGGTGATGATTAAAAAAAGTGTATCGTATTTAAATTATAATTAAATTAAAGTTTATATTGCATTTGATAAAATATAAAAATTCACAATTTTCATGTATTTTTTAAATTTATAATAGAATTAATGGATAATATATTTATTAATAAATTCAGCTAGTTTCATGTCAACTGCAAATAAAAAAATATCTACATTTATTATGAAGACACGGACCCATACTTTACAGTTCATCAAATAACATAATTGAAAAAACTTCCAATTATTTGAAAAATACAATATGAAAACAATATCATTTTATTCAAAGAATTTACCTTCTTTTTCTACACATTTTTCCCAACGTGACACCAACTTTTTTATCCCGGAACTGAAAAACTCTGAGCTTTGAAGTGAAACAAAATCTAAAAACACACTTTGGACTTCAGCATAATTTTTTAAAAAATTTCGTCAGACGAAGTAGTCTAAATTCCTGAACAGGTGATAATCTGTTGGGGACAAGTCGGGAGAATATGGTAGCTGCGGAAGAACTTCGTACCCTAGTTCTTTCAATTTATGTTAACGTGGGGGTCTAGCCTTGTCGTGTAGAAGTATAGGACCCTTCCGATTTACCAGTCCAGGTATTTTTTCAATAATTTTACGTGCATTTGGGCTATTTCATTGCAGTAGGCTGGTAATGGTCTCACCCAGCCAGGCAGCTGCCCCCCCCCCCCCCGTGGAAGGCTGGAAGCAATCATTTTTTAGGCTTTTAAGGTTGGAAGCAATAATAGAATAATTTTTTTTCAAGCAATAATTGTAATAACTTAGTTGATAAAACACTGCTATAATTATACATAGTTTTCTTAAAATTTTGGTTTCATTCACCTTTTCCGCGGTAAGATGTTACAACCTTCCCCTCCTGTTACATAGCTTCCCCCCCCCCCCCCCCCCCCTAGTTTTGATCCTGGATACGCCCTTGGTCTCACCTCTAGGCAAAAAGGAATAATGTATGATTCCAGCCACGGACCACCGTATTGTAACCATCAATTTTTTACTTTCACTTACCTATATATGAAATATATAGTAAGGGAAAGTATTGCGATCGTGAAAAATTTCGACTTCCGGTTTTCAACGGAAATACACGTATTAGGGTCCCCTGAGTCCAAATAACCAAGTCCCGCGAAATGGTCTGTGTGTGTGTGTGTGTGTGTGTGTGTGTGTGTGTGTGTGTGTGTGTGTGTGTGTGTGTGTGTGTGTGTGTGTGTGTGTGTGTGTGTGTGTGTTGTGTGTGTGTGAACAGACTAGCTCAAAAACCATAAACCGTGCAAACCTGAAATTGGGTATTTAGTGTATGTATATGCCCGCGATGTGACAGCAAAAATTTCATCAAAATTGGTCAAAGGGAGGGGGTACTTTATTTAATAACTTTTAAGTTTTTTTCCGATTTTCTCAAAAACGGCTCTAACGATTTTGATTAAATTTAGAATTTGATGTATTAATATGCACGAGATATGACTGTAAAAATTTCGTCAAAATTGATCAACCGCAGGGGGCACTTTACTTTATAAATTTTGTATCATTTTCAAGTGTTTTTCTTATTTACTCAAAAATGGCTTTAAAGCTTTTGATCAAACTGGGTATTTGATCTATGTATATTAGTACGTGGGCCAGACCCCCCTACCGTGCACCCCCCCCCCCACATCCCTATAAATTGCATATCGTTGTGTTCCTTGTGATAAAAGATTAAGAAAAAGCCAATGTTCCCAGAAAAAAAAGTGGCCGCACTAATCCAAAATGGCGTTCAAACATGGCGGAATGACGGATTTGATTTTAGTTAGTTTTTTTATTACTGACATTCGCCATTATGCTTAATTTCGCCATAACTGGTATTTTATTAAAGCTAGGTAGTTCTAGATTCAGAATAAATAAACAAACGTTCGAAAATAATTAGTCTTGACAACATAAAATACCTATAAAGTCAATTTTTTCAAGTCACTCGCGTAAAAGTTAAAATTCCAAGTTAATTTGTGATTAAACGGCCATCGTTAACGAAAAACGCCCTGAATTAAAACATCTGGAGCAATTATTCTTCTTTAAAAATCAGTGGTCAAATTTCAAAATATATCAACTAGTTTTATAGAAAACGGACCTTAGCGGCGAAAAGTCGCCAATGACTCGGGCGCATCCAGTCCTCTGCCACATCATTCAGTTCTCATACACGATATCTGTAACATTTTTCATTTAGAGTACATATTATCGAGTTATAGGCGTTGGAACATGAGTTTCTATCAAAATGGTAAAAATTACAAATCTTTGATGTTTGAATTTGGCTAAATAACTAATCCGATTTCCACTTCAAATATTTCATTTTATTTGTATTAGTATACCCTTTCTTCTAATAAAAGAGAAAGTAAACTTTTTGATGTGTAATTGTATGAAGGAAAGAAGATGTAGTTAAAAGATTGAAGTAAGCGCTACGAATACTTTCACGTTTTCATTTTTATCTCTACTCAGTAATTAGTTAATTTAAAAATAAATGGGCTAGTTTTATGCTTAATTTAAGTTCCTAAAACTTTTATCTATAACATTTTTCATTTAGAGTACATGTTGTCATGTTATAGGCGTTGGAACTTGAGTTTCTACCGAAATGGTAAAAATTACCGATCTTTGATGTTCGAATTTGGCTAAATAAATAATCCGATTTCAACTTCAAATATATCATTTTATTAAAATTAGAATACCCTTTTTTCGAAAAACAGAGAAAGTAAAATTTTTGATGTGTAATTATATGCAAGAAACCGAAAAAGGCCACAACTTCGTGGATTATAGACCAACAAACAGAACTTTTTATTTATCTTTTTTATTTTGATTGTTTTTAAATCTTTAAATAATCAATACTTTGCAAAAATGCATTTATTTCAAATTTCATGAATGAACAGATGCCAGTGTCTGTAACCCAACTACTACTATGAGAACATTATTATTTCATTTCAAGGTAACCAGTTTATATCAACATAAGTGAGGTTTAGATAATGTGCAATCTGAGACTAATTCATTATTATTCATCATATTTATATCCTTTATTAATCAGATTTATGTATGTTAAAAGAAAAAAAAAAAAAAAAAAAAAAAAAAAAAAAAAAAAAAAAGGTTATATTAATTATTTCTGTCAATTAAAAATCTTGCCGTTACATAGGCTCGAATATAAATTCAAAATAATATCCTAAACCCGCTGTAATTATATCGTGTATGAGAACTGAATGATGTGGCAGAGGACTGGATGCGCCCGAGTCATTGGCGACTTTTCGCCGCTAAGGTCCGTTTTCTATAAAACTAGTTGATATATTTTGAAATTTGACCACTGATTTTTAAAGAAGAATAATTGCTCCAGATGTTTTAATTCAGGGCGTTTTTCGTTAACGATGGCCGTTTAATCACAAATTAACTTGGAATTTTAACTTTTACGCGAGTGACTTGAAAAAATTGACTTTATAGGTATTTTATGTTGTCAAGACTAATTATTTTCGAACGTTTGTTTATTTATTCTGAATCTAGAACTACCTAGCTTTAATAAAATACCAGTTATGGCGAAATTAAGCATAATGGCGAATGTCAGTAATAAAAAAACTAACTAAAATCAAATCCGTCATTCCGCCATGTTTGAACGCCATTTTGGATTAGTGCGGCCACTTTTTTTTCTGGGAACATTGGCTTTTTCTTAATATTTTATCACAAGGAACACAACGATATGCAACTTATAGGGATGTGGGGGGGGGGGTGCACGGTAGGGGGGTCTGGCCCACCGTGTATATGCCAAAGATTTGACAGCCAACATTTCATAAAAATTGGTCAAACGGAGGGGGCACTTTATTTCACAATTTTTTTTTTCCAATTTATACCTTTCTTTCGATTATCTCAAAAATGGCTCTAATGATTTTGATCAAATTCGCCATGTTTAATGCAAATAAGGTGTTCTTTAATATCAGGTAAGCTTTATCATTATTAAAATGTTCTGAGGGGGCTTAAATGGGGAAGAGGCCTTTTTTGTTTTCTCTTAAAGTACCTTTGTATTTGTCTATATGAAAAAATAAACTGTCTCACGTTACGCCTAAAAACAAGAAATGGCTAAATATGAGATATGAAAAAAATCAAGTAAACATATACAGGAGAAAAAAAAAAAAAAATAATCCGTCAACTCATAAAATACGTTGAGCACACGCATGCGGCGGAGTACGCCTTTAATGACAGACCATTGTTCATAATTAAAGCCGTTCTGTTCATTTAATGAAAATTATTTGTTTCATGGTAAATGAAGTTTTCAACAACTACATAGAGAATTATAAAATCTGACGACTTGGAGTATTATGCTTGCATTGCCGAATTATCACAAGTAAAAACTTTTATTTAATAATAATTTTTTTTTTTTTTTATAGAGCAAATAAAAACAAAAATAAGAAATGAATGTGGAAAAATGTTTGACTTTGAGAAGTGGCAATCAACAAAACACATCAATTTCTAATTTAAGTAAGTTGGTAAGTGAAAGTTGTGTGTTGCGCGCCCGCACCAGATTTTTATTTGGGTGTAAATTTGGTTTTGGCATTGGCAAACCAATGGTGAATGGTTCGTTCATTTACACTCCTTGCAGATGTTTTTAGCAGCCTCAGCCGCCGAATGGACGAGTTTAAAACTCGTAAAAAAACATTACACTAAAATTGCGTGTTTCCATGTTCATATTTGGAGGTATACTAAAAAGTGTGTAATTGATTGGGAAGCTAATGATTATAAAAGAAAAGTAGAGGATTAGTAACTGTTTAATTATAATATGTAAATATTTGGAAGTCAACAACAGAGACCCGCATAATCCTCTATGTATTTCAAAAAATATAAAATCGGACATTTCATGTGAAACAACCGCAGTATTACAAAGTACAATTCTTCCAGTGTGCAATATACTCAACATCAATGTTCAAGTCACATGTGTACTAGGAAATCAATTTTTTTTTTAAACTTGCCAGCAAAATCTGAAAATTTCCAAAAAACACTTTTATCCGTAGCTCGAAGTAAAACGAGTTCCCATGTGAAAAAAGTGCTAAACAGTACCGAAACCTTGTTATTCTACATGAAATATCTATAAAATGAATGAATTCTAGAATATATTTACAGATACAAAAAAAAAAAAAAAAGACATATTTACGAAACGAAATCAAATAAATTACAATTACAGTCAAAATCGTTTATAACGAACTTCAAGGGACTGGAGGTTTTTGTACGTTATAGCCGATGTTCTCTTTAAGCGGTATTATCGGTTATAACGAACAGCTCGCTGTAAACGGTGTTAAACTGGTTCCTTTAGTCACTTCGTCTTAATTTTGGGTCTGTTAAATATTGAGCATTATCGATACATATTTTCATCTTACGTAATTCAAGTAGATAATTAATATTACGTCGATTTAAGTGCATAATAACTAATAACAATTAAAGTACATAATAAGGTACTAAATAAACAATACTCATAATGCAAAATGTCAACATTTTGGTATTCTAAAAATATAGATATTTTAAATGTTATAAAAAATTAAATTAAATTAAAAAATATATAATGAAAAAAAGGTGAAAATACATATAATCAAATCCAAAATTACATATAAATAAGTAAGTTAAATAAAAAAAATCTTTCATTCTTGTCTGTCGCCTTCCTCGTAGTTCGGCAAAAAAAAATTTCGATTAAAGTGGAGACAACCGAGAAAGATTCTTTGTCAATTACTGGAATTTCATATCCAGTTGAACGAGATGTTTTTAATTCACGGGCAATCGTACTCGCGGAATCGACTCGGCAAACTATCCCAAACTGTCCTCAATCGTACATACATTGTTGTCATGGCATGTTTCCGTGTATAAAGACAAGAGAGAACTGAATTGAGACACTGTCGAGTGCATTGATATAAAGTAAACAAAACTTTTTTCCTTCCTTTCGTAGAACTTAGTCTTAAAATGTATGTACGCTGTAAGCGAAATTTTAACTGCTAATGTTCCAGGAAAATGTTCGCTCTAACCGACCTGTTCACTATAACCGATGTCCGTTGTAAGCGATATTAATGTTTTTTTCTGTATGTTATTTCATGGGGCCGATTATTTTGTTTGTTATATCCGATTGTACGTTATAGCCGGTGTCGTTATAAACAATTTTGACTGTACTTGTAATAATAAATATTTAAAAAATTACAGTAGGAGAAGTAAGCTATCTATGTTTTTAAATATGTTTATAAATCTGCCTAAATAATTTTTCACATTGTTTTATTAAAAAAGCATACTATTGTATGTTTGTGTAAAGAAACATACTATTGGGTCTCACGATACACATGTTATTTTCAGTTAAATAATAAGAAAGCGCCTCATTTTATTTTAATAATGAAGCGGAGCAGCTGCCATTGAATTTGAAAATTTGTCATGAATAAAAAGCTTAAAAATAAAAGACCCACTTTATGCTCAGTAAATAATAATATTTGTTTGCGGTTGGAGATAACATAACTTCACTTGCTATTAAAAAACAAAGCAACACATCTATGCATCGCACCCGTCGTAGAATAAAGGTACAATTAAAAAAATTACTCAAAAGATATAATTCAATTAATTTTTTTAACGTTTATTCATCTCTTCTGGAAAGTTAAGATTCGAGAATTGTGCAGTTTCACCCCCCCCCCCCCCTGAGTGTTGGTTTTCCCTTCTATTCTTGCAATCCGTGCCACTTTTTGGCACTAGACTGCCACTGCTAAATCATTGAGAAGACAACTGATTAATTATTAAGACAACACACAATCAGCATAGTCCTTCTGACCGATACGATGTTTGTTTCATCGGACCACCAAATTCTCCTCCACTCATCAAATTGTCAAATTTTCTTATCAATGGCGATATTGCAGCCGTTGTTTACTTTGTTCCTTTTTCCACTTACGATTTCATGACCTTTAGCCTTGCCACATATCTCAGACTTTAGAGCGGTCTTCCAATAGTTTCAGCACTGACGTCAAGTCCCAGGTCTGATCTGAGCCTAAGTTGGCCTTGAACAGCTGCTTTAATATCCCTCATCCTGATTAATGGAACCGAACCAATACCTTCCTGTTTTTTGGTCGACCACCAACATGTTTAGACCAATGAGGAATCTCATTTTGACAAACTGACTTACAGTGGAAACATTCATAATCAACTCAAGTAGCATTTTGTCTCATTGAGGGGCCCTTATCGCCCAAGAAGTTATAGAAGACTGCTTCTTGTATCGGAAGAAATTGATTTCGTCCTGACTTTTTAGGTTTACTCTTTAGTGTTACGTTCGGCCCTATTAAAGTAACTTTTTTAAATAATAAAATTAACACTTCAAGTTGAAACTTACTTCATACTATCCTCACAAAACTGTTTGAAATGAATATATATATACCAGCACTGATATAGTTCTGCTAGTTTACTCAATGGCTAATCCCCAAACCATTATTTTGGAATAAAACTTTTTTCTCCATACTAAATTGTGTTGACATACCTAATTAGATATATTTGTAATTTTATTTGTATACACAATAACTTACACATCATAGCAACTTTTTTTTCGCAAAAAAAGTTTGTCTTACTCTTTTGCGAGGGTGTTATGCTTTATATGTCTATTACTTTGCCAACCAACTCTGTTTTCTTATTCTGTTAATCCATAAAAGTTAATTTCTGAACATTTTTTATTTTAAAAACAATTTTATCTTTTGTATGGTAAACTAATGTTTGTTTGGTTGATTGTTATTTCTGATGAGTACGTAAATACTAAAACTAGTCAAATTTGTTAAAAAAATTATTCGATTTGTTTTCCTTTTCATCGCCGACGAATTAAAATGGGCCATGCTGCACTTTTAAAAATAATGGAACATTCCAAATAGAAGCTTTGATTTTAGAAGAAATAGATCAGATCACATCAATTCTGAACAGATACAGTACATCTCACATCAAGAGTTTGATAAAGACTCATTACCTGATAAAGACTCTTCAATTTAGGGAAGGTACTTATTAAATAACTTTAAGCAATATAATTTAATACGTTTACCTAGTTCAAGAAAAATGTCCCATGTCGTTTTGTAAAGAATTTCTATACCTGTCATAAGTGATAAATGCACTTTGGTGATCTCCTATATTTCTGTCCTTAGATCTGAATTGATGAAACATCAACATATTTTCATTTGGAAACTTAAAAATCTTCCAAAAGTAAACTAATAACAGTTTTTTTTTCACATATTGCTTAAATATATAATTCGTATATATTGGTAGTAGATAGTAGACAAGGGCGTCCGCACGATTTCGCCTAAGGAGGGCAGACTGGAAAATTTTCGTCTAGGGGGAGGGACGCTGGTAAAATTCATATGACCGGGGGAGGAAGTCAAGGTATTCTGACTATGTAAGGTGTAATTAATATTTCAAATAATACTAATCGATATTTAAAACTTAAATGTATGTTTGTGTATTAGTTAATAAATATATTAAATGAGTATGAATTTATTTAATTGGTAGTTTTTGTTTCTCATACTTTTTAAGAGGGGCTGCTCGCCTCATCTGCCCCCCTTGGGAAACCCATGGCAGGAGATAGCAGGAATAATAATTTGTAGAGTCAACCCAAATTTTAGGGGTACAAGCCACCTTGGGGGTTTGCGCACATAAAGTATAGAATAACATGTTATTCTATACTCTCTCTATGTTTGCTCATAGGAGTTTTTTTTTTTTTTTTTTTCTCTATAATTATATACTTTCTACATTTATTCTAAACTCTATAATTGCTAGCAAGTCCCGAAAAGCGTTTTTGATGATTGGGAGAGGATTATAAAAATCATTTATGACGGATATTATTAATTTATTCTTTAAATGTTACCAACTTGAATTATAGCAATAATAATGAAACCCTTATTACACTTATTTTTTTTTTTTTTTTTTCACCGGTATATCCATTCCTTGCCTTAAAGAAAACCTTATTTGCCTACCAAAATCAATATTTTCTATTACAAAATAAGGTTCATTCATTTTCATGTAAAATAAAAAGGTAATTCATGTACATAAATATGTAATTATATGTTTAGAAATATATAACAAAAAACTGTAAATATTTAAGAAAAATATCATCAAATTGATTAAAATATACGTTTATTCACATGTATTATCTATTTTATATATTTTTTGAGTTCATATATATGTAAATATGTATGTACATAAATGACAATCATCAAATTTACAAAAAAATAAAATTTTAAATAATACATATTAATTCATATTTTAAATTTTCAAATGAGATATTTAATTTTTTTTATAATTTAATTTTTTGTCACATACCTGATCTGAAAATAATCGGCTGAAAGTTCTTTCCACATCATCATCAGATATGTTCATTTTGTAAATAGTTATATAAGCTCTAATTAACGATTGTATTAAAAGATGACTTACAACTCTCTTTAAAATCAAAGCAAAAATCTGTTATTAATACTTGGGGTATACCCTACAGTTTTTGTAAAGCGCTTTCCCAGAATCTCAATGAAAGAATCTACACATCCCCGGCATATATCAAAAAAGTCTAATTCTTTCAGAGGCCAGTAGCGGATCCAGATATTTTCTGAGGGGGGGGCGCACTTTTTTTTTTTTTAATTTCATGAGTAATGAAGGACCTAATTTAAAATATGTATTAGTATTAAGTGAATTTGTAAATTATTATTAAATGTTTTAATAAAATCCATTTTGAATTTTAGGACAAAAAAAAAACAACAACTTAAAAATGACTAAATAAAGCATATTTTATATAGAAATAGTAAACTTTTAAATATGTCCTCACGTCTCAGGGGGGAAGGCCCCCCGCGCCCCTCCCCTGGATCCGCTACTGTTAGTGGCTTAATAATATCTTTCTCAAAACACGTGACTCTATTTTTTATTTTTTTTTGGCTTACTATACCTCGAAAACTATAGATAGGTATGCATTTTCATTTTTAAAAAATTATGAAGCAAAAAAAATAATGAGATATGAAATAAAAAATATAAAAGATGGACGGAATATGGAAAAATATCTATTTATAGTGAAAATATGTAAAATAAAATTGACTTTAAACGATTCGCAATGGCGTAAAATGATTGAATTGATCGTTCTAATAATCATTCTAAGCTCACAACAAATATGTAAAATCCGTTCTCCATTCATAAGTAATATAAATGCTATTTTTTTATAGCGTTTAGCTGGACAAAAGCTCATAGCGCAAAAAGTAAATGTTATCATCGAATCTCACAACAAATAGTCGAGGCTTGGCGTCCTAACTACCATTTGAATTATCTTTATAAAATAATAGTGGTTTATTTTTCATATAGTTTTTTTCTTTTAATATTATATTGCTCAGAGTCAATGGAAAAATGGACGTCTCTCCAAAAAGTAAGTTTACATTTTCATAGTTCAACGATTTTCTTGTACATTAAGCTTTTACCAATGAGAAGTAGGGTATACAAAAAAAGTTTTATTTTGTTTTATGATAAAATCTGTTACCTTCTCAATGACACCCAACTCAATTTTTATGTTTTAAGTAAATTATCATTATAAATAAATATTTATTAAATAAACATTAATATAAATTGCTTTGAAATTTATGAATGCTTTTATGAATTGCTTGAAATGCTTCTTCTTCTTCTTTCAGCGGCGCAACAACTCATTGTTGAGTCAAGGCCTCCTGGATCAGCCTGCGCCATGTGTCACGATCCTTTGAAATTAAAGAATCATATTTTTTAACTGTATGTCTCAATCACCACCAAACATTCATTTGTAGAGTTTTAAAAAGTTATTATAGTTTTTATTTTTATTTTTTATTACATTTTGAATTTTACAAATATAGATAGCTATGGGAGTTGTATCGTAACTCATGGGATACAGTTTTGTTAGAACTCAAGATCATTTTCGTTGGACAAAAATGACTAGTTTATCCAAATTATTGAACAATTTAAACAATTTTCAAAGGAGCTGTAAGTTTTGTCCAGCTAAATTGAAGATTTTGCCCACTGTGGGCAGCCCAGTGGAGGTCAAAAACCTGAAACACCTCTCTTTTCCGGTTTCTACAATAACTCCCATGCAGGACGGAATTTTAGAGTTGGACTAGGAATTCAAAGAATGTGGTCTGATCCTCCGTAGATATGTTGGAAATGGGATTCCAACCGCTAAATTAAATATTTTTATGGGACACAAATATAAAGTGCTCAATTTGAAAATGGTGCCAACAAAAAATCGACAATTTAAAATAAAAGTAAAATCCATATCTTTGATGTTTTTGCCTAGCAGGCTATACTCACACTTAAAATTAGTACTACTATTATAATAAATGTAGTGATGGTTATTATCGATATATGATTAAATATCGACACATCGATTAGTAACGAAACCTGTAATTTAAGTTTTTGTTTATTTACATAAAGGTGGCTAGAAAAATTGTTTTTTAAAAAATAATACATAAAAATAAAAACATTTTTATTCACAATTTATTATTACTTTTTTAATCCAATATTTTTTTCTATTTGAAAAACACTTTGTTTTTATAAATAATTGCAATGCTGGAGAGAATTTATTTAATATTATCTTCCTCCTGTTTTCTAAGGAATCAAACTAAAGACACAACTAAGGAGATAAATTTTGACTGAGTAACTGACGACTCTGCAGGGTTAAATAAAACAAATTTTATTTTATTTAGACGAAGTGCAATAAAAAAGTGATAAAACAAATCTACTATGAGTACATATCAATAAAATGTGATACATATATATATACATACTAGTGTCCGACCAAAACCAAATTTCTACCCGAAATCGAAACCGAAAGCATTTTTACGTGTGTACATATAATACATGTAAGTGTGTAATATGTCTTGTTTGGCAATAATATCAATGAATGCTTATAAAATGACAGTAATTCAACTCCATTGTTCATACAATACGTAGGTTTGGTAAAGAAGAGTGGTAAGACAGGTGTAATAGTAAGGTTATAGGATCGAATCCCGGCCCCTTCTTCCTAGTACGGCTGGTCCACGCGGGAAGTTAAAACATACTCCCTTAACTAGTAGAGGCCTAAAAGTTAAAATATATTTGCAATAACAGGCTGATAATAATAAAATTCATGTTATCATATGTAAATAATAAATAAATAAATAACGTAGTAAACATTTGCCATAATAAAGCCTATGGAATACAAAATGGCGGCCTATTGAATACGGAAAGCTGTATATGTAGTCTACTAAGTCAGTTTTGGTCTCAACTTTTAGTGGATATAATCAAGTTTAAAAATATATAGAATAGTTTTTTGTTTTTGTTTTTTTGTCGTAAATGTGCTTCTTCATGGTCAAAACGGAAGAAAGTTTTTGGAATATGATTAGTGATCCGGGTGGGGGGGGGGGGGCTCCCAAAATCGAAAAATTAACTTTTACATCTGAGTCTCATTCCATACAAGAACAAAGAACAAAACCTATTACCACCGTTTGATGCAACTTGAACACCCCTTTTCATGACAAGATTACTGACTAAAATATTTTTCTCCCTTTGAAATTGAATCTGTGGACATGTGGGGTTTCTCCAACGAGTAATTTAAATTTAAGTATTTAGCAGATATATTCTTATTTAGCTTCTCTTATTTTTTTAGAAATCAAATTTCATTATTAAAAAGGAGATAATTAAAAGCACAGACAGGTTCTTAACTCTCAAGGTAAAGAATACTATTCTTTACACTGAACGTAAAGAATTTTGCATGAAAAGAATGCTTTCATTACATGTTAAAATCTTTGTGTCCGATATACAAATGCAAGTTTCGGCTAGGCCGATTTTTAGCTGAAACCAGATTTTTCGGGCGGTCACTTTATATATATATATATATATATATATATATATATATATATATATATATATATATATATATATGTAATTTGCTTTTTACTTTCACTTACCTATATATGAAATATATAGTAAGTGGAAGTATTGCGATCGTGAAAAATTTCGACTTCCGGTTTTCAACGGAAATACACGTTTTGGGGTCCCCTGAGTCGAAATGACCAAGTCCCGCGAAATGGTCTGTGTGTGTGTGTGTCTGTGTGTCTGTGTGTGTGTGTGTGAACAGACTAGCTCAAAAACTATAAACCGTGCGATCCTGAAATTAGGTATTTAGTGTAAGTATATGCCCGCGATGTGACAGCATAAATTTCATCAAAATTACTTAAAGGGAGGGGGTACTTTACTTAATAACTTTTTAGGTTTTTTTCGATTTTCTCAAAAACGGCTCTAACGATTTTGATTAAACTGAGTATTTGATCTATTTATATGCCCGAGATATGACTGTAAAAATTTCATCAAAATTGATTAACCGGAGGGGGGACTTTACTTAATAAATTTTGTAACATTTTCACGTGTTTTTTTTATTTACTCAAAAACGGATTTAACGATTTTGATCAAACTGGGTATTTGATGTATGCATAAGCCAAAGATGTGATAGCCAAAATTTCATCAAAATTGATTAACCGGAGGGGGGACTTTACTTAATAAATTTTGTAACATTTTCACGTGTTTTTTTTATTTACTCAAAAACGGCTTTAACGATTTTGATCAAACTGGGTATTTGATGTATGTATATGCCAAAGATGTGATAGCCAACATTTCACCAAAATTGACCAACCGGAGGGGGGACTACTTAATAAATTTTGTATCATTTTCACGTGTGTTTTTTTTTATTCAAAAACGGCTTTAACTATTTTGATCAAACTGGGTATTTGATGTATTTTTATGCCAAAGATGTGATAGCCAACATTTCATCAAAATTGGTCTAACGAAGGGGACCACAACAACGCATTAATTTCTAATCTATGTAAGTTGGTAAGTGAAAGTTGTGTGTTGCGCGCACGCACCAGATTTTTTTGTTATAGTCTCTGTCCAAGAAAGACCTCAAATCGGTATATACACACACACGCACGCACACACCGATTTGAGGTCTTTCTTGGACAGAGACTTTAACAAAAAAAGAGAATTCAGAGCTCATTGACTATGAAGCAATACAGGAAATAAACGATTTGATAAAAGTTAAGATTATGGCTAATTTTTAGATTCACTAAACATAATAATGATAATTTTAAAGACAAATTGGAAAAGTCCTCAAAATTTTTATCAGGTAATTTAATCAAAGCATTAAATAGGCTTTATAATGTATCTAAGTCAATTTTTTTTTTTTTTTTAAGAAGGAGCTGCAAAACCATTTCAAAGGTGTCCATACTGTGACTCATCAGTGTTTGAATACTGCTCAGATAAACTGCTCCATGATGCATGCTGTTGTTTGGATCCATTTGGTGAGAATTTTGCAACAGAGATATAAATAAAAAAAAAATATTAGATTACTACATTGGCTCATGGGCGGATCCAGCCGATCGTAAAGGGGGGGCTGCAGTCCTAAAGGGGGGGGCTGCCCTTCATTTGGATCTGCTAATCAGCTTTTTTACCTTTATATTCCCTTCCTACAACTAAAATACTACTTGTTCTGCACATTATTTGTTTTTTAACTTGCTTCCTTACATTAAGGAAAGTCAAATTCTATCTTTAAATGACGAAAAATTTTCCAAACGGAGGGGCTGCAGCCCCCACAGCCCCCCCCCCCTGGATCCGCCAATGCATTGGCTTAAGTTATAAATTAAACAGCCATAGTACCATAAACAGCCATAGAATACCATCTTTCCCTTATCAACAACTATCGGCTCTCCTATGCCTGCAATTTAAGCCGTCCGTCCACCCACTTTCCACAAGATCTCGTCCCTCTGACCTTTAACCCCATTTACTAATCTGCACTATTTCAGCATTCCTTTGTCAGACAAACTCCCAAAATGAAATGAGAAACTGTACGGAAGCGATTCCCAATTCCATTAAAAACAAACACGAAACCCCTAACCAAATTAATTATCAACACTGGCAATATCAGAGGGCTGACTGGTCGGCGTATCGCGTAAAAGTAATCAGAGGAATTTATTCGATAACAGAAGATAAGAACGATATTGACCTTATCGCGAATGTCTTCAGCAATTTGATATTAGAAGTAGGCCACAATTCCTCTCCAAAGCGTCTCGCAGGAGAGTTCCAACATGGATCGAAAAATGACAGGATGTTGTTAAAGTGAGAGAAACATGCCTAAATAAGTGCAGAAAGAGCAGAAGCATGACTAAAGCAATTGAATTTAGAAAACTAAAAGCCATTGCTAACACAGTTATCAAAGAAAATAAAACATCCTCATAGAAGGTCTTTGTCTCCTCAATAAAACAACAAACGACGGTAAAAGAACACTAGAATAAAGTTAGAAGCATCAGGGGAGGAATAAAGATAGATCAAAACATTACTGGGAATCACTTTGGCGATATTTCCTCTGGCCATCCTTAAGCTCATCCAAAAAATGTAGGAACATATCATGGTAATGAAGGTGCCTACAACATTCCCTTATCATTAAAAATGTTTACGCTCTTTTAACGAATATGCTTTACAGAATCACCAAAGAAATTAAAGATTGGTCGAGATTATAAAGGAAAGTAATTTGGATCTTCGTCTCTACTACTGTTTATTATATTTTGTACATTACAAACGTTTCGACCTCCAGGGCCGTCTTCAGTGTTTCTTTAATTACTGCATCATCCTAATCATATTACTACACAGTAGTAGAGAATTTCCAAGATAAGATCGAAGATCCAAATTACTTTCCTTTATAATTTCAAAGTTTCTAACCCCTATTTTAAATAAATTTGGTCGAGATTATTAAACCAGATTCGGATAGTCATTATCTTCCACAAATATGGAAGCAATCCAAAAAAAAAAAAGTTGCCTCCTACTCAGTAGAGGAGAAAGAGACAGAATGGAAGAAAATGTAGTCAAACACTTACTTACAAGACAAAACTGGGAACGCGACTTAAATTTAGAAAATATTTCAGATAAGTGATCTGCTCTTATATAACTCGTAATTAAAACAAAAATTATTCAAATTGCCATAAGTGTGTTCTTTATTCAGAGGAGAAACCTAGCATAAAGGAAGCGCTCATATGTATCAGGTCATGTGGCAACGGGAAGTGGGCTGTGGTAACAGACTCAATGAGTACACTATTGGCCATTGAAAATACCAGGCCCGAATCTTTCGATATATAAATAATAATAGGAGTGGATATAATTTTCATATAGGCTCCTTCCTACTATGGCTACTTTAGTGGAAATAAACTTGCAGAAAAAGCCTACCAGCAAGCATTCTAGAAACCAATGAAGACCTGACAATAATAAATAAAATTCCACTCGATGACTTCGTTAAAAAAATAAATCAATAAAATATAAGATATTTATATAAAATATAAATCAGACAAACTGAAGGCTGTAAAGAACCTGATCAAATGAACTACCTCAAATAGAAAATCTCATAGAGGAAACTGCCCTTTATCGGCTAAGAATAGGACAGTAAGATTCTCACACTCATACCTACTGAAAGGTCTTGAACCACCTATATGCTATGCAAAATGTTATGCTGGAAGAACAGAGCAACAGATACTACAAGATTGCAAAGCCTTTGTCAACTTCAGAAGAAACTTAGATTTGGGATCAACATTAGTGAAAAATTTAGACGACCAGCAAATAGTAAAAAAAAAACTGTTGAAGTACTACCACAGAGTCTAAAATATAGATGATGTCAATGACCCTGCAGGGGTCGGGGGGAGGATGATAGATGATGCCAAAGAGGGAGGACGGATTCTAGAAAGGGGAATACACAGTAACAGTTTGGATTGACCTCGAAAAAGTGTTTGACAGAGTTTGGAAAAGGGCACTGCTCCTCAAGGCTTACAGATGTGGAATAAAAGGGAGAAGCAAAAAATGGCTAAAGAGCTACCTCACAAACAGACATGCAAGAGTGCAGGTTAACGGCCAAAAAAGCAAACAAAAAAAAATAAAAAATGGTGTACCGCAAGGAAGTGTCCTCTCACCAACACTCTTTAACATCTTCATTAATGATGTGACATTTAATATGCCAAAAGGAGTCAAAGCCTCTATATACGCGGATGACCTTGCGCTCTGGTCCCGTTCAAAATCCTTACCAATTGCAAAATATAGGCTCCAAGAAGCCCTTGATACCATCAGCAACTGGGCACCAGATTAGGGAATGAAAATAAATACACAATCTTCACTCTCTCAGAAAATGAAGACAGTTCAGCTTAAAATCGGACCATCATCCATTCAACGCGATGAAACCCCAACATATCTTGGTATAAAACTAGACAAAAAGCTGACGTGGAGACCAAGAGACTATGCCTCATGAGAAAGATTACAGGATCAGCGTGATGCAGCAGATCAAAAAACTCTGCAAAAATGTGGGCTACTTCAGACCAGTACTGGAATATGGCATAACTAGCTGGGGCACATCCGCAACCACAAACTTCCACAAAGTATCATCAGTCCAAAACCCTGGACTAAGAATAATTACAGGGTCAATGAGGTCAACACCTCTAGAAAAACTTAAAACCTTTACAAAGCTACCCACCCTCACAGATAGAAGAGACCTCAAGTTCTTAAATTTGGCAGCTAAAGCCAAATACTTCCCAGAACACCCGCTAAGAAAAAGGCTCACACACTCGGATACTCAGCCCGAATCAAGAGGAAGAGCCCTGTACACCACATCAAAACCCTACAAGAAGAGTTCAACATGCAAGAACTACAATTTGCGACATTTGATAGTGCAACTCTTCCCCCACCTTGGGAGGTACCCACAAAGGTAAGAATAGTTAACCCGGATACTAGGAATAAATAGCAAGAATGAACTTCTACCTATTGAACTACTAAACCGAACTCTGGCGTTTGTGAATGATGGGAACGAGAAGTACCCATCAAAGGAATGGACAAGAGCCTGCACAGACGGTTCAGTAGCAGAAAGAGGGAAAGGCAGTGGTGGCGGAGTGATTGTAGAGTTCCCAAATGGTACAACTGTGGAAAGGTCTATTGCCACAGGGCTTTACTCCAGCAATTACCGAGCTGAGCAAGAAGCCATAATTGAGGCTTGCAGGATCATTTCTTCTTTCGCCTACGACCTCCATAATGTAGTAATATTTACTGACGCACGCTCTGTTCTCCAAGTCATGCAAGACAGGTTAAAAGCAACAGCGAGCCTGAAAAATCTGGTCTCTGCTATAAAGTTGATGACAAACCTTGCTGGAAAAGTCATCCAGTGGATCCCGGGACACTGTGGAATCGTCGGTAATGAAAGAGCAGATATGCTGCCGAAAGATGGATCCCTGATACCACAGTTTAACTCCCTTCTCCATATTGACGAGACTAAAGCACTTAATAAGAGTGTCACCAAGGAACGATGGTCAGACACGCATCCCACACAATGTGCCTATGATAACTATTTCAAATTAAGCAGAAGAGAACAAGTAGCAATACTCAGACTCAGGACAGGACACAACCCCTTATGTGAGTGCGTCCTGTAGACTCTTCGATAATACCCGCACGAAAATTTGGCCAGAACCAATGTCGCTGTAGAGGAAATTGTGGGGAAGCTTGGAGAATCTCAAGAGAACCACTGAATTCCTGTTTTTGTTACCTAACATAAACATATAAGGGAGGAACGAAGAAGAAGTAAAAAAAAAAAACTACCACAGAGTAAAGTAAAGTACTACCACAGAGTCTAAAATATAGATGATGCCAATGACCCTGCAGGGTAGGGGAAAAAATATTAAAATTAAAATAAAGATTTTCTATTTCATGTAGTTAATTAAGAAATTAATATATATTATTCAAACTTTTAATTTTTTGAACTACTTACTCTTATTTGTTAAGATTTTTTATATAAATACTAACTTCTAATTTTACTGTTATAATCAGTAAAAAGTTTTATTCATATTACTAATTCTATTTCTCTCTCTCTCCCCCTCTATACTCTTATATATATATATATACATATACACGAGTATAGAGATAGAGAGAGAGAACGATATGTTTCTGGACGATATCTTTTAAACAACAAATCGGAACAAAGTAAAAAAAAATACATATATAAACATATGTAAATTATATATATATATATATATATATATATATATATATATATATAGAGAGAGAGAGAGAGAGAGAGAGAGAGATATTAAATAATTATATACTTATTATAATAAATAAAATAATAAGCTTATAATATTTTTATGACTCATTTCATTAATATCTCTGAAAGTTATTACTACATAATTTTATTTGGTTTCAGAACATCAACTTCCTCCACAATGCAAACTTGCTGACTGTTCATTCCTTCATGCTAACACATGCAGAGACCACCATTTGATAACACGGTGTTGTTGTAACAAAGTTTTTAGATTTTAATTTAATGTGATACAATATCTAATAGAATAGATACTTTTTTTTTGTTTTTCCTTTTTTTTTTCTAATACCACCACAGTATGTTTAAATATATATATATATATATATATATATATATATATATATATATATATATCTGATATGTTTTCTTGACTTGATATAAATGTTATAATAGGGTTCTTAAAGTTCAGTCAATAATAAAATTTAAAAAAAAAAAAAAAAAAAAAAAATATATATATATATATATATATATATGATCCAAAACTTCTTCCTAATGTTCCTATAGTATTTGACAAGTTTTATTTTTCTTTCTTTTTATGTCTCTCTATTTAAATTGTAGTGGTACAGAATAAATCATTTGGTACTGCAATTTTTTTTTTAGTTATAGGAATAATACTTATTTTACGAATAATTTAATTTATTTTTCTCCTGTGAATACAAAAATAAGATTTTTTTAATGGGCTAGATGGAAGAGTTCACAATATACTTTTTTGGAAATAGAAATCATTGGATCATTCATTTAGTAAATATAATAAAAATATTTTCCTAAACCAATTTTATTTTATCTGAAAAAAAAATCATATAAAAAGCATTTAGTTATTTTTATCTATACCCTTTAATTTATTTATTTACTAGCTGTATGTCCCGGTTTCACCCGGGGAATTTCATTTTTATAATGAAACGGTCGATTTCCTAAAAAAAAACCATTGTAAAGCGCGATCATTACGATTTTTATTAGGACAAAGAATATCAGCTGAAGATCGGCTGAAGTTACGCAATTTTAATATGGACAGGTGTTCGCACCTGGTATGAAAGAACCACTGAGCGAAATTTGGAGAATTTAGGATAAACGGTATGGAATTCTATAAAGAACAAACAAACAAACTGGAAAATTGCCCTGCAGTTTCAGCTTCTCGCAAATCGGCTTGCCTAAGCCAAGGCGGGCCTCTTATTCCTGGGCAAAATCAGTTCTGCTTGTCTAAGCCTCTGTTGTTCAATCCTATTTTGATGTTCGTCGAGAGTTTCAGCTGCTCGTATTTGACGTTGTTTTTAAGCTTTTGAGCTCGCTACTCCTATTGAAGCTCGCTTCTTAGGAGGCATTTTTTAAAAATAAATTCACCATACACGTAAATAAACGTATTGTAATGTTAAAAAAAAAAACATATGGTTTGAAAATCCCAGAAATCGACGCCTGCCAAGGGACGGTCTTACCGGGCCTTGTTGGCCTCTTCAAAATCTATAAAATGATTTTTTAGGCCGTTTTTTCGACTCAAACGGTCGATTTCGTAAAAAAAACCATTGTAAAGCGAGATCATGACGAATTTTATAACAATAATGAATATTCCCAGAGATTGGCTGAAGTTATGCAATTTTAATATGGACAGGTGTTCGCACCTGGTATCAAAGAACCACTGAGCGAAATTTGGAGAATTTAGGACAAACGGTATGGATTTCTATAAAGAACAAATAAACAAACAAACAAACAGAATTTCAACTTTATTTATATAGATTAGCGCTACAGTACTACAAGGACCCTGGCTTCTCTTTGGATCTTTCTCCACTCTCCTCTGTCTCGGGCAAGCATCCTCCATCTTCTTATGCCCATCCTCTTCAAAATATCCTTACCTGGTCCAGCCACCTAAGGCGTGGTCTTCCTCTACCACGACGACCACCAGCAGCTTTTTGCAGCTGTAATAACAGCCTTTTGCTTTTATTACAACATTGTCAGCATAGGCCAGGTTTTGCGTCATCCTATTGTAAATGGTGCCCCCTTGATATGTGCGAATGGCTCTTATTACATATTCCAATGCTAAGTTAAAGAGAGTAGGAGATAATGGGTCTCCTTGCTTAAGCCCCTGTCTCACCACGAAATCTTCTGATAAAAGACCATTTATCTTCACTACCGATCTACTATCGTTTAGGGTCATCCTTGTTAAACTGATCAACTTTTTTGGGACTCCTAATTTTGCCATTATTTTCATTAACTCGTTCCTATACCCTTTAAGAACAATATAATAATCCTAGCAAATTAAATCATCACTAAGCATCATTGGGAAAATAAAAAAGAACCGAAGTTGTAGGCCGTCCAAAATACAGTCAGCACCTGGTTGTATTACAAAACCATTATTGCCCGGCGGAGGGCTAAGAGTGATATAGTAAAGAAATTAACTTAAGTTTGATTGAAATATTGTGGACAAGTAGGCTAAGCCGACAATCATGTGGCCCCTGGCAACCCATAATAACCCGAATTTATTACAATTCCCGAGCGCAGGGAGTTATTTTATAATTATAACAATAATAATAAATTCTTCATTTATTTGTTCCCGGACAAGTTCCTTTAAAAGGGAATATATATTAGATAATACATATAGAGGGCATTACAGCCTAAGAGCATAACTTAAGTAAAAAAAAATGAAATAAACAAACAAAAGGAAAATTTCTAGTTCTAAAATTATGAAAATAAAATATTCCAATTAACATAAATTGAACATAGCTGGTATAACTGGCACTACATACAGATCTGAAGACCTAGTCCGGGTACTGCGGGAATGAACCGAGGATATGAATGAAGAAGTTCGGAGATATATGATGGACGGCAACATCAGATAACTTAGAAAAGAAAGGATACCAGTAGATACTTAATGTGGTAGGAGGGATATAACCGCTTTAACTTTTCCTAAAAAGGTTAGATGTAAATGTCTCTCGGGATTCCAAAGAAAATTCATTAATCAAACCTTTTATTTTTGCTTTGAGATTCCTGGAGATTCCCCACAGCCGCACAGCAATAGTCAAAGTGGGGAAATATCAAGGAAGTAACTAGATTACGTCACGGAGATGGTTCATTTCCTTTAAGGTAGAAAAGGTGGAAAGGGAGATATTCAAGATGTGATTTTTCCAAGAAAGGGTTTCGTCAAAGGTCACACCGAGGTTTTTGTCAGTAGGATAGAATTTGATGGGATTATTATTTAGGAACCGAGTCGGGATACTCTGAACAGTTTTAAGGTGATTGGATCCGATTAAAATTTCCTTAGTTTCTTTAGCATTCAGATTTAACTTGTTAGTCTCTGCCCAGAGAACAATTCGTTCTAAGTTGTCCTGAAGCATTTTCGTTCCTGACACTAAGGCGGGAAGGACCGACATATTTGGAAATCGTCAGTGTGGTTATGGTGCTGGGAGTGGCTGATTAGAAGAGGAAGGTCATTAATATAAAAGAATTAAATTATTTATATATTAACATAAATCATTAATATATACATAAGAGGGGGGGGTGGAGAGGATCCCTGTGGGACTTCACAGGAGAGGGGAAGTGACTTGGATGGAGTTTGACCTGGAGCGACTACAAACTGTGACCAATCCGAGAGAAAGGATTTGAACAAGTGTAAGGCATTGATAGATAAATGGGGCTTTTGCAGTTTGGTAAGAATGATGTTACTATTCAATAATATAAATTAAAAAAAAAAAAAGTAAAAACTAATGATTAGAGAAAAAATGAATAAATCTTCATAAGATGGTTTGATGCATTTAAGAAATATATAGTGCTAGTGACGGCTGAAAAATTAAGTACTAATATTGCTATGCAATATTAGTTCCTAATATCCTAATTCACATTGCTATGCAGCTTCTGGGCATGACCAATATAGCGCCGTTTAGTGAGGCCCCGAGCTTAATGGAAAAGGACCCTTTTGGGGGTTTATCTATCTCTGAAGTGCGAGCAGAGGTCTAAGGTTGGGATCTAATAAAGCTAATCAAACAACTTTTTAACTCAAATGGACATGATTGGAGTAAGCTTAATCACAGCCATATAACCAACCAAAATAGGCCAT
Source organism: Aelia acuminata (assembly GCA_911387785.2). NCBI lineage: Eukaryota > Metazoa > Arthropoda > Insecta > Hemiptera > Pentatomidae > Aelia > Aelia acuminata. The sequence continues at coordinate 119,558,312 of OU426980.1, read as the reverse complement.
GCCCAGAGGGAGCCTGGCGATAGCTTGACCAAAAAATCTGGTGCATGCGCGCAACACACAACTTTCACTTACCAACTTACTTAGATTAGAAATTGATGTATAAATATGAAATTTTTCCACATTCATTTCTTATTTTTGTTTTTATTTGCTCTATAAAAAACACTATTTTTTTCTATTATTAAATAAACGTTTTTACTTGTGAAACTTCGGCAATACTCCAAGTCGTCTGATTTTATAACTCTGTGTGTACTTAGAACTATACATAGTTACCATGAAACATATAATTTCCATTAAATGAACGGAACAACTTTAACTATAAACAATGGTCTGTCATTAAAGGCATTTAGAGCATTCGTGGGCTCAACGTATTTGATGAGGAGACTGAATATTTTTCTTTTCTTTTTTCTGTATATGTTTACTTGATTTTTTTCATATTTCATATTTAGCCATTTCTTATTTTTTGGCGTAACGAGAGACAGTTAATTTCTCCATATTAACAAAAATAAAGGTACTTTATAGGAAAACAAAAAAGGCCCCTTCCCCATTTAAGCCCCCTCAGAACATTTTAATAATGAAATAGCTTAGCTGATATTAAAGGACACCTAATTTTCATTAAACATGACAAATTTGATCAAAATCATTAAAGCCGTTTTTGAGATAATAAAAAAAAAGGTAAAAATTGGAAAAAATGTTATGAAATAAAGTGCCCCTTGCGTTTGACTAATTTTGATGAAATGTTGCCGGTCACATCTTTGGCATATACATCCATCAAATACCCATTTTGAACAAAATCGTTAAAGCCGTTTATGAGTAAATAAAAACACACGTGTAAATGAGACAAAATTTATTAATTAAAGTGCCCCCTCTAATCGATCAATTTAGATGAAATTTTGAATGCCACACCGCGGGCATATAAATAGATCAGATACCAAGTTTAATCAAAATCGTTTGATCCGTTCTGAAGAAAATCGAAAAAAAGGTAAAAATTGGAAAAAAATGTTATGAAATAAAGTGCCCCTTGCGTTTGACCAATTTTGATGAAATGTTGCCGGTCACATCTTTGGCATATATATCCATCAAATACCCATTTTGAACAAAATCGTTAAAGCCGTTTATGAGTAAATAAAAACACACGTGTAAATGAGACAAAATTTATTAATTAAAGTGCCCCCTCTAATCGATCAATTTAGATGAAATTTTGAATGCCACACCGCGGGCATATAAATAGATCAGATACCAAGTTTAATCAAAATCGTTTGATCCGTTTTGAAGAAAATCAAAAAAAGGGATAAATTGAAAAAAAAAAAAAAAAAAAGTATTGAAATAAAGTACCCCCTCTGTTTGACCAATTCCGATAAAATTTTTGCTGTCACATCGCGGGCATATACATACACTAAATACCCAATTACAGATTCGCACGATTTACAGTTTTTAAGCCAATCTCTTTCACACACAGAATTGGTCATTTGGACTCAGGGGACCCCCAAAACGTGTATTTCCGTTGAAAACCGGAAGTCGAATTTTTTCACAATCGTAATTCTTTCACTTACTATATATTTCATACATAGGTAAGTGAAAGTAAAAATATAGAGTAAAGGGTGAAGGACAGATAAATGATCTGACCTTGACTGCCTATTAAAGATCAAATTGAAGCAAAATTAACTTAAATAAAAATATATTCTTGAAATTTAGAATACATCACAATAAAATGCCCAATCACTTTCTAGAAACTAAGGAAATTCAGTAAATTGAATGGATAGAGGGGATGGAGGTACCTCACAATCTCCGAGAATTTAGTAGAGAGAAAATTGAATGTCCATTGTCATGAGTTTGCTCTCATGGGGAAGCATCGAGCCTTTTTTATACAGGATCATAACAGGTGATGGTTGAAATATGACCAAATCTCACACAACATGTGATGGCTTGATATAGATCAACTAAGACCCATACCCTTGATTAAAACCTGTTCATCCAAGAAATTCCACCTTGGGTAGAAAAAATTAACACACTAAAATGTCCCCAAATCCATGCAGCAGCGGCAAAATGGCACCCAAAGGAGCTGCTATTTCTTATCAGTTTTTTTCACTTTTAGACAAAGAGAGCTTTTGAACGCTTTTGAACTTTCAAATAAAAGTTCAAGATATTTTATTTGGGCTCTGAGTAGAAGTAGTTTTCCATTTCTATGATTAAGAACAACAAAGTCTCAGCATTTTCAAAAATTATCCCTTGCCGCTACTTTAGTCACCACTTTGAATGCGTTTCACTGCACGGATTCTTTGGCACATTTTAGGATATTTATGGTTTAATAACTTCTAAAACATATGTGAAATTCAGCTTGCCCTTAATTATTTCCAGCTTTTCGGTTACCTTGGAGTTATTTTGCTGGGATAATTAATGTTTCATTACCAGAATAGAATTGGGTTAATCAATATCAAACTACTCAAAGCTAGTCAGTTCAACAAAAGTTTTTTTCAACATTAAATAACTAAAGAAAATGGTATGTTTTATTATTATTTCATTAACAGGGGCAGTTTCTGTTTTTTCTGGGGAATGAGAGGAATGAACTCTTTTTCAATGTACTTCTTCTGGCTTCATAACCTTCAGGTAGGTAGGTGGTTCTTCTGTTTAAGGGTTATTCTTCTGTTTAAGAGTTTTATCATAAACAGTAGATGGCCCTAAAAGCATGAAATTTTTATAATTGAAGTAAGTTAAAAAGAACATTAACAAAAATTATTAACAATATGATTACCTCCAGAAGGGTATTAATAATAATACATAATAATGAATAAATCTATAATATATGAATATAAAGGATAAATATCTAAGCATATATACATTTATCAAATTAACAATTTATCATTATTTGTTAAACTAGGATTTGTTAAAATAATTATCAAACCTCTTAAAAAATTTCGGCCAGCAGTACAGTCTTCACATTTCTCATCCTGTGGGTGGATGTGGCACAAAAGGTCAGTACGACCAACAGTTATAACATTTCCATGAAATAATGACATGGGTGAACTTACAACAAAAGAATCTGAAAGCTTTTTGCCATTGAGGAATGTTCCATTTTCACTTCCTACATCGATCACTTCATAACAATGGATCCCATCTTTCTCGACAAAACGAAATTTGCAATGTGTCTGAAAACAGTGATGAACAACCAGGATAATTCTTAATATATTGTTTAATAGAAAATTTGCTATAAATTGATAAAACTAAAAATAGAGCCCATCTTTCTCCACATATTCAAATTGACAATGCATCTGAAAATAATACTGATGAACAACAAGGATAATTCTTATGTATTGTTTACTTGAAAATTTGCTATAAATTAATCACTTATTGTTATTACTGCCAATTCTATTAATTAACTTTCCCACTAGTAACCTATAGCCTCCTTAAAGTCTGAATTAGAAGTAAAGTGAAATCTCAGTAATAAAAACTAATTCTTGCATGGGGACGTTAGGGAAAACTACCCACATTCACACAAATAAGGAATATAAGGAAAAGGAAAAGGAAATAAGGAAACAATTCTAGTTCATCAATTAATTTATATCTCTTTTAAGCAAAGGTAATGGTAAAAACAAATATTATAAATGATCATTTAAAATTTAAAAATTATTAATTAATAACATACCTTACTGACCAACGGATCAGAGATTAATACATCATTGTTTCCTTCTCTACCTATGGTCCCCCCAGTGCATGTCACTATAAATAGTGTACCAGTAGTAAGGTCAGGCAATGAGGAAGACATGACTATCATCCTAATACAAGGTGTTTGGTCAAGTCCTTAGAAAAAAAAAAAAAAATTAAATAAAATAAAAAAAAAATTATATATATATTAATTCAATTACTTTTCTTTTCATGATAACATCAAAATTCTTAATACGGTTTTTAAATATTTTTAAAAGAAGAGAAAAGATTGGCCTTGGTTGGGATTATATTAAGAATCATAAGAAAATTATATTAAGAATTTTCATGTTATCATGACAAGAAAAGTAATGGAATTAATATTTTAAAAAGTTGACAATGGTCAAGTAGACCTCACTAAATGGACAAATGTGTCGACTCCTTTGTATAAGAAAGAAAGAAAGAAAGATATTAATTTTTATTCTGGGACATCTAGTCCCCTAAGAATAACAAAACATGGTAATATCCCAGAGCCATTTGTCTGACTAGTTTAAAATAAAAAATAAATAAAATGTGTAAAAAGACCTATAGAAAAAAATATAAGTAAACATCAGAAAACAAAATAAAAAACAGTATGAAAAAGAACATTTGGATATTAAAAAGAAAAATTGTATCAGCTTCTAAACGTTTGAGCTTGTAAAATTATAATAAGAATCAAATAAATATATACTCAATGCTAGTTTAACTATTTACATATTTAAAGAGGATTGATGATTAAGGATGTGGATAAATAATTGGGTTTTAAAGGAAGATGCAGTTTTACGGATGGAGATAGGTAAGGAGTTCCAGAAAGTGGCAGCACGGATGATAAAGGATTTTTTGAAGACGGCAGTTCGGTAAAAAGGAATGTACAGGTTAAAGGTTTGGGATCCGGTGTTTAGAGAATGTATTGAGGAGCAGGGTGTGAACAAATTTAGGTTATATGGCGGCTTCTCGGTCATGAAGGTTCGGAAAAGATACACAACTAGGAAGTATTGCCGTCAAAAAACTGGGTAGAGCCACTTCAACTCAGATTACCAACTGGAGACGTGGGAGCGCCTGGGGTTATACAAGGCAGCCTTGGTCAAAATTGGAGAATATGAGAGTGGAGACTAGGAGCTTACGGGTTTTTGAGGACATGTAATCACGTGATCTAAGGAACTGTTTTAGGATGGCAATGGATTTTCTGGTGATTTCGGAAATATGGTTGCCCCACGACAAGTGCTGGTCAAAGATCACTCCAAGGTTTCTGACATAGGTGTGGAAATTAATAGGTTGTCTTTTGAGGTAGAGTAAGGGGTGGTAAGGCAGGGAATTAAGATTATGCTTAGAGCCAATTAGGATGGCCTCAGTTTTTTCTCCATTCAGTCTTAATTCATTTTTCTCTGCCCAGACATTCCATGTCCTCTGCCAGACTATCTATATCTTCTTGTACTTTACAGATTGCCTCTAGCAACTCGGTAGGATGGAAGGATTTGGAGGTCATCAGCGTATAAGTGGTATTGTGACTGGTTGATGGAATCAGGGAAGTCGATAATATAAACAGAGAAGAGGGTTAGGGAAAGGGAGGATTCTTGTGGCACGCCTCGTGTTAATGAGAGGGGTGAGGAGGGAATTTTATCGGGGATATGATCTGTTTGTGAATGAAAGGAAAGGAACCACTTTAGGATGCTGTTTGACATGGAAAGGTTTTGGAGTTTAGAAAGTATCAAACGCTTTTGAGAAATCAAAGAGAATTATGATGCTGATGTGTACCGTGTATCGCATTGTGTTGCCACGATGTTATCGCCTGTTGTTTCTTCCTACCTCCTTGCACACTTTCCATTTGTACTTTTCATTAATAATAATTTGCTTATTTTCATTCATTTATTTATTCTTACTTCTGCAATAGTTCTGGTATTGTTCTTTAGGGTTTTTATGGGTTATTTCTGTGGGTTTTCACATTAAATTTTGCTCAATCAACCTCAACTGGGGTCTCACCTGCAATTTTGGTCTGAGGCCACATGGGGACCCCCCATAAGCCCCCTTTAACACCAGAGATAACGTAGTCCCTCGGCTTGCTGGCTCCACCAGCAGATGGCAGACTTCCCATGGATCTACAGGAGAACTGGTAACTAATTTTGAATGGGGACACAACCTCCCAGGTAACTCTTCTCTTCACTTATCTCATTTTTCCTTCAACTGCAGCAATCATCATGTGTAATTATGTAACAAAATCTCAGACCACCTTTAGTGGCTCTTATTCTACTCAGTGTTGGACGACTCTATACATTTATGCCCCCCTCAGGGCATACTTGTTGGAACAGGCACTGTCTGACCTGGGTACAGGCCTAAGTGTGGGGCCTGTATCCTACCCCAGGCATCCTATTGATATGATTACCCTTTTGCTTCTTTAACCATTATGTAATTCTGTGCATCTAATTTAAATAACGGTCTTGTTACTGGCGGATACTTGTTACCCAGTACTTCAACTTTTGGTATATCTTTTAGTAGTTCTGTTTAAGTTTTGTTACCCACTTTTGATCTAGCTGGAAATATTAATGTGCCTGCGTTGCCATCAGCAGATGGTAATGCAGCAATATAATTAAAGAATATTTGGTAATTTTAGCTCCAGCTGCAGATGGAAGGTTAAGTTATGTTTTATAGTTCATAAGCTTCTGCTGGCACCCTTGAAATAAATTTAATTATATTTATGTTCATGTTTTATTATGAGGTTACCCGCTGTGCTTGCACAGTTGGAGTATTGGAGTGCAGAAGCTATTTACATGTGTATATCTAAAAAAAAATATTCTTCATTCATTCTGTAGTATTTATTAAACGTATATATCTATCTATTTATGCCTATGTCAACGGTGTATTCGGGAATCAATTGAAAATACTGGGTTTAATACCCTTGTTATTTATTTGGGTTTTAGAAATATATATATATATATATATATATATATATATATATATATATATATATATATGTATATGGTGTATTGGTGTTTTGTTAATGTTAAAGTCTTACATGTTTAAATAAAATTCTTTTAGAATGTACATGATTCCTGCAGTAATTTATTATGTCCTGATCCTGAGGTTTATGGAGGTCTCCGGGGGTGGAGGGGGGGGAGACCGGCATGCAGGGAGGTGAGTACTCCTTTATTTTTGGGATTCCTGCTGAAGAGAATCTATCTGGCATTTTCCCAGAAATTCTTTTCCGGCATTTGCCCTGGGTGTTAGATTATTATTCGCTTTATTATTTATGGGTTTTGGGCATAGATTTTATGTTCGTCTATGGAGGATTGAAGGTCCTGAGTAATCTTTAACACAGCAGATTGTGTGGAACAATGAGAACGAAAGCTGGTTGCCAAAATTGCGAGATTGATGGAAAAGATGTCAGTGAAGAGAAGGGATTGACTTGATTCGGATATTTGCCTAGTGGCTCGAGTTTCAAGAACTCCTTGCTAGTGATCAGGTCTGGTTAGGCACACTAAGTCAAATTTAGGTAACAGTGTAATACCATGCTGATTAAGTCTGATGCATGTTTACTGAAAATTGTTAAATATATTCTTGAAATTCAGCTCCGTTTCTCTGTCACATACTGTTGCTCTTGCTGAAATTTATTTATTCATTTTCAATTCATGTTTAATGAAATAACAACTTCCACTATTTGTTTTTATTTTTCTATTTATTTTTCATTTTCAACGTTTCGGGGCACCCGCCCCGCCCCATCTTCAGGAAAAACAACTAGAAACATTTATCTACATAAATCACAGCAATCTAAATAATTTTTTCACAATAATATATCACATCGTTAATATTCTTTTTAATAGTTTTTATATAATTTAATTATAAATTACCTTAAAATTCTTTTCATGCTTTATTGCAGGCTGTCAATTTCATCCTATATGTACATATTTATCCACACACACATATATATACACATATTCATCATATTTTTTATAATTAATTTTTAATAATTTAAAGGTAACAATGCTTATTAGTCATCTCCCTGTCACAGACTGATTATTTTTTCTATGGGGATAAATTTATTTACCTTTGATTTGATTCTAATCTTCTTCTCCTCATTTTTAACAGTTCAAATTATTTATATAATCATATTATTTTTGCTTTATCAAAATTAAATGTGTGGTTATTTTTTATACTATGTAGGGCCAATGCTGTCTTGTTTATATTTTTACAATCATTTTTGTGTTGTAATACTCTTGTTTTTAATTTTTTTTGAAGTTTCACCAATATATATTTTATTGCAATCATTACATTCAATTCTGTATATGACATTTTTTATATCTATTTCTTTTATTTTATCTTTCATATTTGTTAAATATTGATTCATTTTGTTATTATTATACATTCCCATTCTTATATCATTATGATCATAGTTTTTGAAAGTTCTTTTTATTTCTTCTGTCAGACCTTTTATGTACTGCAAATTTTATAATGAAAAATTTTCTTTCAAAATTTCGAAAATTTTCGTTTTAATTTCATTTATGTGTACATCGTCTGTTATACTAATGGCCCTGTTTATTTATAAAACAAATTAGTATAACAGACGATGTACACATAAATGAAATTAAAACGAAAATTTTCGAAATTTTGAAAGAAAATTTTTATCCTAAAAAAATTATAAATGACTTGTGGTACAAAAGAATAAAAATTCATCCAAAATACCAAAATCATAAAAGTGAGGATAATCTAATTGAGAGAATCACCAAAAAAAATATGACAGATAAAAGCATAGAAGAAAAAGGAATAAATAATAAAGAGATTATAAAGAAAAAACAAAAAACAATAACAGAATTTTTTAATAACAATAATAAAACATCCGAAAAATCAAATAATCAAGAAAAAAGAGAAATAAAGGGAAATTATCTAAATAGAAATAAAAAGTTTTTCAAAATGCAGTACATAAAAGGTCTGACAGAAGAAATAAAAAGAACTTTCAAAAACTATGATCATAATGATATAAGAATGGGAATGTATAACAATAACAAAATGAATCAATATTTAACAAATATGAAAGATAAAATAAAAGAAATAGATATAAAAAATGTCATATACAGAATTGAATGTAATGATTGCAATAAAATATATATTGGTGAAACTTCAAAAAAAAATTAAAAACAAGAGTATTACAACACAAAAATGATTGTAAAAATAGCAAAAATATAAACAAGACAGCATTGGCCCTACATAGTATAAAAAATAACCACACATTTCATTTTGATAAAGCAAAAATAATAGAAAAAGAAAAAATAGCCAAAAATAGAAAAATATTAGAAGCAATACAGATAACAAAAAATATAGATAAAACAATAAATTTCAAAACAGACACCAAGAATCTAGGTACACATTATATAGACATTATAAGAAAATTAAATTTGAACTGTTAAAAAAATATTAGATATGAGGAGAAGAAGATTAGAATCAAATCAAAGGTAAATAAATTGATCCCCATAGAAAAAATAATCAGTCTGTGACAGGGAGATGACTAATAAGCATTGTTACCTTTAAATTATTAAAAATTAATTATAAAAAATATGATGAATATGTGTATATATATGTGTGTGGATAAATATGTACATATAGGATGAAATTGACAGCATGCAATAAAGCATGAAAAGAATTTTAAGGTAATTTATAATTAAACTAGCTAGGGTGCCCGGCTTCGCTCCGGTAGTTGTGTGGTACTTTTAATAACAGAAAAACTTTAAAATCAAAGGAACTATAGAACAAAATTAGCTCTTTCTTGAAACTTTTGGTTTAAAACATGGTATCAATATTAAGATTCGAGATTTGCAGAGTCTGCCCAAATAAGGAACTCTATATACTTTAAAGGGGGTTGAAAATGGTGAATGAACAATTAATTTTGCTGCAACTTTGTCGAGTCATGCATCGTTTTTGATTTCTGTGATTCTGAATTCTATAAGCCCATTCCAAGCAGTCAGCAGATAATAATTTATTAGATTATGGTTGAAAAATCTATTAGTTAAAAAACTAAATTTCGATTACAACTTAAGCGCCGACTACTGTGATGGTCCTATTAGATCCAGAAGTTTAGAAACTTTTTTTTTAAGACCTTTCTTCCAGTTCAATCTCCCTTAAGATATCCCCCCCCCCCCCCGTAATTTGGCCGGACACTGCACCTACTATTACAAAGTGAAAACCAAAATATCATGAGGGCACAATTTTTTCATCATATTTCTTTTTATCCTGAACTATGAGGGGTGATAAAATCTTATTGAAAAAATGCTGTAGTTGGAGTTAGTCACTTTTTTCAACTGGAATGCTCATCATACATAGTAATAAAACCATTTTTCATAATTACATACAATAAGAACACTTCAAACATTTTATTATTATTATTTTATTATTATAATCAGTCAATTCAGCTCTCCTTTTTTGTTTTATGTCTGTTTTATTCGCTCACTGTACTAATCAAAAATGTTCACTCATATTGCATTAAATTTACTTAAGTAGGTATATATTATATATTGATTAAATATAATGTGTTAATCAATTAACCTTCTTATGAGAAAATTAATTTTGTAAGGTATCCAGTCGGTTTTCTAATTGATATGTAAAATCATTACTTTATTTTGAAAGAAAAGGTGAAACAAATTATTTTCGCTTGATTTTTTAGTAATTTAAAAAGAACAGCTGAACAAATTCATAACCTTTACAAATTAAACGGAATGAATGAACAATAAACTTCGAGTGAAACGCACCCTAGCGCTTCCTGGTAGCCTGGAGCTCGAACTAAATTTTTCATTCATAAAATCGTATCTCAATCTCAGCTAGGCTAATTACATGGTGCGAGAGGCTTAAAATTCCAGCCCTTTTCTCTTCAATTTTACACCCTTAAGAGAAAAACAGAAACCTTCTTCTCCGTTAGGGGTTATGTAGCAACATGCTGACATAACTTCCTTAATCCCACATGGAGTCGTTATTGAGCCTTTTCGGCACGCACATTGTACACTTTGCTTTATAATATATATTGATTATATAAAAACTATTAAAAAGAATATTAACGATGTGATATATTATTGTGAAAAAATTATTTAGATTGCTGTGATTTATGTAGATAAATGTTTCTAGTTGTTTTTCCAGAAGATGGGGCGGGTGCCCCGAAACGTTGAAAATGAAAAATAAAAACAAATAGTGGAAGTTGTTATTTCATTAAACATGGATTGAAAATAATAATAGAAAACTTCCGGAAAAATCATAAAGATGAATGATTATTTATTCATTTATAAGTTTTAAAAATCCAGAATAAAATAAATCCCAATGAACCTATTTTTATGTTTTGTCAATTGATTTCATCTCTGTTGGCTAAATAATATAATTTTTCAAGTATCGGTATCGGTATCAACAAGGATTGATACCTTTTTTTCTAATAATATTGAGTATTGATACCTTAGAAAAAATATTGTTCGATACTGAGCTTCTTAAGCAGTATTGTACTGTCCCTAATATGATATGATATGTATGATCATAGGTCCCTAATATGACCTGGAGAGGGAGAGGGGGGTATACATCAATCAAATACATACATAGAATACATCAAAGCTTACCAAACATAGTAGGCCCTGCTTCAGGAACTAGTGGAGTTAAATACAGTTTTTCTACTCCTTTATTTACACATTGTGATGAATGGACTTCTTCCCTTTGATCACTTGATACATTACTTTCACTTTCTTGCCTCTAAATAAATAAAATTAAATGACACAGGTTTCATCATTATATAATTTTAATATAAAATATAACAAAAGCACAACAAAGAAGTCCAAGGCTATTATGGAGCCAAACAAACTTCAATTTTTTACCTGGTAAGCATTTTTACTTTCACTTACCTATATATGAAATATATAGTAAGTGGAAGTATTGCGATCGTGAAAATTTTCGACTTCCGGTTTTCAACGGAAATACACGTTTTGGGGTCCCCTGAGTCGAAATGACCAAGTCCCGCGAAATGGTCTGTGTGTGTGTGTGTGTGTGTGTGTGTCTGTGTGTCTGTGTGTGAACAGACTAGCTCAAAAACTATAAACCGTGCGATCATGAAATTAGGTATTTAGTGTAGGTATATGCCCGCGATGTGACAGCATAAATTTCATCAAAATTACTTAAAGGGAGGGGGTACTTTACTTAATAACTTTTTAGGTTTTTTTCGATTTTCTCAAAAACGGCTCTAACGATTTTGATTAAACTAAGTATTTTATGTACTTATGTGCCCGAGATATGACTGTAAAAATTTCATCAAAATTGATTAACCGGAGGGGGGACTTTACTTAATAAATTTTGTAACATTTTCACGTGTTTTTTTTAATTTACTCTAAATCGGCTTTAACGATTTTGATCAAACTGGGTATTTGATGTATGTACATGCCCGAGATATGACTGTTAAAATTTCATCAAAATTGATTAACCGGAGGGGGGACTTTACTTAATAAATTTTGTAACATTTTCACGTGTTTTTTTTAATTTACTCTAAATCGGCTTTAACGATTTTGATCAAACTGGGTATTTGATGTATTAATATGCGCGAGATATGACTGTTAAAATTTCATCAAAATTGATTAACCGGAGGGGGGACTTTACTTAATAAATTTTGTATCATTTTCACGTGTTTTTTTTATTTACTCAAAAACGGCTTTGAAGATTTTGATCAAACTGGGTATTTGATGTATTTATATGCCCGAGATATGATTGTTAAAATTTCATCAAAATTGATTAACCGTAGGGGGGACTTTACTTAATAAATTTTGTATCATTTTCACGTGTTTTTTTTTATTTACTCTAAATCGGCTTTAACGATTTTGATCAAACTGGGTATTTGATGTATGTACATGCCCGAGATATGACTGTTAAAATTTCATCAAAATTGATTAACCGGAGGGGGGACTTTACTTAATAAATTTTGTATCATTTTCACGTGTTTTTTTTTATTTACTCAAAAACGGCTTTGAAGATTTTGATCAAACTGGGTATTTGATGTATTTATATGCCCGAGATATGATTGTTAAAATTTCATCAAAATTGATTAACCGTAGGGGGGACTTTACTTAATAAATTTTGTATCATTTTCACGTGTTTTTTTTATTTACTCAAAAACGGCTTTGAAGATTTTGATCAAACTGGGTATTTGATGTATTTATATGCCCGAGATATGATTGTTAAAATTTCATCAAAATTCATTAACCGGAGGGGGCACTTTACTTAATAAATTTTGTATCATTTTCACGTGTTTTTTTTATTTACTCAAAAACGGCTTTGAAGATTTTGATCAAACTGGGTATTTGATGTATTTATATGCCCGAGATATGATTGTTAAAATTTCATCAAAATTCATTAACCGGAGGGGGCACTTTACTTAATAAATTTTGTATCATTTTCACGTGTTTTTTTTATTTACTCAAAAAACGGCTTTAACGATTAACAAAAATAAGATATGAATGTAGAAAAATTTGTGAATTTGGGAAATGATATTTAGCAAAACACGTCAATTTCCAATCTAAGTAAGTTGGTAAGTGAAAGTTGTGTGTTGCGCGCACGCACCAGATTTTTTAATTCAGTGTTACTCACACATTTCAGCATGATGATATATAAATACAAAATAATCCCAGATTCAAGATTTGGACAAAAATGCAGGCCAGGTAAAAAATTAAGGGCTTAGCACATCAAAACTATTCATTTTTTAAAACACGAAACTCCGATCGGACAAGTGTGGGACGGTGTCAGAAAGCTTAAAGGATTGCCTGTTAAACAATGCACAATAGACAAAACTGTTATAGAAGAGTTCATGAGCTCCATTTGAATCAATAAACACGTTTACTCATAACAAATAAGATTTCACTATAAAAAGAGGCATTATTACCTGAAAATTTTTACACGTTTTAGCAAAAACAACCAATCATTAATGTTATACCTTCTGCAATTTTATACCTTGGTTGAGATAACTATTACCGTTTATGTAGCAAGATAATCAACTATATGCTACGCATGTTTTTATTCAGTATATAACTTATATTATACATATACACAAAAAAAAAAAAAGATAATCAGGAAGTTATTTTGAGGACTAAGTTACGACATCCACAGCTTAAAAATTAAAATAAGAGAGATAAAATTCATAAACTTTATAAAACAAATTCATATAATACTATCATTAGATACACCTGTTCAGGAAAGTGATTATATATATTATAAACAAAATTTTAGTGAAGGCACATCAAATTCTTTGACAACCTCCCCTCATTTTTCAATCCACTATTCCGGACCATCACACCGCCCTCATTTCCTGAAAGATTGCAAGGTCGTAAGGTTCAATCAATACAAATAATATAACCATATAACTCACCTTTTGGCCATTCCCCCCCTTATTTTTTCCATAAACCCCAAAATCCCTGTTTCCTTCCCCACTTTTATTTAATAATTATGTTTTGTTTTATATAACAATCAAAAATCGGAGGCCCCTCAACTCCAATAATAGCAGGAAAAGCTGAAACACATTAATAACTCACCTTCAAGTACCAATGGTAAGATAAGGTAAACAGGTAACACCCAGTATCATTCTATTACCTCACTGGTGGTCTGATTTGCATATATTAATATATTCCTTGTTTTTCAGTTAAAGAGGGACCAGAAAAAACATAAAATAAAATTAAATAAAAAATCTCTACCTCTCCTCGCTCGCCTCTCCTACAGGAGCTGTATTTATTTCTTTGATAAATCCCCTATTGTAATTATATTTTCATTTCACCTCTATCTGACATCCTTTTGTAAGGATGCGGACTACTATCCACCACTGTGTTAAGTAGGTTATCCTTATCCTTGATTCGACGCCCTGTGAAGAGGATATGGACTCCTACTCCCGCTGTGAAAGCAATCTACCTTATCTTTTCTTTATATCTCTTTCCCTTGCGTGGGTAAATCTCGCTTACCAAGACAACATGCCCTTCAGATAATCCCTATACTAAATCCAATAATATCACCAGCAATAGTACATAGGATAATCAAAATAATGTTGTTAGATAAAAATAGTATATCTTTTTCTCCATTATTAGGAATATTTTTAGTATTTTTTTTTTTATGGCATTATTAATATTATTACAGTATTATTTTGGTATTAGGTATTTTTTTTACATAATTTTTGGCTCAAATTGTTTATATTAATTTACTCCTGGCTGATGGTCCATAGTGCCCCAGTCTAAATGTGTTATATTTTTAGTTTATTTTCTTTATATATATATATATATATATATATATATATATATATATATATATATATATATAATATATATACACATATATAATTATTACATTCAATATAATATGCATAGGTTTGAAATATGAGAGAAATAAATATACATTTTATCTATCAATAATTTATATTACTTGATAACACTGTGATACTTTAAATATCTGATCATCCAAAAGATTTTATGTTTTAGATAGCAAAATCGAGTAGTGCAATATTTCTTTCTTAAACTGGACAAAAAGTTTTTATTTTAGTTAATTTGCAATAACTTGGGACAATCATTAGCAGCTAAGCCTGGATAATTTAGATATTGAGGTAGTTTGTAACCCAGCACAATCCAGAACACAATAATAAAAACTAATATAGTGGTGAAGTGAAAATATACAAATTCTATTTACTATTTTTGGCTGTTTTTCTTATATTGCTACGTTCAGTTACTTCGTTTTCATCACTTAGAAATGGATACAAATGATAATTCCTTTTTACATGGATAGTAAAGAGGTAGCTTGTTAACAATCAAGGTAGATCTACAGAGCTGAGTTTTGGAGCATCCTTAATTTCTTTTATTTATTTCAGCTCCTTTACAAATCAAAACAGAAGAAAGGAAAAAAATCCCTGTATCAACTTATCATCTACAAATTAGCACCACATCATTTGCTATTACTTGGAGCAGATGAAACCAACATGTATATCAATCAGCTGCAACAGTAATCTATTTCTTCTAAAAACTTTGTAGGGCATGATAATCAGAAGAGGTTTATGTTACTCAGGAGATAATTGCCATTTATATAGAAAGACGGTATGTAGTTATAATTAGAGAACCCTTGGTTATCACATGGATCTATCATTTCTCCTACAATATTCACACAATGCTATAAAAATAGAATAACATCAGTCTATAGTTCTGATTATTATATTTGAAAATTATATTACAGTTCAGTGGGACAGAAGTTCTAGGTCTTAATATCAATGTATAAAAGAAGAAATACCACACAGCAATCAGAAGTGAAAAGAAAAAACCCTCAGATAGCAGTTTATAGTAAAAATGTTGAGAACTTATTATGAGCTTACAAGTATGTAAGGTCAATTACAAAAGACACCCTATAAATCTCAACCCTTCCACCATGGTTAGAATAGGTTTGTTACACCTGTAGAGTAACCCCCCGTATGCCACACATGGCCAGGTAGGGGTAAAAAAAAAAAAAAAAAAAAAAAAGACACCCTGTTTTGAAAATCTCTCATGTAAAGCAAAGTTGAAAATGTATTGAACAATTATTAGGCCTGTGGTGAGCAGGGGCAGATTTAGTACGAAATTCGGGGGGCTCATGACTCCCCCCCCCCCCCCGTCTCATGATCACGAGGCTGACAGCACCGTTTTTTTTTTTTTTTTTTTTTTTTTTTGAGATATTTACCTTGTATTAACGACTACGATTTAAATAACCAAAAGTGTTATATTAGGGGCATAGTAACTACCTAGTTGCACTATTCATTTAAAAAAAAAAAAAAAAAAAAAAAAAAAGCCAACATATTTGGGAGTCATGATCTCGTGGCCCCTCTTCCCCCAGGATCCGCCCATGGAGGTGAGCATAAACATAAGCCCTGACACAAGAAAACAATAATGTTACAAAGGAATGGGAAAAAAAGTTCCTTCAAATGATTCTTGCCATCTTGAATACAATAAAAGTTGGTTCTAAATGTATAGAAAAGTAAAAAGATAAGGACAATGGTGATATAAAAAATCAAGATTTAATGGAGATTTAAGATGAACTAAGTATTATAATATTCAAGATGGCAAGAATATGATGACTGGGCCTTGAGGAAAGAAAAAGGCTGCTACATCAATCACAGATAGAAGGCAACTGGAGGCCAGGAATATCATGGCTAAAATAGCATAATAATAAGGTGAACACGGAGGCAGACCTGTGTGGGATGGGAGTAGGAAGATGGAGGGACATATTCAGCAGGCCACGACAAGTGGACAAAAATTTTATTAGAGGCCAAGGTCTGACAGGGGCTGTAAAGCCAAACCAAAAAAAGATAGATGTATAGGTAACCTTTGTGTTTGTGTTTGTGATTGTAGAATCGATTAGTAGCGATCTAGTCTTTCACATGTGTTACCTTCAGTTTTCAGTTTGTTGTAATCAAAAGTAACAAAGTATAATGTTTCTAAATAAATGATATTGTGACTAAGTTGTTTTCATGATTTAAATACCAATTCGGACATAACAAGTGGCGACTAGGATAAAGATAGAGAAAGCTAGTATTTCAATCTCAAATTTTATTGTCAACGTAGAACAATGGATGTAACTGCTCCATTTACTCAGTTTTTGCAACTACAACAGTAGTTTTTCGCTGTGTTAGAAAAATTCCCGTCCATAAATCAAAGCTCTTCTTAAATACTAACTCATCATAATGTACGTAAATCTGATACTTTTCATAAATACACGGAAACCTTTCAACAATATAAGGAAAGAGTTGACAACTTTCTTACACTGAAAGGCTTAGTGTCAGACCAGACCTTGGCAAAAACAATTCTGATAAATAGCATTGGCCCTGAATATTTTGAGTAGCTCAAGATATCAATAGCACCAAAAGAACTCAATACATTAATATTCGATGAAATTATTAAAACCCTTGACGCTTAACTAAGTGGGAAAAAAAATAAAATATTTTAGTTGAAAGACGCAAACTTCTGTAACAAACAAGCACCTAATCAATCAATCAATCAAAGAGTTTTGTCACCTAAGTACGAAAATTCATTCCTGTGAGCAGTTTTAAATGTGAATGTGAGAAGCCTGTGGCAGATTTTTTTTACACTCCCAATTAATTAGAGGTCTCTCCAACCGCGCCATCAACTTCTTCTGGTTGACTCAAAAACATTTTCTGATGCTGTCTCAAAACCTGTGTCGACCTTAGAAGCATCGAATTGGCTAGTCAACAATTTGATACACCCACAGAAAATAATTTAAACAGTGTACATAGACTTCACCTCTTAAAAAACATATAAACAATAACGAATCGAAAAGTACAAGGACTTTCAAGTTTTGCAAAAATAATTATAATACTCTATGGAGACAAATAGGGGGCCGGGATGGCCGAGTGGACAAAGGCACTTGCTATAGGTAATCAAAGTTCAGCAACGTCGAGCGTGTTTAGTACTTGGATTGGTGACCGCTCCATTCGGGTGACCACCCACCAATGAACGCCACGCAGTCCAAGCCTACCCCCACCCCCGAGTATGTGAGGCTCGTCAGCCTACTGGAGGTGACTCACACTGACCGGGCGTAGGAGTGATGTACCTTCCCCGTGTATCCCATCGAGTACCATGGTGACCATGGCTTGCAGCAACTTGAGTTTTGGGCAACCCCCTCCAGGCTGTCTGCGCTCCCGCAAGCAACACAAATGTCTGTAAGAAGACCAAACTGCACGGCTAAAGGTCTCATTAGGCCTAATGCGCCAGCCAAAAAAAAAAAAAGAAAAAAAAAGGAGACAAATAAAAATAAGTAAATAAATGTGGAGAAATGTTTGAAGCTGCTGAATGGCATTAAATACTTATCAAAACAAATTGATTTCTAATCTAAGTAGGTAGGTAAATGAAAGTTGCGTGTTGCAAGCATTACACCAGATTTTTGCTCACTGGATTTATTTAAAGCATACCTTCACGTCCCAGTTGACCAATGATTTCAAGTTGAAAGTTCAAATGATCATTACCCATAAAGGAACCTATTCAGTTAACTGCCTCTCTTAATGCATCAAAACCGCACCAAGTGAATTCCATCTTATCATGGAAAAGTCCTAGCAGGCCTGTAAGGGGTCACAACATACTTTGATAACATCTTAGTTCATGGGGAAACAAGATTGGAACACTCTAAAAATTTAATTGCTTGCCTGACTACAAGATTTCAATTTGCACCTCAATATAGAAAATTTTGAGCTATCCAAGACCAAAATTCAATACTCAGCGTATGTATTCGAACAAGGTAAAATGCTGAAAAACCTAACTAAAGTTGTGGCCATTATGAAGGCACCAAGACCAGCAAGTCAAGACGACGTCAGGAGGTTTTTGGGCATGGTGACTTATTATGCCAAATTCATTCCACGGCTAAAGGTCTCATTAGGCCTAATGCGCCAGCCAAAAAAAAAAAAAGGAGACAAATAAAAATAAGTAAATAAATGTGGAAAAATGTTTGAAGCTGCTGAATGGCATTAAATATTCATCAAAACAAATTGATTTCTAATCTAAGTAGGTAGGTAAATGAAAGTTGCGTGTTGCAAGCATTACACCAGATTTTTGCTCACTGGATTTATTTAAAGGATACCTTCACGTCCCAGTTGACCAATGATTTCAAGTTGAAAGTTCAAATGATCATTACCCATAAAGGAACCTATTCAGTTAACTGCCTCTCTTTATGCATCAAAACCGCACCAAGTGAATTCCATCTTATCATGGACAAAGTCCTAGCAGGCCTGTAAGGGGTCACAACATACTTTGATAACATCTTAGTTCATGGGGAAACAAGATTGGAACACTCTAAAAATTTAATTGCTTGCCTGACTACAAGATTTCAATTTGCACCTCAATATAGAAAATTTTGAGCTATCCAAGACCAAAATTCAATACTCAGTGTATGTATTCGAACAAGGTAAAATGCTGAAAAACCTAACTAAAGTTGTGGCCATTATGAAGGCACCAAGACCAGCAAGTCAAGACGACGTCAGGAGGTTTTTGGGCATGGTGACTTATTATGCCAAATTCATTCCAAATATTTCAACGCTAACCGTCAAAAAGATATTTGTAGCCTTCAAGAAACTAAAAAGTTTAATTCAACGCTGTAAATAGCTAAATTAATCAACCACTATATTATATTTATTTATTAAAAATTTTATACAAAAATTAATATAATAAAATCGTTCATTATTGACTGAACCTCAAGTACCCTATTATAACAATGAAGGAAACATATATAATATTAACTTATATAAAGATATATTTTAAGCGTACATGAAATTGGTACTTCAATTGTAAAATCATAATAGCTCAAATATAAGTAAATATGGGAAATCAAGTGTTGAATTATTCTTTAATGCATTCTACTTTTACTATATAAGATATAAAACTTTGGAAAAGCTATCGCTATGCTGCTTCTGAGCAAGGCCTACTTCAGTAGGTTATAGTACCCCAGTCTAAGATTACTCCTATTGCATCATTTTCGGTTGACAGAGCTGTGATCAGCTTTATTAGATCCCAGCTTTCGGCTCCTGATCGCTCTTCAGAGATAAATAAAGCCCTTTTCAGTTAAGATCGGGGCCTCATTAGTTGGCGCCATATTGGCCACCCTTAGAAGTAGCATAGTGATACAAGTACCAAAACTTCTACACTTCATTTTTTGTTACTAAAAAAAAAATTGATGCAACAAATGTGAATCACAATCCATTATTTAGCCTCATAGATATGATTTTAAAGTTTTAGAATTTAAAATTATCACAACTGATAAAATTTATTTTGAATTTTAGGTATCAAAACATTTAGGCTTTCTATGATCATAGGTAAAATTCAAACTTATTTATGGAAACTGTAACTTGGCTACAAATGCAAGCATAAATCAAAATGAGTATCTATTGAACCATATTATTTGCATTAAATGTGATAGTTGAAATATATGCATATATTTCATTATTTTCAAAACAGAAATAAATAATTCTAATTCTAAAATGTTAATGCAAAGGAAGAATTGATTTATTTTAATACAGTTAGATTACTTCAGTGAGAATTAGACTTCAAAAATAGTCTTACACCTTAAAAGTTCATAGTATCAATGCATAGAAATAAATCAACAGCAGGAATAAAATAAAATCTCAATTTCAAACACTTTCAAAAACTGATCATTAATAAAGACATTAAGTGTTAAAACAATAAATAAACAACTTTGAAGAACTTAAGTAATATAATTCCTTAATTATAAATCTATAATTCAATAGCATTACGCTAGATACTACTACTACTATGTTACTTCGGGGCATGGCCAATGGTCCTTTATTTATCTATGAAGAGCGAGTAGAAGTCGAAAAGCTGGGATATAATAAAGCTAATCAAGGCAATAATACAAGCAGTTTACTCAATAATATATAGGTAAAATATTAAAAAAATAACTTTGATGTATGACAATGTTAAATTTTCAAACTTCAAAACATTTAGTTGAGATTCAACAGTGATTCATTTATTTAGATCGACCAAAATAATGAGAATGATACTTGGCAGAATTAAATAGTTAAGCATATTAAGAATAGTAATAATCGCTGACCTTTGATGTAGAAGGAGAGTCAGTTCTGGTTGCATTAACCATTGCCGTGATTACTTTCAATTTAGAGTCTAATTCAGACGTTTTTTTATATGATTCCATCATGATATTATATTGATAAATTAAATTTGACACACAACACAGCTGTAACAAATCAATTCGAAGTTTTAAAACAGTAGCTGAAACATTTCACAAATAACATGAACATTCAGAAAAGGTTTGATGATAAATACTTACTGCTAACAACTCCTGATATAGCTTATAAGTAGGGTTGCCGCGTCTGAGACCTACTTTGTACAAACGTAACTCAAAAAATCAACCAGTTTTTGAACGATTCTGCAACATTTCATATGTATTTTAAATAAATAAATAATTTAAAAAAATAATAATCATAAACGTTATACATACGTATTATGTATGGAACTATATCGAATTCGGCGCTACAAGATGGCGGCCAGCGTCTTAAACAAAGTTCAGTTCGGGTTTACCGAGAATTGCCGAGCATTGTAGTCCAGCTAACTTTCGCGCCTCGCCAAAATGAGGAGAGGGGAGTAATAATCAGAGGTATTGTGAAATGTTGAATTTTAAAAATTGATCTAGGAAAGTGAAAAACAGAGATATGTCAGAAGATAAAATCCAAATTAGACAAACATTAAAGTGTTAATATGATAAGAAGCGAATATACATTACACAGACAATAATTGATTGATAGTTGATCGTTACAAATTTATGTGCATAATGATAATGATAAAGGAATAAGGATACATAAATGGGAACAACCAACATAATCTACAAATTTAAAGTTTTTAAAATATATTTGAAGTACTACAATAGATATGAAGTTAAGTGATATTTAAATATATGGCAATGCTTGCTTGAAATTAAAAATTTGATGTTCCTCCGTGCAACATTTAACAATAAAATTTAAAATTTTGTTTGTAAATTTATTTTTAAAAATAAGTAATTGTTCTCCTGACATGATTAAAGGGTTAATAATTTGAAATATAAATAAAAATAAATTAATAATATAAGGATCTGAGTATACCTAACCATTCATTTATCTTTTTATAATTTCAAGAAACATTTATTAAATAACAAGAAAGGATAATTTTTAAATGATCCAATCAACATAGAAAAAAGAACAAATTATATTATAACACGATTTATCAGATTGAAGAAAGGGAATACAAGGTTTAGGAAATAATAAACAGATCCTAATCACCTGGCTGACAGCACCGTTTTTAATGAGATTATTACATTGTATTAAGGACTGCAGTAGCGGATCCAGGGGAGGGGCGTCCCCCCCTCAGACGTGAGGACATATATAAAAGTTTACTATTTCTATAAAGAATGTGCTTTATTTAGTCATTTTTAAGTCCTCTAATTGATAATGGATTGTATTTAAACATTTAATAGTAATTTACAACGTCACTTAATACTAATACATATTTTAAATTAAGTCCTTCATTACTCGTGTATTAAAAAAAAAAAGTGCGCCCCCCTCAGAATTTTTTTGGATCCGCTACTGAAGGAATGCGATATAAACAACCAAAAGTGTTATGCTCAGGCCATAGTAACTAACTAATTGCATTATTCACTTAAAATACAAAAAAATTAAGAAGCCTAAATATTTGGTGGAAGGCCATGACCCCTGTGCCCCCCCCTTGATTTAGGGCATGCTTCTTATACTTTATCAGTTTCCTGGAATTTTTTGCTCCACCATGGAACCGGAGACGCTTTGTTAGATGCTTGAAGAATTGAGGAATGTTTTTAATATCACACCACTGGAGACATAAGCGCTAAGGTCAGTATCGTTCTTGTCTTCTGTTATCGAATCAATTGCTTTAATTACTTTTTCGCGATACTTCACCCAGTCCTAAGTTATTGCCAGTGTTGATACGTCATTTTTTAGGGGTTTCACGTTTTGTATTTAATATAATTGGGAATCGCTTCCCTACAGGTCGTTTTTCGTTTCCCATTTCATTTTGGGGGCTTGTATGGCATAAAGTAATGCTGAAATAATGCAGAGTAGTAAATGGGGTTAAAACGAGATCATGTGAATCATCCTTCATTACTCGTGAAATTAAAAAAAAAAAAAAACCGACGCACAGTGGGAAAATTTTGTCATTTAGCGGCCAAAAATCTATAACACCTGACCAAATTATTGATATGATATGATTTTAATAAAAGGAAGTATTCATATAGTATTGATATTGCAGAGGACCTGGGTTCGATTCCCGGCCGTGGTCGAATCTTTTATCTTCTAATAAAATAGTTTTTTAAAAAAAAAGTGCGCCCCCCTCAGAATTTTTTTGGATCCGCTACTGAAGGACTGCAATATAAGCAACCAAAAGTGTTATGCTCAGGCCATAGTAACTAACTAATTGCATTATTCACTTAAAAATACAAAAAAATTAAGAAGCCTA
Source organism: Aelia acuminata (assembly GCA_911387785.2). Taxonomy (NCBI): domain Eukaryota; kingdom Metazoa; phylum Arthropoda; class Insecta; order Hemiptera; family Pentatomidae; genus Aelia; species Aelia acuminata. The sequence goes on along the minus strand of OU426980.1, from coordinate 119,534,652 downwards.
AATATTTGGTGGAAGGTCATGACCCCTGTGCCCCCCCCTTGATTTAGGGCATGCTTCTTATACTTTATCAGTTTCCTGGAATTTTTAGCTCCACCATGAAACCGGAGACGCTTTGTTAGATGCTTGAAGAATTGAGGAATGTTTTTAATATCACACCACTGGAGACATAAGCGCTAAGGTCAGTATCGCTCTTGTCTTCTGTTATCGAATCAATTGCTTTAATTACTTTTTCGCGATACTTCACCCAGTCCTAAGTTATTGCCAGTGTTGATACGTCATTCTTTGGGGGTTTCACGTTTTGTATTTAATATAATTGGGAATCGCTCCCTACAGGTCGTTTTTCGTTTCCCATTTCATTTTGGGGCTTGTATGGCATAAAGTAATGCTGAAATAATGCAGAGTAGTAAATGGGGTTAAAACGAGATCATGTGGAAAAAGAATCCATGGAGGACTTGAATTGCAAGCATAGGAAGGGCGATAGTTGTTGAGTATTGGGAAAAGGAATGTGCCAAGAAAATACCTTCTACAACAGGAGAGGACAAGTCATCCTGATTAATGATAAAAATGAGGGATTTGGGAGCATCTCGGGGTCCCAAACAAATTTTACTTACAGGACTATTCATAATTCCTCATAGCTTTCCTGCAAGATGCCACCATATGCTACACAGAACTAATCCAAACGTGGGGGGGGGGCGGGGATTATGTAGGATACTATGAGTTTCCTTGTCGGTTGTGTATAGGATGGCGGTGCCAATGAAATAATTTAAAGTAGAAATTAACGGCAGGAAATGTTTCAAATATGGGAATTCCAAGATAAGGATTGATCAGTGATAACTTCTAGGTTTTTAATATGTGAGAAGAGAGTGATGTGCTGATCCTTTAGGTAAAAGGTGGGAAAGATGGTATTGGTTCTGAGGAACGGTCTTGAACCAATGACTATGGATTTTTAATTTATAAGTTATTCCAAATGTATAATCTAACATTTTTTCTATGATTTCACAATATTCTTGTTTATGCCTTATCTGTTGAAGAAATGATTCAGGCCCTCGAACCTACTATAAATACCCTTGACAATTCAGGCTTAAAGCTTTGAAAATCTAAGTGTGTTTTTATTATCTAGATAAGATTGATTTTTAGGTTATACAATTGACTATGCAGAATTGCTTTGCCACAAAAAGCCAATTGAGGCAGTGCCGAATACCCGATTACCTTCGAATCCAGAAAAAATGCGAATACCATATGATCCAAAACTTCTTCCTAATGTTCCTGTAGTATTTTTCTTTCTTTCTATTTCTCTCCCTCTAAATATATATATATATATATATATATATATATATATATATATATATATATGTGTGTGTGTGTGTGTGTACACACACACACACACTCATAATCATAAACTTATAATATTAAGTTTATAATTTTATATAAACTTAATATTATAAGTGTGTATGTATACACACACACTTAATATTATAAGTTTGTGTATACACACACCCACACACACTCATAATCATAAACTTATAATATTAAGTTTATAATTGTGTTTATGAATAATTATTTTACTAAATTTATTAAGATTTTATTATTTGGTTTTAGAACATTAACTTACTCCACAATACAAACTTCTGACTGTTCATTCCTTCATGCCAACACTTGCAGAGTACACCATTAATAACACGGTGTAGTAGTAACAACAAAGTTTTTAGATTTTAATTTAATTAGATACAATATATAATGGAATAGATACTTTTATTTTTATTTTTAATAACAACACATTATGTTTTTTAAATAAAAATATATTTGTATTTTTTTTTTTTTTTCAACCTTTTACAAGAAATTTTAACAAACTATAATCTGTAAACCTCTGGAAACTAGTGGATTCAAATTTCAATAGGTAAGTTTTTTTAAGCTTTATTTAAAGAATATGAGGTATAGAATTTATTCTGACAAGCAAATGGAATTGTATTAACCTTTCGCTGGGTGCTTTGCTGTATGCTTGATGACAATAAGTTATTTTGTTACTATTTGGAAATATAAATTTCTGTTGACTTATTTGAGTACAGTTATTCTATCTCCTATTTGTCCCCTAAAGAAGAGGGTAAAAGTAAACTTCAGACATTCAGTGTACAGGGAAGAAAAAAATAAATTATGCGAAAAGTTGTGACCTGCTGTCCGTAGAAGTTGTACCTGGTGATGTAACAAAATTATAAAAAAAAAAAGTTATGTAGAAATTGGAGTTATTTCTCTCAAATTTATATTTATTATTGTTTATCTATATAGCTGCTTATAAAATACAAATGTTAAAAAACATTTATAATTGTAGAATGCATGAAAAACTGCTTTCCTTGATCAACTGAAATTTTTATTTATTTGTAGAAATAATACTTATTTTGTTAATAATTTAATTTCTTTTCCTTCTGTGTATACAAAAATAAGATTTTTTAAAAATGGGTTTGACGGAAGTGTTCGCAAGATACTTTGTTGGAAATAGAAATCATTGGATATGTAAAATTAATTCAATTACTTGTAAATATAATAAAAATATTTTCCTAAACCAATTTTATTTTATTTGAAAAAATAATATAAAAAGTATTTATTTATTTTTATCTATACTCTTTTACGAACAATCTGATAATCCTAGCAAATTAACTCATCACTAAGCATCATTGGGGAAATGAAAGAGAACCAAAGTTGTAGGCTGTCCAAAATATAGCCAGCACCTGGTCATGTTAAAAAACCCTTAGTGCCCAGCGGAGGGATAAGTGATATAGTAGAGAAATTAACTTAAGTTTGATTGAAAAATTGTGGACAGGTATAGGTAGCCCCTGGCAACCCATAATAACCCGAATTTATTACAATTCCTGAGCATAGGGGGTTATTATATAATTATAATAATAAATTACTCATTTATTTGTTCCGAGACAAGAAAATTATATAATACATATAGTGGGCTTTAGAGCCTTAGAAATGATTTAAGTAAAACCAATTAAAAAGATGAAAAAAACATAAATTTTAAGGAAAACTTCTAGTGCTAAAATTAAGAAATAAAATATTCCAAATAACACAAATTGAACATAGTTGGTAATGCACTACTGATATGTATATATATATATATATATATATATATATATATATATATATATATATATACATATATTTATAAATAAAATGAAATGAAACAGAGCTTATATAAAAAATTAATAAATTCTACCGGTTTAAAATTTGGATTCCGAAGTTTGATAGATGACTTTGAACAATGTGTTCCAACTGCTTTAAGATATTGGAGAAAAGAGTCATTGGATGGAAGTTATTCATTGAGAAAGGATTTGAAATCTTGTATAAAGTTCGTACGAGAACAGTTTTCCAGGAAGAAGGGAATATCAAGTTTAGCAAAGAGTAGTTATAGATATGATATAGAAAAGGAATAAGTGCGGGAAGACATGACTTTATTAACTTTACTGGAATATCATCAGGACCATAATCATTGGTGTGGGATTTTAGGATTGTAGTAAGTAGATTATCATAAGATAGGTGGGGAGAAAAAGAAGAAGTTTGAACATCAAACAGTGAATTTAAAGGTCACAACGAGGTTTTTGTCAGTAGGATAGAATTTGATAGGATTATTATTTAGGAACCGAGTCGGGATACTCTGAACAGTTTTAAAGTGATTGGATCCGATTAAAATTTCCTTAGTTTTTTCAGCATTCAGCTTCAACTTGTTAGTCTCTGCCCAGAGAACAATTTGTTTTAAGTTGTCCTGAAGCTTTTTCGTTCCTGACACTAAGGCGGGAAGGACCAACATATTTGGAAATCGTCAGTGTAGTTATGGTGCTGGGAGTGACTGATTAGAAGAGGAAGGTCATTAATATAAATAGCAGAACATTAATTAAATTATTTATATAAACATAAATCATTAATATATACAGAGTGGAGGGGGGTTGAGAGGATCCCTGTGGGACTTCACAGGAGAGGGGAAGTGACTTGGATGGAGTTTGACCTGGAAGGACAACAAACTGTGACCAATCCGAGAGAAAGGATTTGAACAAGTGTAAGGCACTGATAGATAAATGGGGTTATTGCAGTTTGATAAGAAGGATGTTACTATTCAATAAAATAAATTAAAAAAAAAAGTAAAAACTAATGATTAGAGAAAAAGTGTATAAATCTTTATAAGATGGTTTGATGCATTTAAAAAATATATAGTGCTAGTGACAGCTGAAAAAATAAGTACTAATATTGATATGCAATATTAGTTCCTAATATCCTAACTCATGTTGCTATGCAGCTTCTAGGCATGACCAATATAGCACAGTTTAGTGAGGCCCCGAGCTTAACGGAAAAGGACCCTTTTGGGGGTTTATCTATCTCTGAAGAGCTAGCAGAGGTCTAAGGTTGGGATCTAATAAAGCTAATCAAACAACTTTTTAACTCGAATGGACATGATTGGAGTAAGCTTAATCACAGCCATATAACCAACCAAAATAGGCCATGCCCAGAAGGAGCGTAGCGATAGCTTGACCAAAAAATCTGTTGCATGCGCGCCTCACACAACTTTCACTTACCAACTTACTTAGATTAGAAATTGATGTATAAATATGAAATTTTTCCACATTCATTTCTTATTTTTGTTTTTATTTGCTCTATAAAAAAAACACTATTTTTTTTTTATTATTAAATAAACGATTTTACTTGTAATACTTTGGCAATACTCTATGTCCTCTGATTTTATAACTCTCTGTATACTTAAAATTATATATAGTTACCATGAAACATATAATTTCCATTAAATGAATGGAACAATATTAATTATAAACAATGGTCTGTCATTAAAGGCGTACTGAGCATTCGTGGGCTCAACGTATTTGATGAGGGGATGGAATATTTTTCTTTTCTTTTTCCTGTATATGTTTACTTGATTTTTTTCATATTTAATATTTAGCCATTTCTTATTTTTAGGCATAACAAGAGACAGTTAATTTCTCCATATAAACAAAAATAAAGGTACTTTATAGGAAAACAAAAAAGGCCCCTTCCCCATTTAAGCCCCCTCAGAACATTTGAATAATGAAAAAGCTTATCTGATATTAAAGATCACCTAATTTTCATTAAACATGACGAATTTGATCAAAATCATAAAGCCGTTTTTGAGATAATAAAAAAAAAAGGTAAAAATTGGAAAAAATGTTACGAAATAAAGTGCCCCCTGCGTTTGACCAATTTTGATGAAATGTTGTCGGTCACATCTTTGGCATATACGTCTATCAAATACCAATTTTGAACAAAATCGTTAAAGCCGTTTATGAGTAAATAAAAACACACGTGTGAATGAGACAAAATCACACCGTGGGCTTATAAATAGATCAGATACCAAGTTTAATCAAAATCCTTTGATCCGTTCTGGAGAAAATTGAAAAAAAGGTAAAAATTAGAAAAAAAAAAGTTTTGAAATAAAGTGACCCCCTCCGTTTGACCAATTTTGATGAACTGTTGGCTGTCACATCTTTGGCACATACATACATCAAATACCCAATTTGATCAAAATCGTTAAAGCCTTTTTTGATTAAATAAAAAAAACACGTGAAAATGAGAAAAATTTATTAAGTAAAGTGCTCGGGTTGATCAATTTTTGCATTCATATTTCGGGCATATTAATACATCAAATACTCAGTTTAATCAAAATTGTTAGAGCTGTATTTGAGAAAATCGAAAAAAAACGTAAAAATTGGAAAAAAAACAAAAACACTATTCTTTTTATTATTAAATAAACGTTTCTCTTGTGATACTTCGGCAATACTCCAAGTCGTCTGATTTTATAACTTCTCTGTGTACTTATTAAAGTTATTAAATAAATTACCCCCCCTGATTTGACCAATTTTGATGAAATTTTTGCTGTCACATCGCGGGCATATACATACACTAAATACCCAATTACAGATTCGCACGATTTACAGTTTTTGAGCTGATCTCTTCAAACACAGACCGTTTCTGGTTAATGGTTAATGTTTAACCAGGACTTGGTTATTTGGACTCAGGGGACCCCAAAACGTGTATTTCCGTTGAAAACCGGAAGTCGAAATTTTTCACAATCGCAATTCTTTCCATTACTATATATTTCACACATAGGTAAGCGAAAGTAAAAATATAGAGTAAAGGGTGAAGGACAGATAAATGATCTGACCTTGACTGCCTATTAAAGATCAAATTGAAGCAAAATTAACTTAAATAAAAATATATTCTTGAAATTTAGAATACATCACAATAAAATGCCCAATCACTTTCTAGAAACTAAGGAAATTCAGTAAATTGAATGGATAGAGGGGATGGAGGTACCTCACAATCTCCGAGAATTTAGTAGAGAGAAAATTGAATGTCCATTGTCATGAGTTTGCTCTCATGGGGAAGCATCGAGCCTTTTTTATACAGGATCATAACAGGTGATGGTTGAAATATGACCAAATCTCACACAACATGTGGTGGCTTGATATAGATCAACTAAGACCCATACCCTTGATTAAAACCTGTTCATCCAAGAAATTCCACCTTGGGTAGAAAAAATTAACACACTAAAATGTCCCCAAATCCATGCAGCAGCGGCAAAATGGCACCTAAAGGAGCTGCTATTTCTTATCAGTTTTTTTCACTTTTAGACAAAGAGAGCTTTTGAACGCTTTTGAACTTTCAAATAAAAGTTCAAGATATTTTATTTGGGCTCTGAGTAGAAGTAGTTTTCCATTTCTATGATTAAGAACAACAAAGTCTCAGCATTTTCAAAAATTATCCCTTGCCGCTACTTTAGTCACCACTTTGAATGCGTTTCACTGCACGGATTCTTTGGCACATTTTAGGATATTTATGGTTTAATAACTTCTAAAACATATGTGAAATTCAGCTTGCCCTTAATTATTTCCAGCTTTTCGGTTACCTTGGAGTTATTTTGCTGGGATAATTAATGTTTCATTACCAGAATAGAATTGGGTTAATCAATATCAAACTACTCAAAGCTAGTCAGTTCAACAAAAGTTTTTTTCAACATTAAATAACTAAAGAAAATGGTATGTTTTATTATTATTTCATTAACAGGGGCAGTTTCTGTTTTTTCTGGGGAATGAGAGGAATGAACTCTTTTTCAATGTACTTCTTCTGGCTTCATAACCTTCAGGTAGGTAGGTGGTTCTTCTGTTTAAGGGTTATTCTTCTGTTTAAGAGTTTTATCATAAACAGTAGATGGCCCTAAAAGCATGAAATTTTTATAATTGAAGTAAGTTAAAAAGAACATTAACAAAAATTATTAACAATATGATTACCTCCAGAAGGGTATTAATAATAATACATAATAATGAATAAATCTATAATATATGAATATAAAGGATAAATATCTAAGCATATATACATTTATCAAATTAACAATTTATCATTATTTGTTAAACTAGGATTTGTTAAAATAATTATCAAACCTCTTAAAAAATTTCGGCCAGCAGTACAGTCTTCACATTTCTCATCCTGTGGGTGGATGTGGCACAAAAGGTCAGTACGACCAACAGTTATAACATTTCCATGAAATAATGACATGGGTGCACTTTCAACAAAAGAATCTGAAAGTTTTCTACCATTGAGGAATGTTCCATTTTCACTTCCTACATCGATCACTTCATAACAATGGATCCCATTTTTCTCGACAAAACGAAATTTGCAATGTGTCTGAAAACAGTGATGAACAACCAGGATAATTCTTAATATATTGTTTAATAGAAAATTTGCTATAAATTGATAAAACTAAAAATAGAGCCCATCTTTCTCCACATATTCAAATTGACAATGCATCTGAAAATAATACTGATGAACAACAAGGATAATTCTTATGTATTGTTTACTTGAAAATTTGCTATAAATTAATCACTTATTGTTATTACTGCCAATTCTATTAATTAACTTTCCCACTAGTAACCTATAGCCTCCTTAAAGTCTGAATTAGAAGTAAAGTGAAATCTCAGTAATAAAAACTAATTCTTGCATGGGGACGTTAGGGAAAACTACCCACATTCACACAAATAAGGAATATAAGGAAAAGGAAAAGGAAATAAGGAAACAATTCTAGTTCATCAATTAATTTATATCTCTTTTAAGCAAAGGTAATGGTAAAAACAAATATTATAAATGATCATTTAAAATTTAAAAATTATTAATTAATAACATACCTTACTGACCAACGGATCAGAGATTAATACATCATTGTTTCCTTCTCTACCTATGGTCCCCCCAGTGCATGTCACTATAAATAGTGTACCAGTAGTAAGGTCAGGCAATGAGGAAGACATGACTATCATCCTAATACAAGGTGTTTGGTCAAGTCCTTAGAAAAAAAAAAAAAAATTAAATAAAATAAAAAAAAAATTATATATATATTAATTCAATTACTTTTCTTTTCATGATAACATCAAAATTCTTAATACGGTTTTTAAATATTTTTAAAAGAAGAGAAAAGATTGGCCTTGGTTGGGATTATATTAAGAATCATAAGAAAATTATATTAAGAATTTTCATGTTATCATGACAAGAAAAGTAATGGAATTAATATTTTAAAAAGTTGACAATGGTCAAGTAGACCTCACTAAATGGACAAATGTGTCGACTCCTTTGTATAAGAAAGAAAGAAAGAAAGATATTAATTTTTATTCTGGGACATCTAGTCCCCTAAGAATAACAAAACATGGTAATATCCCAGAGCCATTTGTCTGACTAGTTTAAAATAAAAAATAAATAAAATGTGTAAAAAGACCTATAGAAAAAAATATAAGTAAACATCAGAAAACAAAATAAAAAACAGTATGAAAAAGAACATTTGGATATTAAAAAGAAAAATTGTATCAGCTTCTAAACGTTTGAGCTTGTAAAATTATAATAAGAATCAAATAAATATATACTCAATGCTAGTTTAACTATTTACATATTTAAAGAGGATTGATGATTAAGGATGTGGATAAATAATTGGGTTTTAAAGGAAGATGCAGTTTTACGGATGGAGATAGGTAAGGAGTTCCAGAAAGTGGCAGCACGGATGATAAAGGATTTTTTGAAGACGGCAGTTCGGTAAAAAGGAATGTACAGGTTAAAGGTTTGGGATCCGGTGTTTAGAGAATGTATTGAGGAGCAGGGTGTGAACAAATTGAGGTTATATGGCGGCTTCTCGGTCATGAAGGTTCGGAAAAGATACACAACTAGGAAGTATTGCCGTCAAAAAACTGGGTAGAGCCACTTCAACTCAGATTACCAACTGGAGACGTGGGAGCGCCTGGGGTTATACAAGGCAGCCTTGGTCAAAATTGGAGAATATGAGAGTGGAGACTAGGAGCTTACGGGTTTTTGAGGACATGTAATCACGTGATCTAAGGAACTGTTTTAGGATGGCAATGGATTTTCTGGTGATTTCGGAAATATGGTTGCCCCACGACAAGTGCTGGTCAAAGATCACTCCAAGGTTTCTGACATAGGTGTGGAAATTAATAGGTTGTCTTTTGAGGTAGAGTAAGGGGTGGTAAGGCAGGGAATTAAGAAGATGCTTAGAGCCAATTAGGATGGCCTCAGTTTTTTCTCCATTCAGTCTTAATTCATTTTTCTCTGCCCAGACATTCCATGTCCTCTGCCAGACTATCTATATCTTCTTGTACTTTACAGATTGCCTCTAGCAACTCGGTAGGATGGAATCAGGGAAGTCGATAATATAAACAGAGAAGAGGGTTAGGGAAAGGGAGGATTCTTGTGGCACGCCTCGTGTTAATGAGAGGGGTGAGGAGGGAATTTTATCGGGGATATGATCTGTTTGTGAATGAAAGGAAAGGAACCACTTTAGGATGCTGTTTGACATGGAAAGGTTTTGGAGTTTAGAAAGTATCAAACGCTTTTGAGAAATCAAAGAGAATTATGATGGTGATGTGTACCGTGTATCACATTGTGTTGCCATGATGTTATCGCCTGTTGTTTCTTCCTACCTCCTTGCACACTTTCCATTTGTACTTTTCATTAATAATTTGCTTATTTGCATTCATTTATTTATTCTTACTTCTGCAATAGTTCTGGTATTGTTCTTTAGGGTTTTTATGGGTTATTTCTGTGGGTTTTCATATTAAATTTTGCTCAATCAACCTCAACTGGGGTCTCACCTGCAATTTTGGTCTGAGGCCACATGGGGACCCCCCATAAGCCCCCTTTAACACCAGAGATAACGTAGTCCCTCGGCTTGCTGGCTCCACCAGCAGATGGCAGACTTCCCATGGATCTACAGGAGAACTGGTAACTAATTTTGAATGGGGACACAACCTCCCAGGTAACTCTTCTCTTCACTTATCTCATTTTTCCTTCAACTGCAGCAATCATCATGTGTAATTATGTAACCAAATCTCAGACCACCTTTAGTGGCTCTTATTCTACTCAGTGTTGGACGACTCTATACATTTATGCCCCCCTCAGGGCATACTTGTTGGAACAGGCACTGTCTGACCTGGGTACAGGCCTAAGTGTGGGGCCTGTATCCTACCCCAGGCATCCTATTGATATGATTACCCTTTTGCTTCTTTAACCGTTATGTAATTCTGTGCATCTAATTTAAATAACGGTCTTGTTACAGGCGGATACTTGTTACCCAGTACTTCAACTTTTGGTATATCTTTTAGTAGTTCTGTTTAAGTTTTGTTACCCACTTTTGATCTAGCTGGAAATATTAAGGTGCCTGCGTTGCCATCAGCAGATGGTAATGCAGCAATATAATTAAAGAATATTTGGTAATTTTAGCTCCAGCTGCAGATGGAAGGTTAAGTTATGTTTTATAGTTCATAAGCTTCTGCTGGCGCCCTTGAAATAAATTTAATTATATTTATGTTCATGTTTTATTATGAGGTTACCCGCTGTGCTTGCACAGTTGGAGTATTGGAGTGCAGAAGCTATTTACATGTGTATATCTAAAAAAAAATATTCTTCATTCATTCTGTTGTATTTATTAAACGTATATATATCTATCTATTTATGCCTATGTCAACGGTGTATTTGGGAATTAATTGAAAATACTGGGTTTAATTCCCTTGTTACTTATTTGGGTTTTAGAAATATATATATATATATATATATATATATATATATATATATATATATATATATATATATATATATATGTATGTATATGGTGTATTGGTGTTTTGTTAATGTTAAAGTCTTACATGTTTAAATAAAATTCTTTTAGAATGTACATGATTCCTGCAGTAATTTATTATGTCCTGATCCTGAGGTTTATGGAGGTCTCCGGGGGTGGAGGGGGGGGAGACCGGCATGCGGGGAGGTGAGTACTCCTTTATTTTTGGGATTCCTGCTGAAGAGAATCTATCTGGCATTTTCCCAGAAATTCTTTTCCGGCATTTGCCCTGGGTGTTAGATTATTATTCACTTTATTATTTATGGGTTTTGGGCATAGATTTTATGTTCGTCTATGGAGGATTGAAGGTCCTGAGTAATCTTTAACAAAGCAGATTGTGTGGAACAATGAGAACGAAAGCTGGTTGCCAAAATTGCGAGATTGATGGAAAAGATGTCAGTGAAGAGAAGGGATTGACTTGATTCGGATATTTGCCTAGTGGCTCGAGTTTCAAGAGCTCCTTGCTAGTGATGAGGTCTGGTTAGGCACACTAAGTCAAATTTAGGTAACAGTGTAATACCATGCTGATTAAGTCTGATGCATGTTTACTGAAAATTGTTAAATATATTCTTGAAATTCAGCTCCGTTTCTCTGTCACATACTGTTGCTCTTTCTGAAATCTATTTATTCATTTTCAATCCATGTTTAATGAAATAACAACTTCCACTATTTGTTTTTATTTTTCTATTTATTTTTCATTTTCAACGTTTCGGGGCACCCGCCCCATCTTCAGGAAAAACAACTAGAAATATTTATCTACATAAATCACAGCAATCTAAATAATTTTTTCACAATAATATATCACATCGTTAATATTCTTTTTAATAGTTTTTATATAATTTAATTATAAATTACCTTAAAATTATTTTCATGCTTTATTGCATGCTGTCAATTTCATCCTATATGTACATATTTATCCACACACATATATATACACATATTCATCATATTTTTTATAATTAATTTTTAATAATTTAAAGGTAACAATGCTTATTAGTCATCTCCCTGTCACAGACTGATTATTTTTTCTATGGGGATCAATTTATTTACCTTTGATTTGATTCTAATCTTCTTCTCCTCATATCTAATATTTTTTTAACAGTTCAAATTTAATTTTCTTATAATGTCTATATAATGTGTACCTAGATTCTTGGTGTCTGTTTTGAAATTTATTGTTTTATCTATATTTTTTGTTATCTGTATTGCTTCTAATATTTTTCTATTTTTGGCTATTTTTTCTTTTTCTATTATTTTTGCTTTATCAAAATGAAATGTGTGGTTATTTTTTATACTATGTAGGGCCAATGCTGTCTTGTTTATATTTTTACTATTTTTACAATCATTTTTGTGTTGTAATACTCTTGTTTTTAATTTTTTTTGAAGTTTCACCAATATATATTTTATTGCAATCATTACATTCAATTCTGTATATGACATTTTTTATATCTATTTCTTTTATTTTTTGAATTTTATTTATAGTTTTTGAAAGTCCTTTTTATTTCTTCTGTCAGACCTTTTATGTACTGCATTTTGAAGAACTTTTTATTTTTATTTAGATCATTTCCCATTATTTCTCTTTTTTCTTGATTATTTGATTTTTCGGATGTTTTATTATTGTTATTAAAAAATTCTGTTATTGCCTTTTGTTTTTTCTTTATAATCTCTTTATTATTTATTCCTTTTTCTTTTATGCTATTATCTGTCATATTTTTTTTGGTGATTCTCTCAATTAGATTATCCTCACTTTTATGATTTTGGTATTTTGGATGAATTTTTATTCTTTTGTACCACAAGTCATTTATAATTTTTTTAGGATAAAAATTTTCTTTCAAAATTTCGAAAATTTTCGTTTTAATTTCATTTATGTGTACATCGTCTGTTATACTAATGGCCCTGTTTATTTATAAAACAAATTAGTATAACAGACGATGTACACATAAATGAAATTAAAACGAAAATTTTCGAAATTTTGAAAGAAAATTTTTATCCTAAAAAAATTATAAATGACTTGTGGTACAAAAGAATAAAAATTCATCCAAAATACCAAAATCATAAAAGTGAGGATAATCTAATTGAGAGAATCACCAAAAAAAATATGACAGATAAAAGCATAGAAGAAAAAGGAATAAATAATAAAGAGATTATAAAGAAAAAACAAAAAACAATAACAGAATTTTTTAATAACAATAATAAAACATCCGAAAAATCAAATAATCAAGAAAAAAGAGAAATAAAGGGAAATTATCTAAATAGAAATAAAAAGTTTTTCAAAATGCAGTACATAAAAGGTCTGACAGAAGAAATAAAAAGAACTTTCAAAAACTATGATCATAATGATATAAGAATGGGAATGTATAACAATAACAAAATGAATCAATATTTAACAAATATGAAAGATAAAATAAAAGAAATAGATATAAAAAATGTCATATACAGAATTGAATGTAATGATTGCAATAAAATATATATTGGTGAAACTTCAAAAAAAAATTAAAAACAAGAGTATTACAACACAAAAATGATTGTAAAAATAGCAAAAATATAAACAAGACAGCATTGGCCCTACATAGTATAAAAAATAACCACACATTTCATTTTGATAAAGCAAAAATAATAGAAAAAGAAAAAATAGCCAAAAATAGAAAAATATTAGAAGCAATACAGATAACAAAAAATATAGATAAAACAATAAATTTCAAAACAGACACCAAGAATCTAGGTACACATTATATAGACATTATAAGAAAATTAAATTTGAACTGTTAAAAAAATATTAGATATGAGGAGAAGAAGATTAGAATCAAATCAAAGGTAAATAAATTGATCCCCATAGAAAAAATAATCAGTCTGTGACAGGGAGATGACTAATAAGCATTGTTACCTTTAAATTATTAAAAAGTAATTATAAAAAATATGATGAATATGTGTATATATATATGTGTGTGGATAAATATATACATATAGGATGAAATTGACAGCATGCAATAAAGCATGAAAATAATTTTAAGGTAATTTATAATTAAATTATATAAAAAATATTAAAAAGAATATTAACGATGTGATATATTATTTTTGTGAAAAAATTATTTAGATTGCTGTGATAGATAGATAGGTAGATAAATGTTTCTAGTTCTTTTTCCTGAAGATGGGGCGGGTGCCCCGAAACGTTGAAAATGAAAAATAAATAGAAAAATAAAAACAAATAGTGGAAGTTGTTATATCATTAAACATGGATTGAAAATAATAATAGAAAACTTCCGGAAAAATCATAAAGATGAATGATTATTTATTCATTTATAAGTTTTAAAAATCCAGAATAAAATAAATCCCAATGAACCTATTTTTATGTTTTGTCAATTGATTTCATCTCTGTTGGCTAAATAATATAATTTTTCAAGTATCGGTATCGGTATCAACAAGGATTGATACCTTTTTTTCTAATAATATTGAGTATTGATACTTTAGAAAAATTTTGTTTGACACTGAGCTTCTTAAGCAGTATTGTACTGTCCCTAATATGATATGATATGTATGATCATAGGTCCCTAATATGACCTGGAGAGGGAGAGGGGGGTATACATCAATGCAAGCTTACCAAAAATAGTAGGCCCTGCTTCAGGAACTAGTGGAGTTAAATACAGTTTTTCTACTCCTTTATTTACACATTGTGATGAATGGACTTCTTCCCTTTGATCACTTGATACATTACTTTCACTTTCTTGCCTCTAAATAAATAAAATTAAATGATACAGGTTTCATCATTGTATAATTTTAATATAAAATATAACAAAAGCACAATAAAGAAGTCCAAGGCTATTATGGAGCCAAACAAACTTCAATTTTTTACCTGGTAAGCATTTTTTAATTCAGTGTTACTCACACATTTCAGCATGATGATATATAAATACAAAATAATCCCAGATTCAAGATTTGGACTAAAATGCAGGCCGGGTAAAAAATTAAGGGCTTAGCACATCAAAACTATTCATTTTTTAAAACACGAAACTCCGATCGGACAAGTGTGGGACGGTGTCAGAAAGCTTAAAGGATTGCCTGTTAAACAATGCACAATAGACAAAACTGTTATAGAAGAGTTCATGAGCTCCATTTGAATCAATAAACACGTTTACTCATAACAAATAAGATTTCGCTATAAAAAGAGGCATTATTACCTGAAAATTTTTACACGTTTTAGCAAAAACAACCAATCATTAATGTTATACCTTCTGCAATTTTATACCTTGGTTGAGATAACTATTACTGTTATCTATTATCTATGTTATTATTACCGGGATGGCCGAGTGGACAAAGGCCCTTGCTATAGGTAATCAAAGTTAAGCAACGTCGAGCGTGTTTAGTACTTGGATGGGTGACCGCTCCATTCGGGTGACCACCCGCCAATGAACGCCACGCAGTCCAAGCCTACCTCCACCCCCGGGTATGTGAGGCTCGTCAGCCTACTGGAGGTGACTCACACCGACCGGGCGTAGGAGTGTACCGCCCGGAGGTCTGGTACAAGGACGGTATGCTTCAGGGAAAGAAATATAGGTCCTCGGGGCCAGCTGACTCTGGACTGCCATGATCCTTGGACTTAGACCAGTTTGTCACTGCCCTTGAACCCAAGAGAGCTGACGCCATCGGTGGGAAGGACACTGCCAAATTGGCCCCAATAGGATTATGGAGCTATGGACAGTCTGCCGCTGCACCATGGTGACCATGGCTTGCAGCAACGTGAGTTTTGGGCAACCCCCTCCAGGCTGTCTGCGCTCCCGCAAGCAACACAAATGTCTGTAAGAAGACCAAACTGCACGGCTAAAGGTCTCATTAGGCCTAATGCGCCAGCCGAAAAAAAGAAAAGAAAAAAAAAGGAGACAAATAAAAATAAGTAAATAAATGTGGAAAAATGTTTGAAGCTGCTGAATGGCATTAAATATTTATTAAAACAAATCGATTTCTAATCTAAGTAGGTAGGTAAATGAAAGTTGCGTGTTGCAAGCATTACACCAGATTTTTACTCACTGGATTTATTTAAAGCATACCTTCACGTCCCAGTTGACCAATGATTTCAAGTTGAAAGTTCAAATGATCATTACCCATAAAGGAACCTATTCAGTTAACTGCCTCTCTTTATGCATCAAAACCGCACCAAGTGAATTCCATCTTATCATGGACAAAGTCCTAGCAGGCCTGTAAGGGGTCACAACATACTTTGATAACATCTTAGTTCATGGGGAAACAAGATTGGAACACTCTAAAAATTTAATTGCTTGCCTGACTACAAGATTTCAATTTGCACCTCAATATAGAAAATTTTGAGCTATCCAAGACCAAAATTCAATACTCAGCGTATGTATTCGAACAAGGTAAAATGCTGAAAAACCTAACTAAAGTTGTGGCCATTATGAAGGCACCAAGACCAGCAAGTCAAGACGACGTCAGGAGGTTTTTGGGCATGGTGACTTATTATGCCAAATTCATTCCAAATATTTCAACGCTAACCGTCAAAAAGATATTTGAAGCCTTCAAGAAACTAAAAAGTTTAATTCAACGCTGTAAATAGCTAAATTAATCAACCACTATATTATATTTATTTATTAAAAATGTTATACAAAAATTAATATAATAAAATCATTCATTATTGACTGAACCTCAAGTACCCTATTATAACAATGAAGGAAACATATATAATATTAACTTATATAAAGATATATTTTAAGCGTACATGAAATTGGTACTTCAATTGTAAAATCATAATAGCTCAAATATAAGTAAATATGGGAAATCAAGTGTTGAATTATTCTTTAATGCATTCTACTTTTACTATATAAGATATAAAACTTTGGAAAAGCTATCGCTATGCTATGAATTTTAGGTATCAAAACATTTAGGCTTTCTATGATCATAGGTAAAATTCAAACTTATTTATGGAAACTGTAACTTGGCTACAAATGCAAGCATAAATCAAAATAAGTATCTATTGAACCATATTATTTGCATTAAATGTGATAGTTGAAATATAAGCATATATTTCATTATTTTCAAAACAGAAATAAATAATTCTAATTCTAAAATGTTAATGCGAAGGAAGAATTGATTTATTTTAATACAGTTAGATTACTTCAGTGAGAATTAGACTTCAAAAATAGTCTTACACCTTAAAAGTTCATAGTATCAATGCATAGAAATGAATCGACAGCAGGAATAAAATAAAATCTCAATTTCAAACACTTTCAAAAACTGATCATTAATAAAGACATTAAGTGTTAAAACAATAAATAAACAACTTTGAAGAACTTAAGTAATATAATTCCTTAATTATAAATCTATAATTCAATAGCATTACGCTAAATACTACTACTACTATGTTACTTCGGGGCATGGCCAATGGTCCTTTATTTATCTATGAAGAGCGAGTAGAAGTCGAAAAGCTGGGATATAATAAAGCTAATCAAGGCCTTTTTTAACTAAAAAGGATGTGATAGAAGTTTGCTAATATTATGGTCACATAAACTGTCGAAATAGGCCACTTAAAGGAGAAAGAAAGCAGTTGCTTTACTAAAATTATAACATGATATGAGGATCAACATGCACCTCATTACTGGCATTAAATAGTGAAACACCTTAAAGTAAAGAAAATATGAGAAGCTCAGGTATTCTAGGTAGTGAGGGAATGATCTAAACAGTTAATATACACTGTAATATCTCTGTGAAATAGTATACAAGCAGTTTACTCAATAATATATAGGTAAAATATTAAACAAATAACTTTGATGTATGACAATGTTAAATTTTCAAACTTCAAAACTTTTAGTTGAGATTCAACAGTGATTCATTTATTTAGATCGACCAAAATAATGAGAATGATACTTGGCAGAATTAAATAGTTAAGCATATTAAGAATAGTAATAATCGCTGACCTTTGATGTAGAAGGAGAGTCAGTTCTGGTTGCATTAACCATTGCCGTGATTACTTTCAATTTAGAGTCTAATTCAGACGTTTTTTTATATGATTCCATCATGATATTATATTGATAAATCAAATTTGACACACAACACAGCTGTAACAAATCAATTCGAAGTTTTAAAACAGTAGCTGAAACATTTCACAAATAACATGAACATTCAGAAAAGGTTTGATGATAAATACTTACTGCTAACAACTCCTGATATAGCTTATAAGTAGGGTTGCCGCGTCTGAGACCTACTTTGTACAAACGTAACTCAAAAAATCAACCAGTTTTTGAACGATTCTGCAACATTTCATATGTATTTTAAATAAATAAATAATTTAAAAAAATAATAATCATAAACGTTTTACATACGTATTATGTATGGAACTATATCGAATTCGGCGCTACAAGAAGGCGGCCAGCGTCTTAAACGAAGTTCAGTTCGGATTTACCGAGAATTGCCGAGCATTGTAGTCCAGCTAACTTTCGCGCCTCGCCAAAAGGAGGAGAGGGGAGTAATAATCAGAGGTATTGTGAAATGTTGAATTTTAAAAATTGATCTAGGAAAGTGAAAAACAGAGATATGTCAGAAGATAAAATCCAAATTAGACAAACATTAAAGTGTTAATATGATAAGAAGCGAATATACATTACACAGACAATAATTGATTGATAGTTGATCGTTACAAATTTATGTGCATAATGATAATGATAAAGGAATAAGGATACATAAATGGGAACAACCAACATAATCTACAAATTTAAAGTTTTTAAAATATATTTGAAGTACTACAATAGATATGAAGTTAAGTGATATTTAAATATATGGCAATGCTTGCTTGAAATTAAAAATTTGATGTTCCTCCGTGCGACATTTAACAATAAAATTTAATATTTTGTTTTGTAAATTTATTTTTAAAAATAAGTAATTGTTCTCCTGACATGATTAAAGGGTTAATAATTTGAAATATAAATAAAAATAAATTAATAATATAAGGATCTGAGTATACCTAACCATTCCTTTATCTTTTTATAATTTCAAGAAACATTTATTAAATAACAAGAAAGGATAATTTTTAAATGATCCAATCAACATAGAAAAAAGAACAAATTATATTATAACACGATTTATCAGATTGAAGAAAGGAAATAATAAACAGATCCTAATCACCTGGCTGACAGCACCGTTTTTTAATGAGATTATTACATTGTATTAAGGACTGCAGTAGCGGATCCAGGGGAGGGGCGTCCCCCCCTCAGACGTGAGGACATATATAAAAGTTTACTATTTCTATAAAGAATGTGCTTTATTTAGTCATTTTTAAGTCCTCAAATTGAAAATGGATTGTATTCAAACATTTAATAGTAATTTACAACGTCACTTAATACTAATACATATTTTAAATTAGGTCCTTCATTACTCGTGTATTAAAAAAAAAAAAGTGCGCCCCCCTCAGAATTTTTTTGGATCCGCTACTGAAGGACTGCGATATAAACAACCAAAAGTGTTATGCTCAGGCCATAGTAACTAACTAATTGCATTATTCACTTAAAATACAAAAAAATTAAGAAGCCTAAATATTTGGTGGAAGGCCATGACCCCTGTGCCCCCCCCCCCTTGATTTAGGGCATGCTTCTTATACTTTATCAGTTTCCTGAAATTTTTTGCTCCACCATGGAACCGGAGACGCTTTGTTAGATGCTTGAAGAATTGAGGAATGTTTTTAATATCACACCACTGGAGACATAAGCGCTAAGGTCAGTATCGTTCTTGTCTTCTGTTATCGAATCAATTGCTTTAATTACTTTTTCGCGATACTTCACCCAGTCCTAAGTTATTGCCAGTGTTGATACGTCATTCTTTAGGGGTTTCACGTTTTGTATTTAATATAATTGGGAATCGCTTCCCTACAGGTCGTTTATTCGTTTCCCATTTCATTTTGGGGGCTTGTATGGCATAAAGTAATGCTGAAATAATGCAGAGTAGTAAATGGGGTTAAAACGAGATCATGTGAATCATCCTTCATTACTCGTGAAATTAAAAAAAAAAAAAACCGACGCAAGTGGGAAAACTTTGTCATTTAGCGGCCAAAAATCTATAACACCTGACTAAATTATTGATATGATATGATTTTAATAAAAGGAAGTATTCATATAGTATTGATATTGCAGAGGACCTGGGTTCGATTCCCGGCCGTGGTCGAATCTTTTATCTTCTAATAAAATAGTTTTTAAAAAAAAAAGTGCGCCCCCCTCAGAATTTTTTTGGATGCGCTACTGAAGGACTGCAATATAAGCAACCAAAAGTGTTATGCTCAGGCCATAGTAACTAACTAATTGCATTATTCACTTAAAAATATAAAAAAATTAAGAAGCCTAAATATTTGGTGGAAGGTCATGACCCCTGTGCCCCCCCCCCCCTTGATTTAGGGCATGCTTCTTATACTTTATCAGTTTCCTGGAATTTTTAGCTCCACCATGGAACCGGAGACGCTTTGTTAGATGCTTGAAGAATTGAGGAATGTTTTTAATATCACACCACTGGAGACATAAGCGCTAAGGTCAGTATCGTTCTTGTCTTCTGTTATCGAATCAATTGCTTTAATTACTTTTTCGCGATACTTTACCCAGTCCTAAGTTATTGCCAGTGTTGATACGTCATTCTTTAGGGGTTTCACGTTTTGTATTTAATATAATTGGGAATCGCTTCCCTACAGGTCGTTTTTCGTTTCCCATTTCATTTTGGGGGCTTGTATGGCATAAAGTAATGCTGAAATAATGCAGAGTAGTAAATGGGGTTAAAACGAGATCATGTGAATCATCCTTCATTACTCGTGAAATTAAAAAAAAAAAAACCGACGCACAGTGGGAAAATTTTGTCATTTAGCGGCCAAAAATCTGACTAAATTATTGATATGATATGATTTTAATAAAAGGAAGTATTCATATAGTATTGATATTGCAGAGGACCTGGGTTCGATTCCCGGCCGTGGTCGAATCTTTTATCTTCTAATAAAATAGTTTTTAAAAAAAAAAGTGCGCCCCCTCAGAATTTTTTTGGATCCGCTACTGAAGGACTGCAATATAAGCAACCAAAAGTGTTATGCTCAGGCCATAGTAACTAACTAATTGCATTATTCACTTAAAAATACAAAAAAATTAAGAAGCCTAAATATTTGGTGGAAGGTCATGACCCCTGTGCCCCCCCCCCTTGATATAGGGCATGCTTCTTATACTTTATCAGTTTCCTGGAATTTTTAGCTCCACCATGGAACCGGAGACGCTTTGTTAGATGCTTGAAGAATTGAGGAATGTTTTTAATATCACACCACTGGAGACATAAGCGCTAAGGTCAGTATCGTTCTTGTCTTCTGTTATCGAATCAATTGCTTTAATTACTTTTTCGCGATACTTCACCCAGTCCTAAGTTATTGCCAGTGTTGATACGTCATTCTTTAGGGGTTTCACGTTTTGTATTTAATATAATTGGGAATCGCTTCCCTACAGGTCGTTTTTCGTTTCCCATTTCATTTTGGGGGCTTGTATGGCATAAAGTAATGCTGAAATAATGAAGAGTAGTAAATGGGGTTAAAACGAGATCATGTGAATCATCCTTCATTACTCGTGAAATTAAAAAAAAAAAAAACCGACGCAAGTGGGAAAACTTTGTCATTTAGCGGCCAAAAATCTATAACACCTGACTAAATTATTGATATGATATGATTTTAATAAAAGGAAGTATTCATATAGTATTGATATTGCAGAGGACCTGGGTTCGATTCCCGGCCGTGGTCGAATCTTTTATCTTCTAATAAAATAGTTTTTAAAAAAAAAAGTGCGCCCCCCTCAGAATTTTTTTGGATGCGCTACTGAAGGACTGCAATATAAGCAACCAAAAGTGTTATGCTCAGGCCATAGTAACTAACTAATTGCATTATTCACTTAAAAATATAAAAAAATTAAGAAGCCTAAATATTTGGTGGAAGGTCATGACCCCTGTGCCCCCCCCCTTGATTTAGGGCATGCTTCTTATACTTTATCAGTTTCCTGGAATTTTTAGCTCCACCATGGAACCGGAGACGCTTTGTTAGATGCTTGAAGAATTGAGGAATGTTTTTAATATCACACCACTGGAGACATAAGCGCTAAGGTCAGTATCGTTCTTGTCTTCTGTTATCGAATCAATTGCTTTAATTACTTTTTCGCGATACTTTACCCAGTCCTAAGTTATTGCCAGTGTTGATACGTCATTCTTTAGGGGTTTCACGTTTTGTATTTAATATAATTGGGAATCGCTTCCCTACAGGTCGTTTTTCGTTTCCCATTTCATTTTGGGGGCTTGTATGGCATAAAGTAATGCTGAAATAATGCAGAGTAGTAAATGGGGTTAAAACGAGATCATGTGAATCATCCTTCATTACTCGTGAAATTAAAAAAAAAAAAAACCGACGCACAGTGGGAAAATTTTGTCATTTAGCGGCCAAAAATCTGACTAAATTATTGATATGATATGATTTTAATAAAAGGAAGTATTCATATAGTATTGATATTGCAGAGGACCTGGGTTCGATTCCCGGCCGTGGTCGAATCTTTTATCTTCTAATAAAATAGTTTTTAAAAAAAAAAGTGCGCCCCCTCAGAATTTTTTTGGATCCGCTACTGAAGGACTGCAATATAAGCAACCAAAAGTGTTATGCTCAGGCCATAGTAACTAACTAATTGCATTATTCACTTAAAAATACAAAAAAATTAAGAAGCCTAAATATTTGGTGGAAGGTCATGACCCCTGTGCCCCCCCCCCCTTGATATAGGGCATGCTTCTTATACTTTATCAGTTTCCTGGAATTTTTAGCTCCACCATGGAACCGGAGACGCTTTGTTAGATGCTTGAAGAATTGAGGAATGTTTTTAATATCACACCACTGGAGACATAAGCGCTAAGGTCAGTATCGTTCTTGTCTTCTGTTATCGAATCAATTGCTTTAATTACTTTTTCGCGATACTTCACCCAGTCCTAAGTTATTGCCAGTGTTGATACGTCATTCTTTAGGGGTTTCACGTTTTGTATTTAATATAATTGGGAATCGCTTCCCTACAGGTCGTTTTTCGTTTCCCATTTCATTTTGGGGGCTTGTATGGCATAAAGTAATGCTGAAATAATGAAGAGTAGTAAATGGGGTTAAAACGAGATCATGTGAATCATCCTTCATTACTCGTGAAATTAAAAAAAAAAAATCTGGTGCGTGCGCACAACACACAACTTTCACTTACCAACTTACTTAGATTAGAACTTAATGCGTTTTCTTAGTTCCCACTTCTCAAATGAACAGAACATCTATATGTAATAATAACGCATTGGTTTGTCATTAAAGGCGTACGGCGGATGCGTGAGCTCAAGGTGTTTTATGAGTTGACGGATTATTTTTCTTTTTTTCTCCTGTATATGTTTACTTGATTTTCTTCATATATCATATTTAGCCATTTCTTATTTTTAGGTGTGATGACAGACAGTTAATTTCTCAATATAAACTAAAACAAAGGTACTTTATAGAAAAACAAAAAAGGCCCCTTCCCCATTTAAGCCCTCTCAGAACATTTTAATAATGATAAAGCTTACCTGGTAATAAATAGCAACTAATTTTCATTAAACATAACGAATTTGATAAAAATCGTTAAAGCTGTTTTTGAGATCATCTATCAAAAAGGTAAAAATTGAAAAAAAATTATGAAATAAAGTGCCCCCTCCGTTTGACCAATTTTGATGAATGTTGACTATCACATCTTTGGCATATATATACATCAAATGCCAAGTTTGATCAAAATCGTTAAAACCGTTTTTGAGTAAATGAAAAAAACACATGAAAATGATACAAAATTTATTAAGTAAAGTCCCCCCTCCGGTTGATCAATTTTGATGAAATTTTTACAGTCATATCTCTGGCATATAAATACATCAAATACTAAGTTTGATCAAAATCGTTAAAACAGTTTTTGAGTAAATAAAAAACACACGTGAAAATAGTACAAAATTTAATAAGTAAAGTCCCCCCTCCGGTTGATCAATTTTGATGAAATTTTTACAGTCATATCTGGGGCATATAAATAGATCAAATACTAGGTTTAATCAAAATCGTTAGAGCCGTTTTTGAGAAAATCGAAAAAAACTTAAAAAGTTATTAAATAAAGTACCCCCTCCCTTTGAGCAAATTCGATGAAATTTTTGCTGTCACATCGCGGGCATATACATACTCCAAATACCCAATTTCAGGTTCGCACGGTTTATAGTTTTTGAGCTAGTCTGTTCACACACACACACACACACACAGACACACACACAGACACACACACACAGACCATTTCGCGGGACTTGGTCATTTGGACTCAGGGGACCCCAAAACGTGTATTTCCGTTGAAAACCGGAAGTCGAAAATTTTCACGATCGCAATACTTCCACTTACTATATATTTCATATATAGGTAAGTGAAAGTAAAAAATCTGGTGCGTGCGCGCAACACACAACTTTCACTTACCAACTTACTTAGATTAGAAATTAATGCGTTTTGTTAATTGCCACTTCTCACTCAGTTACACAATTTTCCACATTAATTTCTTATTTGTGTTTTCCTTTGCTCTATAACAAACACTAATTTCTTTTATTATTAAATAAAAGTTTTTACTTGAGATAATTCGGCAATGCAAGCATAATACTCCAAGTCGACTGATTTTATATTTCTCTATGTACTTGTTGAATATTTCATTTATTTCCCATGAAACAAATCATTTCTATTAAATGAACAGAAGGGCATTAATTATGAACAATGGTCTGTCATTAAAAGCGTCATGCGTGGGCTCAACGTGTTTTATGAGTTGACTGAATATTTTTCTTTTTTTCTCCTCATTATGTTTACTTGGTTTTTATCATATCTCATATTTGGCCATTTTTTTATTTTTAGGCGTAATGAGAGACAGTTTATTTCTCCATATAAACAAAAACAAAGATACTTCATAGGAAACAAAAACAAACAAACAAAAAAGGCCCCTACCCCATTTAAGCCCCCCCAGAACATTTTAATAATGATAAAGCTTACCTGATATTAAATAACACCTAATTTTCATTAAACATGACGAATTTGATGAAAATCGTTAAAGCCGTTTCTGAGAAAATCGAAAAAAAGGTAAAAATTGCAAAAATAGTTGAGAAATAAGGGGCCCCCTCCGTTTGAGCAATTTTGATGAAATGCGGGCTATCACATCTTTAACATATACATACGTCAAATACCCAGTTTGATCAAAATCGTTAAAGCCGTTTTTGAGTAATTAAAAAAACACGTGCAAATGATACAAAATTTATTAAGTAAAGTCCCCCCTCCGGTTAATCAATTCTGATGAAATTTTCACAGTCATATCTCGGGCATATAAATACATCAAATACCCAGTTTGATCAAAATCGTTAAAGCCGTTTTTAAGTAAATAAAAAAAAACACGTGAAAATGATACGAAATTTTTCAAGTAAAGTCCCCCCTCCGGTTAATCAATTTTGATGAAATTTTTACAGTCATATCTCAGGCATATAAATAGATCAAATACTCAGTTTAATCAAAATCGTTAGAGCCGTTTTTGAGAAAATCGAAAAAAACGTAAAAAGTTATAAAATAAACTACCCCCTCCCTTTGAGCAATTTTGATGAAATTTTTGCTGTCACATCGCGGGCATATACATACACTAAATACCAAATTTCAGATTCGCACGGTTTATAGTTTTTGAGCTAGTCTGTTCACACACACACACACACACACACACACACACACACACACAGACACACACACAGACACACACACACACAGACCATTTCGCGGGACTTGGTCATTTGGACTCAGGGGACCCCAAAACGTGTATTTCCGTTGAAAACCGGAAGTCGAAATTTTTCACGATCGCAATACTTCCACTTACTATATATTTCATATATAGGTAAGTGAAAGTAAAAAACCGACGCACAGTGGGAAAATTTTGTCATTTAGCGGCCAAAAATCTATAACACCTGACTAAATTATTGATATGATATGATTTTAATAAAAGGAAGTATTCATATAGTATTGATATTGCAGAGGACCTGGGTTCGATTCCCGGCCGTGGTCGAATCTTTTATCTTCTAATAAAATAGTTTTTAAAAAAAAAAGTGCGCCCCCTCAGAATTTTTTTGGATCCGCTACTGAAGGACTGCAATATAAGCAACCAAAAGTGTTATGCTCAGGCCATAGTAACTAACTAATTGCATTATTCACTTAAAAATACAAAAAAATTAAGAAGCCTAAATATTTGGTGGAAGGTCATGACCCCTGTGCCCCCCCCCCTTGATTTAGGGCATGCTTCTTATACTTTATCAGTTTCCTGGAATTTTTAGCTCCACCATGGAACCGGAGACGCTTTGTTAGATGCTTGAAGAATTGAGGAATGTTTTTAATATCACACCACTGGAGACATAAGCGCTAAGGTCAGTATCGTTCTTGTCTTCTGTTATCGAATCAATTGCTTTAATTACTTTTTCGCGATACTTCACCCAGTCCTAAGTTATTGCCAGTGTTGATACGTCATTCTTTAGGGGTTTCACGTTTTGTATTTAATATAATTGGGAATCGCTTCCCTACAGGTCGTTTTTCGTTTCCCATTTCATTTTGGGGGCTTGTATGGCATAAAGTAATGCTGAAATAATGCAGAGTAGTAAATGGGGTTAAAACGAGATCATGTGAATCATCCTTCATTACTCGTGAAATTAAAAAAAAAAAAAAACCGACGCACAGTGGGAAAATTTTGTCATTTAGCGGCCAAAAATCTATAACACCTGACTAAATTATTGATATGATATGATTTTAATAAAAGGAAGTATTCATATAGTATTGATATTGCAGAGGACCTGGGTTCGATTCCCGGCCGTGGTCGAATGCTGAAATAATGCTGAGTAGTAAATGGGGTTAAAACGAGATTATGTGGAAAAAGAGTCCATGGAGGACTTGAATTGCAAGCATAGGAAGGGCGATAGTTGTTGAGTATTGGGAAAAGGAATGTGCCAAGAAAATACCTTCTACAACAGGAGAGGACAAGTCATCCTGATTAATGATAAAAATGAGGGATTTGGGAGCATCTCGGGGTCCCAAACAAATTTTACTTACAGGGCTATTCATAATTCCTCATAGCTTTCCTGCAAGATGCCACCATATGCTACACAGAACTAATCCAAACGTGGGGGGGGGCGGGGATTATGTAGGATAATATGAGTTTCCTTGTCGGTTGTGTATAGGATGGCGGTGCCAATGAAATAATTTAAAGTAGAAATTAACGGCAGGAAATGTTTCAAATATGGGAATTCCAAGATAAGGATTGATCAGTGATAACTTCTAGGTTTTTAATATGTGAGAAGAGGGTGATGTGCTGATCGTTTAGGTAAAAGGTGGGAAAGATGGTATTGGTTCTGAGGAACGGTCTTGAACCAATGACTATGGATTTTTAATTTATAAGTTATTCCAAATGTATAATCTAACATTTTTTCTATGATTTCACAATATTCTTGTTTATGCCTTATCTGTTGAAGAAATGATTCAGGCCCTCGAACCTACTATAAATACCCTTGACAATTCAGGCTTAAAGCTTTGAAAATCTAAGTGTGTTTTTATTATCTAGATAAGATTGATTTTTAGGTTATACAATTGACTATGCAGAATTGCTTTGCCACAAAAAGCCAATTGAGGCAGTGCCGAATACCCGATTACCTTCGAATCTAGAAAAAATGCGAATACCATTCTTTCTATTTCTCTCCCTCTAAATATATATATATATATATATATATATATATATATATATATATATATATATATGTGTATACACACACACACACACACTCATAATCATAAACTTATAATATTAAGTTTATAATTTTATATAAACTTAATATTATAAGTCTGTATGTATACACACACACTTAATATTGTCACCCCTATTCTCAAATTTACCCAGTCCAATGTGACACAGGGATCTTTGGGCAAGGGTTGTGTGGTAATTAACCAAACTAAGTACTATTTACATCGTGTATTTTGTACAATAAATAATCTTACAAGTCCCAACTACACATGTTGGGGGGGGGGGTACCTTGACTCACAAATCTCTTGGGGGTACTTTACTAGGGATCCCACTATGCCCCAGGCTCACTCTGCCTGTCACAGACTTAGACTGCCCCTCACAGACCCAGCCTCCGCTCCAGACTGCTGACTGTCTCTGGCTGCCCCTCTCAGACTCTCCCAGACTGCCCCACTCTCTCCTGGGCCAGCCTCTTCCAGGAGTTCCCCCTCTCTCTCAGGGTCTCCTAGGTTCAATGGACATCTTCCACGTGACAACTCCCCCCTCCCCTGAATACCAACGTCCTCGTTGGTAAGTTGGGACCTGTAACAAAAAATAAACAAAGCGGCAGAAAACTCGTTTTTTACATATTTACTTAACGGTAGAGTTTACGAACAAAAGAAACAAGTACTGAATGTTTAAAGCAAAACAAAAATTCGGAACAAGGAAAAAGATGAGAACCCAAATAAAATCTCAAAATCCAGGAACCTCACTACATCATTTTCTCTTTTGTATTCGACAATCATTGGCTCACCCCTTTATCGTTCATTCTTTGATATACCGTGCTTTTGACTAGCACCTGCCTCAAATCTTACCTCAGTTTGACTCTGAGAATCTTGTTGCATACATTAACCCTCTGCGTTTGACCCGTAGGATTCCACAACAATTTAAAAAACATTACTCTCTAAGTACTTTACTAATCTCTTTAAGTACTTTACTACCCTTTAAGTACTTTACTATCCTCTTCAAGTACTTTACTCATCTTTGAACCTGAAAGGGGTGTGGGATGCCGGCCGTCTCATTTAATTTTAATTTTCCCCTTAAGAACTATAAAAACGTCTACAATATGCAGTGAAATTCCTTTACAATTATTTCTTGACTTAATGAAAAACAAAACAAAAATAAATTCCATTATTCTGCTACTTTAAATTTATTCTTTAACCATAAAAGATACAAATTTAGTCAATAATACCCTCTAAGAATTTTACTTAAAAATTATACTTTTTCTTACAAATTCCATTTCTCCAACACATTTCCAATTTCTACCTACTACTAAAGAAATAGAAAAATATAAGTCATTAAACTAAAAAAGAATAAGCAATCAAAAATCTTAATTATTTCTCGATAAAGGGATTTAAAAGAACGTTGGTTATGCTTATCCTGCATAACACCTCACCGACTGACCTACTTTTATCGCTGACTAATCTAGGATGGCCGTTCTTCTTACCCTTTCGTGTCTCCCTTCTTGGAATTGGAGGCCGACTTAGACTGGGAAGCTGTTGGCGCTGCTTCCGTAACCGCGACAATTGGCCTTCTCAATAAAATTCTTTTTACCCATTTCTTTAGTAGGAAACCGCGATAGTGACCGAAATCTTTGGCTCCGATAAATTTTTTGCTTAAGTCCTTTAAAAAGAAAAAGATGGGAAAACACAATGACCGCAACCCAAAACCATGATTCTCAATTGACTATCGTTTTTTCTCAACGTTGCACGCTTTTCAATTGTGTCTTGCTGACGATTATTTTACAATGCCCAATTACAATGGGGAGGTGCGCATTGTTATCTAGACTCCTTATCTTGCAATCGAATTGGATATTTCCTGGACGTTACAGGATCCTCAATTGTTCGTTAGTTATGACAATTGTTAATTGTTAGCATTTTGCTAACAATTAGCTATGCCCAATTTTGTGTTCGTTGTTCCCGGGTACCGCTTGCTCAGTGCTCTATTGTTTACTGGCAGACGCAAATTTAGCATTTTCTATTCTTTAACCATTAGATTCCACTCTTTCCCACAAAGCAAAAAGAATATTCAACAATTTAATGAAACTTTATAATTTTTTTTTTGTTTATAATCTACGAATCTAAATTTCCCATTTTTTTTTTTTTTTTGTTTCAACGATCAAAAAATCGTTTTGTACGCCCTACGTGTATGGTCTCGACTTTAAATTTCCTTACCATCTTCGTCTCTCCTTATCCCATTTAATCCCGAGATTACAATCAAAGGGTCACGATATGATTTTTCTTCCTACCTGAAAATTTTCATGGACTAATAACTCCCTTCTAAGCTACTTTTTGACTTATATTTTTCTAAAAAAAAAAAAAATCTTAACCTACAATACTCTACAAACAAGGAATATTCACATTAATAAAATGATCACTAATTATTAAATTATCTAGTTGAAACATTGTAGAAAGAACTCCATAATTTTTCCATCTGCCCCTCTTAGAACTTCACTTAAAACCCAAACTCTTTTAATCTTCCTCCTAAATCATCAACCATTGACGAACTCAAAATACACAGATACCCCGTATCTTAAAATTCTTAAACCTCTAGTTTCTCTCTCTTTCTATCTTACACTATAGCTGGGATTCTTTCTACAAGTGTTTCCTCTTATGTCTAAATTTTATTTTATTTTTTACAAAACAAAAATAACTTAAATTACTTTACCTAAGATGCCAACTTGCCGAGCTAGGAATACTTCGGGTAGCCCCCTTCTCTCTTTTCTGCTCCGTAGCTCTCCGAGTTGGTCCAGC
Source organism: Aelia acuminata (assembly GCA_911387785.2). Lineage (NCBI taxonomy): Eukaryota > Metazoa > Arthropoda > Insecta > Hemiptera > Pentatomidae > Aelia > Aelia acuminata. Next base: position 119,503,879 of record OU426980.1, on the reverse strand, counting down.
TGATCCGCAGTGCTGATTCTGTCTTCTTCTTGTCCCTTCCGGCTCTCCTCCCGGAACGCAGCCATTTCCAGCCATCCGGAATTCTCCAGCAACTCCTCCATTTTTCACGCTGTCCCTGCTCGGCATCTCTCGAAGCTCCCTCTTATACGACGACACAACCCTTGCCCGGCGCCTCCACCAAATTTGTGTCACCCCTATTCTCAAATTTACCCAGTCCAATGTGACACAGGGATCTTTGGGCAAGGGTTGTGTGGTAATTAACCAAACTAAGCACTATTTACATCGTGTATTTTGTACAATAAATAATCTTACAAGTCCCAACTACACATGGGGGGGGGTACCTTGACTCACAAATCTCTTGGTGGTACTTTACTAGGGATCCCACTATGCCCCAGGCTCACTCTGCCTGTCCCAGACTTAGACTGCCCCTCACAGACCCAGCCTCCGCTCCAGACTGCCTCTGGCTGTCCCTCTCAGACTGCCCCACTCTCTCCTGGGCCAGCCTCTTCTAGGAGTTCCCCCTCTCTCTCAGGGTCTCCTAGGTTCAATGGACATCTTCCACGTGACAATATTATAAGTTTGTGTATACACACACCCACACACACTCATAATCATAAACTTATAATATTAAGTTTATAATTGTGTTTATGAATAATTATTTTACTAAATTTATTAAGATTTTATTATTTGGTTTTAGAACATTAACTTACTCCACAATACAAACTTCTGACTGTTCATTCCTTCATGCCAACACTTGCAGAGTACACCATTAATAACACGGTGTAGTAGTAACAACAAAGTTTTTAGATTTTAATTTAATTAGATACAATATATAATGGAATAGATACTTTTATTTTTATTTTTAATAACAACACATTATGTTTTTTAAATAAAAATATATTTGTATTTTTTTTTTTTTTTCAACCTTTTACAAGAAATTTTAACAAACTATAATCTGTAAACCTCTGGAAACTAGTGGATTCAAATTTCAATAGGTAAGTTTTTTTAAGCTTTATTTAAAGAATATGAGGTATAGAATTTATTCTGACAAGCAAATGGAATTGTATTAACCTTTCGCTGGGTGCTTTGCTGTATGCTTGATGACAATAAGTTATTTTGTTACTATTTGGAAATATAAATTTCTGTTGACTTATTTGAGTACAGTTATTCTATCTCCTATTTGTCCCCTAAAGAAGAGGGTAAAAGTAAACTTCAGACATTCAGTGTACAGGGAAGAAAAAAATAAATTATGCGAAAAGTTGTGACCTGCTGTCCGTAGAAGTTGTACCTGGTGATGTAACAAAATTATAAAAAAAAAAAGTTATGTAGAAATTGGAGTTATTTCTCTCAAATTTATATTTATTATTGTTTATCTATATAGCTGCTTATAAAATACAAATGTTAAAAAACATTTATAATTGTAGAATGCATGAAAAACTGCTTTCCTTGATCAACTGAAATTTTTATTTATTTGTAGAAATAATACTTATTTTGTTAATAATTTAATTTCTTTTCCTTCTGTGTATACAAAAATAAGATTTTTTAAAAATGGGTTTGACGGAAGTGTTCGCAAGATACTTTGTTGGAAATAGAAATCATTGGATATGTAAAATTAATTCAATTACTTGTAAATATAATAAAAATATTTTCCTAAACCAATTTTATTTTATTTGAAAAAATAATATAAAAAGTATTTATTTATTTTTATCTATACTCTTTTACGAACAATCTGATAATCCTAGCAAATTAACTCATCACTAAGCATCATTGGGGAAATGAAAGAGAACCAAAGTTGTAGGCTGTCCAAAATATAGCCAGCACCTGGTCATGTTAAAAAACCCTTAGTGCCCAGCGGAGGGATAAGTGATATAGTAGAGAAATTAACTTAAGTTTGATTGAAAAATTGTGGACAGGTATAGGTAGCCCCTGGCAACCCATAATAACCCGAATTTATTACAATTCCTGAGCATAGGGGGTTATTATATAATTATAATAATAAATTACTCATTTATTTGTTCCGAGACAAGAAAATTATATAATACATATAGTGGGCTTTAGAGCCTTAGAAATGATTTAAGTAAAACCAATTAAAAAGATGAAAAAAACATAAATTTTAAGGAAAACTTCTAGTGCTAAAATTAAGAAATAAAATATTCCAAATAACACAAATTGAACATAGTTGGTAATGCACTACTGATATGTATATATATATATATATATATATATATATATATATATATATATATATACATATATTTATAAATAAAATGAAATGAAACAGAGCTTATATAAAAAATTAATAAATTCTACCGGTTTAAAATTTGGATTCCGAAGTTTGATAGATGACTTTGAACAATGTGTTCCAACTGCTTTAAGATATTGGAGAAAAGAGTCATTGGATGGAAGTTATTCATTGAGAAAGGATTTGAAATCTTGTATAAAGTTCGTACGAGAACAGTTTTCCAGGAAGAAGGGAATATCAAGTTTAGCAAAGAGTAGTTATAGATATGATATAGAAAAGGAATAAGTGCGGGAAGACATGACTTTATTAACTTTACTGGAATATCATCAGGACCATAATCATTGGTGTGGGATTTTAGGATTGTAGTAAGTAGATTATCATAAGATAGGTGGGGAGAAAAAGAAGAAGTTTGAACATCAAACAGTGAATTTAAAGGTCACAACGAGGTTTTTGTCAGTAGGATAGAATTTGATAGGATTATTATTTAGGAACCGAGTCGGGATACTCTGAACAGTTTTAAAGTGATTGGATCCGATTAAAATTTCCTTAGTTTTTTCAGCATTCAGCTTCAACTTGTTAGTCTCTGCCCAGAGAACAATTTGTTTTAAGTTGTCCTGAAGCTTTTTCGTTCCTGACACTAAGGCGGGAAGGACCAACATATTTGGAAATCGTCAGTGTAGTTATGGTGCTGGGAGTGACTGATTAGAAGAGGAAGGTCATTAATATAAATAGCAGAACATTAATTAAATTATTTATATAAACATAAATCATTAATATATACAGAGTGGAGGGGGGTTGAGAGGATCCCTGTGGGACTTCACAGGAGAGGGGAAGTGACTTGGATGGAGTTTGACCTGGAAGGACAACAAACTGTGACCAATCCGAGAGAAAGGATTTGAACAAGTGTAAGGCACTGATAGATAAATGGGGTTATTGCAGTTTGATAAGAAGGATGTTACTATTCAATAAAATAAATTAAAAAAAAAAGTAAAAACTAATGATTAGAGAAAAAGTGTATAAATCTTTATAAGATGGTTTGATGCATTTAAAAAATATATAGTGCTAGTGACAGCTGAAAAAATAAGTACTAATATTGATATGCAATATTAGTTCCTAATATCCTAACTCATGTTGCTATGCAGCTTCTAGGCATGACCAATATAGCACAGTTTAGTGAGGCCCCGAGCTTAACGGAAAAGGACCCTTTTGGGGGTTTATCTATCTCTGAAGAGCTAGCAGAGGTCTAAGGTTGGGATCTAATAAAGCTAATCAAACAACTTTTTAACTCGAATGGACATGATTGGAGTAAGCTTAATCACAGCCATATAACCAACCAAAATAGGCCATGCCCAGAAGGAGCGTAGCGATAGCTTGACCAAAAAATCTGTTGCATGCGCGCCTCACACAACTTTCACTTACCAACTTACTTAGATTAGAAATTGATGTATAAATATGAAATTTTTCCACATTCATTTCTTATTTTTGTTTTTATTTGCTCTATAAAAAAAACACTATTTTTTTTTTATTATTAAATAAACGATTTTACTTGTAATACTTTGGCAATACTCTATGTCCTCTGATTTTATAACTCTCTGTATACTTAAAATTATATATAGTTACCATGAAACATATAATTTCCATTAAATGAATGGAACAATATTAATTATAAACAATGGTCTGTCATTAAAGGCGTACTGAGCATTCGTGGGCTCAACGTATTTGATGAGGGGATGGAATATTTTTCTTTTCTTTTTCCTGTATATGTTTACTTGATTTTTTTCATATTTAATATTTAGCCATTTCTTATTTTTAGGCATAACAAGAGACAGTTAATTTCTCCATATAAACAAAAATAAAGGTACTTTATAGGAAAACAAAAAAGGCCCCTTCCCCATTTAAGCCCCCTCAGAACATTTGAATAATGAAAAAGCTTATCTGATATTAAAGATCACCTAATTTTCATTAAACATGACGAATTTGATCAAAATCATAAAGCCGTTTTTGAGATAATAAAAAAAAAAGGTAAAAATTGGAAAAAATGTTACGAAATAAAGTGCCCCCTGCGTTTGACCAATTTTGATGAAATGTTGTCGGTCACATCTTTGGCATATACGTCTATCAAATACCAATTTTGAACAAAATCGTTAAAGCCGTTTATGAGTAAATAAAAACACACGTGTGAATGAGACAAAATCACACCGTGGGCTTATAAATAGATCAGATACCAAGTTTAATCAAAATCCTTTGATCCGTTCTGGAGAAAATTGAAAAAAAGGTAAAAATTAGAAAAAAAAAAGTTTTGAAATAAAGTGACCCCCTCCGTTTGACCAATTTTGATGAACTGTTGGCTGTCACATCTTTGGCACATACATACATCAAATACCCAATTTGATCAAAATCGTTAAAGCCTTTTTTGATTAAATAAAAAAAACACGTGAAAATGAGAAAAATTTATTAAGTAAAGTGCTCGGGTTGATCAATTTTTGCATTCATATTTCGGGCATATTAATACATCAAATACTCAGTTTAATCAAAATTGTTAGAGCTGTATTTGAGAAAATCGAAAAAAAACGTAAAAATTGAAAAAAAAACAAAAACACTATTCTTTTTATTATTAAATAAACGTTTCTCTTGTGATACTTCGGCAATACTCCAAGTCGTCTGATTTTATAACTTCTCTGTGTACTTATTAAAGTTATTAAATAAATTACCCCCCCTGATTTGACCAATTTTGATGAAATTTTTGCTGTCACATCGCGGGCATATACATACACTAAATACCCAATTACAGATTCGCACGATTTACAGTTTTTGAGCTGATCTCTTCAAACACAGACCGTTTCTGGTTAATGGTTAATGTTTAACCAGGACTTGGTTATTTGGACTCAGGGGACCCCAAAACGTGTATTTCCGTTGAAAACCGGAAGTCGAAATTTTTCACAATCGCAATTCTTTCCATTACTATATATTTCACACATAGGTAAGCGAAAGTAAAAATATAGAGTAAAGGGTGAAGGACAGATAAATGATCTGACCTTGACTGCCTATTAAAGATCAAATTGAAGCAAAATTAACTTAAATAAAAATATATTCTTGAAATTTAGAATACATCACAATAAAATGCCCAATCACTTTCTAGAAACTAAGGAAATTCAGTAAATTGAATGGATAGAGGGGATGGAGGTACCTCACAATCTCCGAGAATTTAGTAGAGAGAAAATTGAATGTCCATTGTCATGAGTTTGCTCTCATGGGGAAGCATCGAGCCTTTTTTATACAGGATCATAACAGGTGATGGTTGAAATATGACCAAATCTCACACAACATGTGGTGGCTTGATATAGATCAACTAAGACCCATACCCTTGATTAAAACCTGTTCATCCAAGAAATTCCACCTTGGGTAGAAAAAATTAACACACTAAAATGTCCCCAAATCCATGCAGCAGCGGCAAAATGGCACCTAAAGGAGCTGCTATTTCTTATCAGTTTTTTTCACTTTTAGACAAAGAGAGCTTTTGAACGCTTTTGAACTTTCAAATAAAAGTTCAAGATATTTTATTTGGGCTCTGAGTAGAAGTAGTTTTCCATTTCTATGATTAAGAACAACAAAGTCTCAGCATTTTCAAAAATTATCCCTTGCCGCTACTTTAGTCACCACTTTGAATGCGTTTCACTGCACGGATTCTTTGGCACATTTTAGGATATTTATGGTTTAATAACTTCTAAAACATATGTGAAATTCAGCTTGCCCTTAATTATTTCCAGCTTTTCGGTTACCTTGGAGTTATTTTGCTGGGATAATTAATGTTTCATTACCAGAATAGAATTGGGTTAATCAATATCAAACTACTCAAAGCTAGTCAGTTCAACAAAAGTTTTTTTCAACATTAAATAACTAAAGAAAATGGTATGTTTTATTATTATTTCATTAACAGGGGCAGTTTCTGTTTTTTCTGGGGAATGAGAGGAATGAACTCTTTTTCAATGTACTTCTTCTGGCTTCATAACCTTCAGGTAGGTAGGTGGTTCTTCTGTTTAAGGGTTATTCTTCTGTTTAAGAGTTTTATCATAAACAGTAGATGGCCCTAAAAGCATGAAATTTTTATAATTGAAGTAAGTTAAAAAGAACATTAACAAAAATTATTAACAATATGATTACCTCCAGAAGGGTATTAATAATAATACATAATAATGAATAAATCTATAATATATGAATATAAAGGATAAATATCTAAGCATATATACATTTATCAAATTAACAATTTATCATTATTTGTTAAACTAGGATTTGTTAAAATAATTATCAAACCTCTTAAAAAATTTCGGCCAGCAGTACAGTCTTCACATTTCTCATCCTGTGGGTGGATGTGGCACAAAAGGTCAGTACGACCAACAGTTATAACATTTCCATGAAATAATGACATGGGTGCACTTTCAACAAAAGAATCTGAAAGTTTTCTACCATTGAGGAATGTTCCATTTTCACTTCCTACATCGATCACTTCATAACAATGGATCCCATTTTTCTCGACAAAACCAAATTTGCAATGTGTCTGAAAACAGTGATGAACAACCAGGATAATTCTTAATATATTGTTTAATAGAAAATTTGCTATAAATTGATAAAACTAAAAATAGAGCCCATCTTTCTCCACATATTCAAATTGACAATGCATCTGAAAATAATACTGATGAACAACAAGGATAATTCTTATGTATTGTTTACTTGAAAATTTGCTATAAATTAATCACTTATTGTTATTACTGCCAATTCTATTAATTAACTTTCCCACTAGTAACCTATAGCCTCCTTAAAGTCTGAATTAGAAGTAAAGTGAAATCTCAGTAATAAAAACTAATTCTTGCATGGGGACGTTAGGGAAAACTACCCACATTCACACAAATAAGGAATATAAGGAAAAGGAAAAGGAAATAAGGAAACAATTCTAGTTCATCAATTAATTTATATCTCTTTTAAGCAAAGGTAATGGTAAAAACAAATATTATAAATGATCATTTAAAATTTAAAAATTATTAATTAACAACATACCTTACTGACCAACGGATCAGAGATTAATACATCATTGTTTCCTTCTCTACCTATGGTCCCCCCAGTGCATGTCACTATAAATAGTGTACCAGTAGTAAGGTCAGGCAATGAGGAAGACATGACTATCATCCTAATACAAGGTGTTTGGTCAAGTCCTTAGAAAAAAAAAAAAAAAATTAAATAAAATAAAAAAAAATTATATATATATTAATTCAATTACTTTTCTTTTCATGATAACATCAAAATTCTTAATATGGTTTTTAAATATTTTTAAAAGAAGAGAAAAGATTGGCCTTGGTTGGGATTATATTAAGAATCATATGAAAATTATATTAAGAATTTTCATGTTATCATGACAAGAAAAGTAATGGAATTAATATTTTAAAAAGTTGACAATGGTCAAGTAGACCTCACTAAATGGACAAATGTGTCGACTCCTTTGTATAAGAAAGAAAGAAAGAAAGATATTAATTTTTATTCTGGGACATCTAGTCCCCTAAGAATAACAAAACATGGTAATATCCCAGAGCCATTTGTCTGACTAGTTTAAAATAAAAAATAAATAAAATGTGTAAAAAGACCTATAGAAAAAAATATAAGTAAACATCAGAAAACAAAATAAAAAACAGTATGAAAAAGAACATTTGGATATTAAAAAGAAAAATTGTATCAGCTTCTAAACGTTTGAGCTTGTAAAATTATAATAAGAATCAAATAAATATATACTCAATGCTAGTTTAACTATTTACATATTTAAAGAGGATTGATGATTAAGGATGTGGATAAATAATTGGGTTTTAAAGGAAGATGCAGTTTTACGGATGGAGATAGGTAAGGAGTTCCAGAAAGTGGCAGCACGGATGATAAAGGATTTTTTGAAGACGGCAGTTCGGTAAAAAGGAATGTACAGGTTAAAGGTTTGGGATCCGGTGTTTAGAGAATGTATTGAGGAGCAGGGTGTGAACAAATTGAGGTTATATGGCGGCTTCTCGGTCATGAAGGTTCGGAAAAGATACACAACTAGGAAGTATTGCCGTCAAAAAACTGGGTAGAGCCACTTCAACTCAGATTACCAACTGGAGACGTGGGAGCGCCTGGGGTTATACAAGGCAGCCTTGGTCAAATTTGGAGAATATGAGAGTGGAGACTAGGAGCTTACGGGTTTTTGAGGACATGTAATCACGTGATCTAAGGAACTGTTTTAGGATGGCAATGGATTTTCTGGTGATTTCGGAAATATGGTTGCCCCACGACAAGTGATGGTCAAAGATCACTCCAAGGTTTCTGACATAGGTGTGGAAATTAATAGGTTGTCTTTTGAGGTAGAGTAAGGGGTGGTAAGGCAGGGAATTAAGAAGATGCTTAGAGCCAATTAGGATGGCCTCAATTTTTTCTCCATTCAGTCTTAATTCATTTTTCTCTGCCCAGACGTTCCATGTCCTCTGCCAGACTATCTATATCTTCTTGTACTTTACATATTGCCTCTAGCAACTCGGTAGGATGGAAGGATTTGGAGGTCATCAGCGTATAAGTGGTATTGTGACTGGTTGATGGAATCAGGGAGGTCGATAATATAAACAGAGAAGAGGGTTAGGGAAAAATGGCCTATCCTAATGGCCCTATTTATTTATAAAACAAATTAGTATAAAAGACGATGTACACATAAATGAAATTAAAACGAAAATTTTCGAAATTTTGAAAGAAAATTTTTATCCTAAAAAAATTATAAATGACTTGTGGTACAAAAGAATAAAAATTCATCCAAAATACCAAAATCATAAAAGTGAGGATAATCTAATTGAGAAAATCACCAAAAAAAATATGACAGATAAAAGCATAAAAGAAAAAGGAATAAATAATAAAGAGATTATAAAGAAAAAACAAAAGGCAATAACAGAATTTTTTAATAACAATAATAAAACATCCGAAAAATCAAATAATCAAGAAAAAAGAGAAATAATGGGAAATGATCTAAATAAAAATAAAAAGTTCTTCAAAATGCAGTACATAAAAGGTCTGACAGAAGAAATAAAAAGGACTTTCAAAAACTATGATCATAATGATATAAGAATGGGAATGTATAATAATAACAAAATGAATCAATATTTAACAAATATGAAAGATAAAATAAAAGAAATAGATATAAAAAATGTCATATACAGAATTGAATGTAATGATTGCAATAAAATATATATTGGTGAAACTTCAAAAAAAATTAAAAACAAGAGTATTACAACACAAAAATGATTGTAAAAATAGTAAAAATATAAACAAGACAGCATTGGCCCTACATAGTATAAAAAATAACCACACATTTCATTTTGATAAAGCAAAAATAATAGAAAAAGAAAAAATAGCCAAAAATAGAAAAATATTAGAAGCAATACAGATAACAAAAAATATAGATAAAACAATAAATTTCAAAACAGACACCAAGAATCTAGGTACACATTATATAGACATTATAAGAAAATTAAATTTGAACTGTTAAAAAAATATTAGATATGAGGAGAAGAAGATTAGAATCAAATCAAAGGTAAATAAATTGATCCCCATAGAAAAAATAATCAGTCTGTGACAGGGAGATGACTAATAAGCATTGTTACCTTTAAATTATTAAAAAGTAATTATAAAAAATATGATGAATATGTGTATATATATATGTGTGTGGATAAATATATACATATAGGATGAAATTGACAGCATGCAATAAAGCATGAAAAGAATTTTAAGGTAATTTATAATTAAATTATATAAAAAATATTAAAAAGAATATTAACGATGTGATATATTATTTTTGTGAAAAAATTATTTAGATTGCTGTGATAGATAGATAGGTAGATAAATGTTTCTAGTTCTTTTTCCTGAAGATGAAGGCGGGTGCCCCGAAACGTTGAAAATGAAAAATAAATAGAAAAATAAAAACAAATAGTGGAAGTTGTTATATCATTAAACATGGATTGAAAATAATAATAGAAAACTTCCGGAAAAATCATAAAGATGAATGATTATTTATTCATTTATAAGTTTTAAAAATCCAGAATAAAATAAATCCCAATGAACCTATTTTTATGTTTTGTCAATTGATTTCATCTCTGTTGGCTAAATAATATAATTTTTCAAGTATCGGTATCGGTATCAACAAGGATTGATACCTTTTTTTCTAATAATATTGAGTATTGGTACTTTAGAAAAAATATTGTTTGACACTGAGCTTCTTAAGCAGTATTGTACTGTCCCTAATATGATATGATATGTATGATCATAGGTCCCTAATATGACCTGGAGAGGGAGAGGGGGGTATACATCAATGCAAGCTTACCAAAAATAGTAGGCCCTGCTTCAGGAACTAGTGGAGTTAAATACAGTTTTTCTACTCCTTTATTTACACATTGTGATGAATGGACTTCTTCCCTTTGATCACTTGATACATTACTTTCACTTTCTTGCCTCTAAATAAATAAAATTAAATGATACAGGTTTCATCATTGTATAATTTTAATATAAAATATAACAAAAGCACAATAAAGAAGTCCAAGGCTATTATGGAGCCAAACAAACTTCAATTTTTTACCTGGTAAGCATTTTTTAATTCAGTGTTACTCACACATTTCAGCATGATGATATATAAATACAAAATAATCCCAGATTCAAGATTTGGACAAAAATGCAGGCCAGGTAAAAAATTAAGGGCTTAGCACATCAAAACTATTCATTTTTTAAAACACGAAACTCCGATCGGACAAGTGTGGGACGGTGTCAGAAAGCTTAAAGGATTGCCTGTTAAACAATGCACAATAGACAAAACTGTTATAGAAGAGTTCATGAGCTCCATTTGAATCAATAAACACGTTTACTCATAACAAATAAGATTTCACTATAAAAAGAGGCATTATTACCTGAAAATTTTTACACGTTTTAGCAAAAACAACCAATCATTAATGTTATACCTTCTGCAATTTTATACCTTGGTTGAGATAACTATTACTGTTATCTATTATCTATGTTATTATTACCGGGATGGCCGAGTGGACAAAGGCGCTTGCTATAGGTAATCAAAGTTAAGCAACGTCGAGCGTGTTTAGTACTTGGATGGGTGACCGCTCCATTCGGGTGACCACCCGCCAATGAACGCCACGCAGTCCAAGCCTACCTCCACCCCCGGGTATGTGAGGCTCGTCAGCCTACTGGAGGTGACTCACACCGACCGGGCGTAGGAGTGTACCGCCCGGAGGTCTGGTACAAGGACGGTATGCTTCAGGGAAAGAAATATAGGTCCTCGGGGCCAGCTGACTCTGGACTGGCATGATCCTTGGACTTAGACCAGTTTGTCACTGCCCTTGAACCCAAGAGAGCTGACGCCATCGGTGGGAAGGACACTGCCAAATTGGCCCCAATAGGATTATGGAGCTATGGACAGTCTGCCGCTGCACCATGGTGACCATGGCTTGCAGCAACGTGAGTTTTGGGCAACCCCCTCCAGGCTGTCTGCGCTCCCGCAAGCAACACAAATGTCTGTAAGAAGACCAAACTGCACGGCTAAAGGTCTCATTAGGCCTAATGCGCCAGCCGAAAAAAAGAAAAGAAAAAAAAAAGGAGACAAATAAAAATAAGTAAATAAATGTGGAAAAATGTTTGAAGCTGCTGAATGGCATTAAATATTTATTAAAACAAATCGATTTCTAATCTAAGTAGGTAGGTAAATGAAAGTTGCGTGTTGCAAGCATTACACCAGATTTTTACTCACTGGATTTATTTAAAGCATACCTTCACGTCCCAGTTGACCAATGATTTCAAGTTGAAAGTTCAAATGATCATTACCCATAAAGGAACCTATTCAGTTAACTGCCTCTCTTTATGCATCAAAACCGCACCAAGTGAATTCCATCTTATCATGGACAAAGTCCTAGCAGGCCTGTAAGGGGTCACAACATACTTTGATAACATCTTAGTTCATGGGGAAACAAGATTGGAACACTCTAAAAATTTAATTGCTTGCCTGACTACAAGATTTCAATTTGCACCTCAATATAGAAAATTTTGAGCTATCCAAGACCAAAATTCAATACTCAGCGTATGTATTCGAACAAGGTAAAATGCTGAAAAACCTAACTAAAGTTGTGGCCATTATGAAGGCACCAAGACCAGCAAGTCAAGACGACGTCAGGAGGTTTTTGGGCATGGTGACTTATTATGCCAAATTCATTCCAAATATTTCAACGCTAACCGTCAAAAAGATATTTGAAGCCTTCAAGAAACTAAAAAGTTTAATTCAACGCTGTAAATAGCTAAATTAATCAACCACTATATTATATTTATTTATTAAAAATGTTATACAAAAATTAATATAATAAAATCATTCATTATTGACTGAACCTCAAGTACCCTATTATAACAATGAAGGAAACATATATAATATTAACTTATATAAAGATATATTTTAAGCGTACATGAAATTGGTACTTCAATTGTAAAATCATAATAGCTCAAATATAAGTAAATATGGGAAATCAAGTGTTGAATTATTCTTTAATGCATTCTACTTTTACTATATAAGATATAAAACTTTGGAAAAGCTATCGCTATGCTGCTTCTGGGCAAGGCCTATTTCAGTAGGTTATAGTACCCCAGTCTAAGATTACTCCTATTGCATCATTTTCGGTTGACAGGGCTGTGATCAGCTTTATTAGATCCCAGCTTTCGGCTCCTGATCGCTCTTCAGAGATAAATAAAGCCCTTTTCAGTTAAGATCGGGGCCTCATTAGTTGGCGCCATATTGGCCACCCTTAGAAGTAGCATAGTGATACAAGTACCAAAACTTCTACACTTCATTTTTTGTTACTAAAAAAAAAAATTGATGCAACAAATGTGAATCACAATCCATTATTTAGCCTCATAGATATGATTTTAAAGTTTTAGAATTTAAAATTATCACAACTGATAAAATTTATTTTGAATTTTAGGTATCAAAACATTTAGGCTTTCTATGATCATAGGTAAAATTCAAACTTATTTATGGAAACTGTAACTTGGCTACAAATGCAAGCATAAATCAAAATGAGTATCTATTGAACCATATTATTTGCATTAAATGTGATAGTTGAAATATATGCATATATTTCATTATTTTCAAAACAGAAATAAATAATTCTAATTCTAAAATGTTAATGCAAAGGAAGAATTGATTTATTTTAATACAGTTAGATTACTTCAGTAAGAATTAGACTTCAAAAATAGTCTTACACCTTAAAAGTTCATAGTATCAATGCATAGAAATAAATCAACAGCAGGAATAAAATAAAATCTCAATTTCAAACACTTTCAAAAACTGATCATTAATAAAGACATTAAGTGTTAAAACAATAAATAAACAACTTTGAAGAACTTAAGTAATATAATTCCTTAATTATAAATCTATAATTCAATAGCATTACGCTAAATACTACTACTACTATGTTACTTCGGGGCATGGCCAATGGTCCTTTATTTATCTATGAAGAGCGAGTAGAAGTCGAAAAGCTGGGATATAATAAAGCTAATCAAGGCCTTTTTTAACTAAAAAGGATGTGATAGAAGTTTGCTAATATTATGGTCACATAAACTGTCGAAATAGGCCACTTAAAGGAGAAACAAAGCAGTTGCTTTACTAAAATTATAACATGATATGAGGATCAACATGCACCTCATTACTGGCATTAAATAGTGAAACACCTTAAAGTAAAGAAAATATGAGAAGCTCAGGTATTCTAGGTAGTGAGGGAATGATCTAAACAGTTAATATACACTGTAATATCTCTGTGAAATAGTATACAAGCAGTTTACTCAATAATATATAGGTAAAATATTAAACAAATAACTTTGATATATTTAGATCGACCAAAATAATGAGAATGATACTTGGCAGAATTAAATAGTTAAGCATATTAAGAATAGTAATAATCGCTGACCTTTGATGTAGAAGAAGAGTCAGTTCTGGTTGCATTAACCATTGCCGTGATTACTTTCAATTTAGAGTCTAATTCAGACGTTTTTTTATATGATTCCATCATGATATTATATTGATAAATCAAATTTGACACACAACACAGCTGTAACAAATCAATTCGAAGTTTTAAAACAGTAGCTGAAACATTTCACAAATAACATGAACATTCAGAAAAGGTTTGATGATAAATACTTACTGCTAACAACTCCTGATATAGCTTATAAGTAGGGTTGCCGCGTCTGAGATCTACTTTGTACAAACGTAACTCAAAAAATCAACCAGTTTTTGAACGATTCTGCAACATTTCATATGTATTTTAAATAAATAAATAATTTAAAAAAATAATAATCATAAACGTTTTACATACGTATTATGTATGGAACTATATCGAATTCGGCGCTACAAGATGGCGGCCAGCGTCTTAAACAAAGTTCAGTTCGGGTTTACCGAGAATTGCCGAGCATTGTAGTCCAGCTTACTTTCGCGCCTCGCCAAAAGGAGGAGAGGGGAGTAATAATCAGAGGTATTGTGAAATGTTGAATTTTAAAAATTGATCTAGGAAAGTGAAAAACAGAGATATGTCAGAAGATAAAATCCAAATTAGACAAACATTAAAGTGTTAATATGATAAGAAGCGAATATACATTACACAGACAATAATTGATTGATAGTTGATCGTTACAAATTTATGTGCATAATGATAATGATAAAGGAATAAGGATACATAAATGGGAACAACCAACATAATCTACAAATTTAAAGTTTTTAAAATATATTTGAAGTACTACAATAGATATGAAGTTAAGTGATATTTAAATATATGGCAATGCTTGCTTGAAATTAAAAATTTGATGTTCCTCCGTGCAACATTTAACAATAAAATTTAATATTTTGTTTTGTAAATTTATTTTTAAAAATAAGTAATTGTTCTCCTGACATGATTAAAGGGTTAATAATTTGAAATATAAATAAAAATAAATTAATAATATAAGGATCTGAGTATACCTAACCATTCATTTATCTTTTTATAATTTCAAGAAACATTTATTAAATAACAAGAAAGGATAATTTTTAAATGATCCAATCAACATAGAAAAAAGAACAAATTATATTATAACACGATTTATCAGATTGAAGAAAGGGAATACAAGGTTTAGGAAATAATAAACAGATCCTAATCACCTGGCTGACAGCACCGTTTTTTAATGAGATTATTACATTGTATTAAGGACTGCAGTAGCGGATCCAGGGGAGGGCGTTCCCCCTCCGACGTGAGGACATATATAAAAGTTTACTATTTCTATAAAGAATGTGCTTTATTTAGTCATTTTTAAGTCCTCAAATTGAAAATGGATTGTATTTAAACATTTAATAGTAATTTACAACGTCACTTAATACTAATACATATTTTAAATTAGGTCCTTCATTACTCGTGTATTAAAAAAAAAAAAGTGCGCCCCCCTCAGAATTTTTTTGGATCCGCTACTGAAGGACTGCGATATAAACAACCAAAAGTGTTATGCTCAGGCCATAGTAACTAACTAATTGCATTATTCACTTAAAATACAAAAAAATTAAGAAGCCTAAATATTTGGTGGAAGGCCATGACCCCTGTGCCCCCCCCTTGATTTAGGGCATGCTTCTTATACTTTATCAGTTTCCTGGAATTTTTGCTCCACCATGGAACCGGAGACGCTTTGTTAGATGCTTGAAGAATTGAGGAATGTTTTTAATATCACACCACTGGAGACATAAGCGCTAAGGTCAGTATCGTTCTTGTCTTCTGTTATCGAATCAATTGCTTTAATTACTTTTTCGCGATACTTTACCCAGTCCTAAGTTATTGCCAGTGTTGATACGTCATTCTTTAGGGGTTTCACGTTTTGTATTTAATATAATTGGAAATCGCTTCCCTACAGGTCGTTTTTCGTTTCCCATTTCATTTTGGGGGCTTCTATGGCATAAAGTAATGCTGAAATAATGCAGAGTAGTAAATGGGGTGAAAACGAGATCATGTGGAAAAGGAGTCCATGGAGGACTTGAATTGCAAGCATAGGAAGGGCGATAGTTGTTGAGTATTGGGAAAAGGAATTTGCCAAGAAAATAATTTCTACAACAGGAGAGGACAAGTCATCCTGATTAATGATAAAAATGAGGGATTTGGGAGCATCTCGGGGTCCCAAACAAATTTTACTTACAGGGCTATTCATAATTCCTCATAGCTTTCCTGCAAGATGCCACCATATGCTACACAGAAATAATCCAAATGTGGGGGGGGGTGGGGATTATGGAGGATACTATGAGTTTCCTTGTCGCTTTGTGTATAGGATGGCGGTGCCAATGAAATAATTTAAAAGTAGAAATTAACGGCAGGAAATGTTTCAAATATGGGAATTCCAAGATAAGGATTGATCAGTGATAACTTCTAGGTTTTTAATATGTGAGAAGAGAGTGATGTGCTGGTCGTTTAGGTAAAGGGTGGGAAAGATGGTATTGGTTCTGAGGAAGAGTCTTGAACCAATGACTATGGAATTTTAATTTATAAGTTATTCCAAATGTATTGTTCCGTGTTCGCTTCATTGGGGTTCCGGTGTTATCTAGCGCTGCACTGCTGCCCTCACACAGGTAGCATGTAACTAGTCACACACGTCTTGCTGTCACTGGAGAGCCCAGACCTGGCGCTGCATCTTTGTGGGCCCACGTCAATTTTCCTTTTGCCTCATCTACTTCACCCAATCATGGAGTAGAAGAAAGAAGTTTCCCCAGGGGGGGTACCTGTGGCGGAGAATGAAGCAGAATGTGGTCAGGCCTGACATTTAACATCAAACTGTAAGTCAGATGCAAATTAAATTTTCGGCATGATCGCCCACCCCGAACTTTATTCAGCATTTACATCGTCCCCACAATCATCTTTGCCATCCATAAAATAGGTCTTCAAAATTTCCATGAAGACTAACCTGTTTTGTATCAATATATGTAATGCTTTAAAATTGTGTACTTAAAAACAATAGAGGTTTATTTTTTTTCTGTTAATTTCTTCATTTAATTCATACAGTCCACTCAGCTTTATATTTAAAGTTTCAACCAGCTACAGATTTTGAGCCCTGACAGTCTGCTGGGGGCCAAAGCCGAACATTTTTGGTCCAGCCGTTCCGGATTATAATTAAAATCATTATTTAATTCATTAATGTAATTTGAAAGTGTTAAGATTAACATATAAGTGGTGTTTGTTAATTTTGAAGCTTGTAAACAGCTTTATTTTATATATTTATTTCTAAAAGCTGGATTTGGTTTTATTTCTTATTGTAATTTTTGTTAGCTACCATCTGTTTAAAATATAACTCAATAGTAGTAGTATAATAGTATTAGATAAAAAACAACTCAGTATTGATATTTCAATTGTTAACTACCAGCCAGTGTTCCTCCTTTTGATTTATAAATCAACATTAACATGTATATCAGCTTGCAAAGATTTATTGAATTTTCATAATGGCTTGAAAATTTTAAATAGAAAGTTAATTGACAGTCCTAAATTTAATATTTTACAGTATTTTAGGAAAAATTTTGGTCACTTCATAACCCACTTGTTGCTTAGTAATTACAGTAAAATCTCTCTTTACAGTTTATACTTATTAATTAGTAATTCAAATATGTACTATCATTTATGTGTAAAAATTTCATTTAGTGTTTTATTAAATTTATCATTTATTACCGAATTAAATCAACATGGACCTACATTATTATCAAGTCCAAATTCTGTCATTTATCTTAATCCTTTAGTAAACTATTGCATTTATGTTTCTTTAAACAATACTGTCATAAATTCTAGGTCCTATTAATTATGATTATTTCATTTTTTAATTCTAATTACCTTTTCTGATTGAAAAGGCAAGTTTTATTAATTTATTCATAAATGTAACAATGTTTTAGATCTTGAGTATGGTCACATAAATCTCAATTAAAAGGTGGTTTTCTTAATTCATAATTGATTTCATTAACACTATTATTTTATTTCATTAACTAAATTGTAATTGTAAGTATTTTCACTCTATTGCAGGACTTGGATTTATTTCATTTGAAAAAACAAAAAAAACTTGTCTCATTTCTAGTTGTGATTTTTATATTATTGAGATTCAATCTCAATTTTGGTAGCTATTCACCTAGTTGTATTTTTTTATGTTATATATGTACACTTCACTCAATAATATTTTTTCTCAACTTCAGATGGTTAATGTAAGCTATTTTATGTTCTATAAATTATTTAAAGCTAATGTTGGGTTTTTGGTATTCATATTTTCATGTTTAATTTTTTCCTTATCAGTGATTCCTTTATCATTTACTGTAGTATAGTACCTATTACTAGATCTTCAATGTAGGAATAATTTTCTAAGTATTATAATTTTATTATTAATATTTTCTACCAGTTTTCAATCTAATTGATTGGGTTTCCTATAATTATTTCAAGTTGCCTGGGACTTATTTATTCATTTATTGTTTATGCTACTGTTTATTCTCTTGTGAATAATGTTTATGTTGGGGATAATATTTCCGCTGCCGAGAGTGTGGAAGGAAGCACCACAGCCTCATTCATGGTGGTCGGGAAAACGACCAAGTCGCTGCGGATCAAAGAAAAGACCCCTCTAGCGAGCAATCTGAAACTTTCATCGGGTTGGGCACTGAGATGTCTGCTCCATCAAGCAACACCACGGTTCTTCTGCGCACTGTTCAGATGGTCGTCAAAGGTCCCAGAGGAAAGATCCATCCAGCTCGCGCTTTGCTAGACACTGGGAGCTGTCGAACTTTCATTTCGTCGTCGCTCGCTCAGAAGATCGGAGCGAAGGTACAACCCTATGCCGCGCGATTTTACAGTCTGTGTGAAGCGCCTATCCCTCCTTCCCACGTTAAGGGCGTCACTACATGCCGCATCACTCCTCACAGCAGGGAAGAAGTTTTCAATGTAGCCCCGATAGTTGTGGATAGAATCATTTCCGCACTGCCTAGCCTAAACCTTCCTTAAGCGATTGTCCAGAAGCGTTGGAATGATTCTCTAGCCGATCAGCAGTTTCACACGCCAGCCCCAATTGACGTTCTCATTGGTCAGGACCTGTATGATCACTTCGTCACCGGATTGCCTCGTCCCACTGCGGTTTCAGATATTTCATACATTCCCACCATCTTTGGTTTAGCCGTAGCTGGAGAGTTTCAACACATGTCTTCCGCAGATCCGATGTTCTCCCTCGTAATTGACTGCCAATCTACCCTGCAGTCCCAATTAAAGGCATTTTGGGAGCTCGAGGAGCCCTCTCCCGTCGACAGAAGTCACCCCTAAGATGTTCATTGTGAGGAACATTTTTTAAGGACTCACTCAAGAACGGCAGAGGGCCGTTACATGGTGCGCCTACCATTTAAGTCCGATCATCCAGAACTAGGCACCAACAAGGAAGTCGTTTTCCGTCGGTTCTAAGCATTAGAGGCCAAGCTCCGCAAGGATAGCTCGCTCTCTGAACGGTACCACGACTTCATGAAAGAATATGCCGAGCTAGGACACATGTCTCCTTCAAGCGACCTTGACCGTACCTCATTCCTCACCATGGCGTCTGGCAGGAGCACCCTCACGGACGCAAACTGCGGGTGGTGTTTGATGCCTCTTGTCCGTCCAGTATCAATAGTCTAAACGACGTCCTGTACGCTGGCCCTAAGCTGCAGGAGGATATCTGTATGATACTTATACGATTCCGTCTCAACGCCGTCGCCATCTGCGCCGACCTCGAAAAAATGTATCGGCAGGTTCTCATTCATCCTTGCGACAGGCATTACCAGCATATACTGTCGCGAGAAGAGTCGTCGTCTGCCATTCAGGAGATGGAACTGAATAATCATCCATCATTGGGCAACTGAATTGCCAAAGGGAAGAGTCCAGCAGGGCAAGGCATTTACTCAAGTGGGAGTTGATTTCGCTGGACCTTTCATGATTAAGGAGTCTCGACGTCGAAACGCCGCCTCAGGAAAAGCTTACCTGTTTTTATTTGTGTGCTTCGCGAGCAAGGCAGTTCACCTGGAATTGGTGAGTTTACTC
This sequence comes from Aelia acuminata, assembly GCA_911387785.2. Classification (NCBI taxonomy): domain Eukaryota; kingdom Metazoa; phylum Arthropoda; class Insecta; order Hemiptera; family Pentatomidae; genus Aelia; species Aelia acuminata. The sequence goes on along the minus strand of OU426980.1, from coordinate 119,483,524 downwards.
TCCACCGCTGCTTTTCTAGCGGCCCTTGACCGCTTTGTGGCCAGAAGGGGTGCTCCTACCGTGATTTGGTCAGATCACGGCTCTAACTTCATAAGTGCATCAAGATTCATGAAGCAGATATTAAAGCAGCACCTCGAAGATAACAATTCCATCCAATGTCACCTTGCTCCACAAGGCGTAGAGTGGAAATTCATTCCCCCACGTGCTCCTCATTTTGGCGGATTATGGGAGACAGGAGTAAAATCAGTCAAAGGTCTTCTACTAAACATCATTGGCAAACAGCTATACACCTTCGAAGAGTTCTCCATTCTGTGCAAGATTGAAGGGCTTCTGTATTCTAGGCCACTGTGCGCTATCACCGAAGACGTAACAGATCTGGACTACCTCATCCCTGGACATTTTCTCCTTGGAGCTCCTTTAACATCTCTTCCTACCTCTAAGGAGGCACCGCGCGATCCATCCTCAATAGTTACCAGATGGGGTCTTCTCAAGGAGCAGATAGGGCACATCTGGAACAGGTGGAGCAGGGATTATCTCCACACCCTTCAACAGAGGGCGAAGTGGATTCGAAATGAACCTGGCTTAAGGATCGGCGATCTTGTTATCCTTCTCGAACGTCGCCAAATGGTTGGAAAATGGCCGAGTAGTTGATGTAATTCCCGGCCGAGATGGCATTATTCGTACCGTCAACGTGCGCACTTCTTTGGGCAGTCTGTTGACCCGCGTTGTGACATCCCTTGTCCCATTGTTTCTGCCTGAGGGTGAATGATTCATCTCTCTCTTTCCTTCTATTATTATTTTTTTATTGTTTGTTCAAGGTATTTGTTCATTTTCTCTTTACCTTTTTTTTCATTCCGGTATTGTAGGGCACATACCATTTCTTGTCTTGTAATTTGGTTTACATGTTGTAATTATGCACTTGGAGTGCATGCTTTTATTTTTTGTTCTAACCAAGTTAAATGGGTTTTTATTTAATTTTATATTGAGTGAAGTAAACATTATTTTGTAACTTTCAGCACTGTACTGCCTTCACCCACATCCCATGTTCTACCCAGTCTACCCATGTTCTTCAACATGCCGTTCATTAAATCAGGTGGAGCTGATTTAGGTGGGCGGTTTGTTCTGCATTCGCTTCATTTGGGTTCCGGTGTTATCTAGCGCTGCACTGCTGCCCTCACACAGATAGCATGTATCTAGTCACACACGTCTTGCTGTCACTGGAGAGCCCGGACCTGGCGCTGCATCTTCGTGGGCCCATGTCAATTTTCCTTTTGCCTCATCTACTTCACCCAATCATGGAGTAGAAGAAAGAAGTTGCCCCAGGGGGTTACCTGGGGCAGAGAATGAAGCAGAATGTGGTCAGGCCTGACATTTAACATCAAATTGTAAGTCAGATGCAAATTAAATTTTCGGCATGATCGCCCACCCCGAACTTTATTCAGCATTCACATCGTCCCCACGATCATCTTTGTCATCCATAAAAAAGGTCTTCAAAATTTCCACGAAGACTAACCTGTTTTGTATCAATTTTATCAATATATGTAAAGCTTTAAAATTGTGTACTTAAAAACAATAGAGGTTTACTTTTTTTCTGTTAATTTCTTCATTTAATTCATACAGTCCACTCAGCTTTATATTTAAAGTTTCAACCAGCTACAGATTTTGAGCCCTGACAGTCTGCTGGGGGCCAAAGTCAAACATGTATAATCTAACATTTTTTCTATGATTTCACAATATTCTTGTTTATGCCTTATCTGTTGAAGAAATGATTCAGGCCCTCCAACCTACTATAAATACCCTTGACAATTCAGGCTTAAAGCTTTGAAAATCTGAGTGTGTTTTTATTATCTAGATAAGATTGATTTTTAGGTTATACAATTGACTATGCAGAATTGCATTGCCAGAAAAAGCCAATTGAGGCGGTGCTGAATATTATAAATATGAAATTTACCTTCGAATCTAGAAAAAATGCAAACATTTACAGGTAAAGTTACTAATTACAATTTATTTCTGCACCACTCTCAGCAATGGTTCATTCTTCTAACTTTCAATGGAAATTAGAAGCTACTAATTCATATAATCACCTGAAAGAGGAGCTTACCTCAGACCGAGTTCTAACACCATATGATCCAAAACTTCTTCCTAATGTTCCTATAGTATTTTTCTTTCTTTCTATTTCTCTCCCTCTAAATATATATATATATATATATATATACACACACACACACTCATAATCATAAACCTATAATATTAAGTTTATAATTGTATTTATGAATAATTATTTTACTAAATTTATTAAGATTCTATTATTTGGTTTTAGAACATTAACTTCCTCCACAATACAAACTTCTGACTGTTCATTCCTTCATGCCAACACTTGCAGAGTACACCATTAATAACACTGTGTTGTAGTAACAACAAAGTTTTTAGATTTTAATTTAATTAGATACAATATATAATGGAATAGATACTTTTATTTTTATTTTTAATACCACCACATTATGTTTTTTAAATAAAAATATATTTGTATTTTTTTTTTTTTTTTTTAACCTTTTACAATAAATGTTAACATAAACTATAATCTGTAAACCTCTGGAAACTAATGAATTCAAATTTCAATAGTTAAGTTTTTTTATGCTTTATTTGAAGAATATGAGGTATAGAATTTATTCTGACAAGCAAATGGAATTGTATTAACCTTTCGCTGGGTGCTTTGCTGTACGTTTGCTGACAATAAGTTATTTTGTTACTATTTGGAAATATAAATTTCTATTGAATTATTTGAGTACAGTTATTCTATCTCCTATTTGTTCCCCTAAAGAAGAGGGTAAAAGTAAACCTCAGACATTCAGTGTACAGTGAAGAAAAAAATAAATCGGATTGGAGGGATTCATAAGAGAGGAGATCAAGATTGTGAAATTTTATCAGCTAAGGAGCAAAAGGACTTCTCAGTGGATTCTGATAGCATATTTAAATTTAAATCACTGGTAATAATGTTGTTGAATAATTGGTGACCAGAGTAACTAGGGGTGTACTAGGAAGGCTTAGCTGGGTGGGCCACCTTGCCAGGATGGACGAGAGAGATATTACAAGAAAAACAGCCGAAGAAGTTCTCCATAGAACCAGAAGAACGGGTCGGTCCAGACTGAGGTGGATGGATGGAGTGGCAGCTGACTTAAGGAGCCTACTAGGGATCAGGAATCAGAAATTGGTAGCACAAGACAGACAAGAATGCAGGGATCATTCAATAGACCTGGACCCACCACGGGATGTAGCACCACGGAAATATATAAAATAAATAAACAGATTAACTAGGGAGGATTGAAGTGGTTGTCGAAAGGAGGTTTGTAGACTACTAGATAATAGGGGAGAGGAAAGAGACGAAATTTCAACAAAAATGTAATCTATTTGAGGAAAGTCATGAGAACGAGACTGTAGGCTTTCATAGATATATAGCCCAATACCACTTCCCATGCAACCAGATCTGCAGTCGGGCAGGAACGAGTAGTAAGTGAGGGAAGTCTGGGAGGAAGAAAATGAAGGTTTGAGGCAGGTTTCAGATATTGTGATAATATGAAAAAATGTGTCAAGGAAGTATTTTTGGAATTTATAGAAATGAGCTTTAAGGGATTGAGCATATAACATGACAGGAACCATATATATTAGTCATAACTGAGATATTAGGGGGTAAATTGCTTAAAAAAGGGATGTAAATGGAGAATAGTTTATTTTTAAAAAACATTTTATATCCTATTTTTTTTTAATATTTTATATACTTGGCATTAATCCCCTACCCTCACTCATGGCAATGAAAAAACCCTTTATAGCCATAAAGGCTCAGAAGACAGAATGAAAAAGTTATGGTCACAAATTAATATGATTGCAGGTTCAATATTTTATTTAATAAATAGTAATGCAAGTAGCATTTGGTATATATATATATATATATATATGTATATGTATATATATATATATATATATATATATATATATATATATATATAGCCTTTAAATATATGCATTGATACGTGAAATAGCGATAGTGCATTGATACTGCCTAATTAAAATTTAATAAATTATAAATCAGGCGATATTCTAAATATTAAGGAATCGAAAAACTGCTGAGTCAAGAATCAAAAGGAAGGACAAAGGGAATTAGTAAGAAGCCGGTGTCCACCTGCACATACAGGATGAAACATTCTGTACTACAACGGTCACATCGAAGCGAGATGGAGATATTAATAAGAGAGAGAAATATAGTCGCACTTTTTGGCCACCAGATATCGCCCCAAAAAGTAAGAAAAAGTCTATGGTGGGAGAAGGAACAATCGTCATTCTATCTAGCAGGTCCAGCTCATCAACATCTCAGCTCCTGTCTTGACATCTCGCCGGCAGTCTAGACCTCTGATCAATCGAGTAGAATCCAGGTTGCAGAGAAAATAAATAATGAACATCGCCAATAGCAAGTACCACAAAAATTATTTTGCAGAATAATTTATTTATTTTATTTCATGAGCTCAATATGATATGTTTTGTAACAGTCACTTTCAATATATAAAAAGCGCTTTAATAATTTTATAACATTTCTTTTATTAGAATCATTTCAATAAGTAGGGGAGAGCGGGGTTGGTAGGCAACAGTTTTCACTTTTTTGATTGTTAAGTCGTTTCTGTTAATATAATCCCAATAGGGCTGATACCACTGTAAACTCCAAGTATTAGAGTACTTCAAGTATTTTTTTCACCACCTAATATTTAATACTAAGATCATAGAAAATTGAAGAATTCGTCAATCCAAAGTATGCTAATAAACCCCCTATGTGGGGCAAGTTGGCCTAGAAGGTAGGGTTGTTTAGCTATCTCATTCAAGTACTGCCTGACAGATATTATTGTTATTAAAAGCTGCACTATGATGGTATAATAATTATGAATTGGTTTTTAACAGCTTTTAAGGGATTAATAGAATGACAATAAAAGAAGATAGAAGTTTAGACTGTAATCACTTTCTCCATAAGAAAAAGTGCTCCCATCCTCCTTGCTGGAACTAAAGACAATTGGTAGTTTCACCTTTGTTTATGTTTACCTTGCTTTTGTGAATTGCTACTGCGTAAACAAACCCCAGTTAAAGAGAGCCAACTAACCCCACAGGAGAGATCATATGAAAGATGGCTGCCAGGATAGAGGAGAACAATCAAACAAGAAACTGGTTAGTCGAAAGGTTACGTTTTTCAAAGGAGTTTGGGGCTATGTGAACAGAATCGGAGTCAAATGTTTTTCATGCCTTTAAACCAAATTTACTGAAAATATAAAAATTTACTTACATGTTGTAAAATCAATCAATGAAGCACATTCTTCTCTACACTGTTAGCATCGGATTGAAAACTCAGGACAAGACTCCCGAGGTCGAGCGGGTCACATGGTACAATGGTGGGGCCTTCACAATACGTGTGACCGAAACTATAAGCCAATAGCAAACCTCCCCCTATGCCAACCAACCCCGCTCTCCCCTACTTAAATTTCGTTGATTATGAGATTTTTCTTTATATAAATTTAAATAATTTAATTTTGTTTCAATATTAAAGATAGTATCAAGAATTAATGCAACTACTATATTTCAGTGTCAATAGTATTAATGAATAAATTATTTTATAATACCTTAATTTTCCTCTCCTACATCATTAATTCCTGATGATAAATAATAATTTGGTTCATAATGATTTTAATATTAATGTGAGCCTTACCTCTCATAATGATAATATAATATTTGATAATTATAATTATATTTAAGTGTATTACAAGAGGGACCACTACCAAGCAATATATATATATATTTAAAGCAACTATTATTCAAATAGTTTTGAATGTCAAAAGTTATTGTTTATTATTACATTGAAGAAATTAAGCTGGTCTTATAAATAGATTTAGTTAACTATATGTCTGATAAATCGTTTATTGTTTATTATTACATTGAATAAAATAAGCTGGTCTTATAAATAGTTATAGTTAACTATATTCCTGATAAATCGTTTTTTCTATGGGGTATTTTTTTTTTTTTTTTTTTTTTTTTTTTTTTTTTTTTTTTTTTTTTTTTTTATTAAAGGTGTCAACTAGGTTCAAATAGGTTCATCATCGAAAATAATGTTTGTAGGAAAGGAATTCTAGAATCAGTCAACACAGCATTGAAAATTTATATTTTATTTGAATTTTTATTGATCCTAATAGGAATTAACATCAATGTTTTAGAAAATGGATTAAGTTGTGGATAATAAAAATTTAAACTAATGTTAAGTGAAACTTGTATTTTAAAGGCTATGAAGATAGGCAAATATCAAAAATATTAAATATTCTAGGAAAAAAATTAGAAAGTTTTTAATGGTGTATTTTAATTCTAAAAATGTTCATATACAATAAGATATTTTATGCTATATAGATTGATAATTTTTTTTTAAAAATTCGTTTTAACTAGTTATTCAAGAGGTGATCAGAAAATTAATTAAATTAAATAAAATTAACTCACTTATGGCATCAATTATCATTTTCTCTGCAATCTGTTATTCCTTTATTAGCGGATCGTAATTATTACACTAGATGCAGATACTTAACAAATAATATACTTAGAATAACACTGTTAAGTCTCAGCAGATCGATATAATTCTGAAGGAAATAAATCTGATTTTCATCCAGAGAGATAGTAAGGAAACCAAAATCACAGGAGTTCACTAGGAAAGAAAAAACGTGTACAAACATACATAGAATACTTTTATTTTTGAGTATTATATTTTAAAAAAATATCAATAAAATAATTAACAATACATAAAATGATTCTCAAAATTATAATAAAAATTATTAAGATCATTTTATAAACAAATATGTGACTAGGAAACATCATTAACACAGAAATAAAAAAATGCTTGTTTATAGTGAAGAAGTAAGCAAAGGATGTAACTATCTTTTACAGAGCATGGTTAAAATAAAATGGTGAGGAAAAATATACTTTAAGAGCTGGATGACTTCAGATTTCTTTTTTATAATATTATATAGGATACTATATTATATTTTTATAATATTATACTATATACTGCACAAATAATGGTTCTCATCACTTCTCCACTAAAAACGATCTTTATCATAAGGGGTATCGCGACAATTTTATAATAATAAAGGGGGAATAGATAAAAAAAATAAAAAAAAAATTTAAAATTTAATTTTAAATCAGTATGATAACATCAATGAGACAATAAAATAGTAGTTAGTATAGTTTGATCCTTATAAATATTTATCTTCATAAGGGTTGTAATACCCATATATTGTTTTTTTTTTTTTATATATAAATATAATGTATTAACAAATAAACATGACTTAAAATAACATTAAAACAAACACATCTCAGGTACAGGATGAAGAGGGTAAGTATAACAGCAGAGATCAGCATTATTAAAAGTTTTTCTTCTTCACATTCTCATTAGGCAGACATAGATACTAAATCTTACTGCCCCTAGAGACAAGGAGTAATTAATTATTATGAGGAGTAATTGATGCAATCTATAAATAAATAAATATTTAAAAAACTGTAATTTTAATATTATTATTACTTTAAATATACACTAAGTGCTTCTATCTTTTTAAATAACACTCCAAATTATCTTTTTACGAATTAAAAATATCCCTGCATACTATAAGAATATACAGTTAATTAATCGTTAGATATCAAACTAAATTAGTCTTATTAATCCAGACAGCATTAAAATTCAGTCAACTGAAAATTTAATTTAGTGAAGTATACTTGGTATGCTATGTGTACAGAGTTGCCTTGAAACCAAATAAAAAAGAGTAGCCTTACTCAGATGGCTAATATGAAAAAGTAAAAGAATAGAAAGAAGTGTTCACATGCACTTTATTTTCAAATACTTTAATTACCATAAAGTGAAAACTTTACAAGGCAATAGATGTACATTAAAAAACAGCTTATCCCTATGAAGCGAGCAGAGGTCGAAGGCTGGGATTAAATAAAGCCAATCAAGATAACAAAACCTCTCAAAATAGGCTTTACCCAGGAGCCGCAGTACCAAAGTAGTACCGATAAGAGTATTGTTCAATAAATAAATTTCAAGTTATGTTCACGAAGAGGTTTTGTTTTGTTAACTTCATCTCATTTTGCAGGCCAAAATCTTAGTTATACATAAGGATTATTGAATATTAGGAATGGAATTAAGTTGACAGAAACGGAAATATTTTTTTTTTTTCTTCTTCTGCTGAATATGTAAAGAGTCAGGTCCCATCTAATCCTGTTTTGTGGGTCTTCACTCTCTTAAAAATATTGATATATTTCATACTGACTAACCCAAAATGAGTCTTTATTATAGTTTTATTTTAAGCATTAGAAATAACTGAAAATTGTTGTTTGAAACAAATGGTTAATACATATTTAGTCTCAAAATTATCATGCCATTACCTGATTATATCTCTCAAATGTTTTCATAGCCATATCACATTTTTTAGATTTTTCACCAGTTGGATAAGAGACATCACAACCTAATCCACTTGTTTTGTTCTTTCGTTCAACAGCAAGAATCTATTAAAATTCATTAGAATTTTTACATAAAGTATGAATAGCTTATAAACTATATATCTGTAATATTGTTAACTGAAAAACATTGAAATTGCAGGAACTATTTAGAATTAACTATATTAAAATAACGAAAAACTGATGATGAGAATCATTGGACGATTACTATAACTTGAAAAATTATTATTTTACAGGAAATACCAATTAAGTAAATAACATAATAAACCAGGCATTAAATAAATTACTTACAGGTTCTAAATTTGCTCCTTCATTTCGTTTACCAAGAGCTTCACCTTCATTCCAACCCATCTTTGAAAGAAGAGTATATCCCTTGTTTTTTTTACATATAGGCCTGAAATCGTAAGGAGAGATAATTATGCACTGAATAAAATATTTCTTTCTAAAATGATAAAAGGTGAATATACATTTATCTTCTTTTCAGGTAATGTAATTAAATCAGATTTCAAATAAGGTAAAAAATAAATAAAATCCCAATTTTATTGATATGAATTCAAAGTAGGGAAAACATGAAATTTTACAAATTTAATGGAGCGAAACTTCAGTTAATTAGTATAATCTTTTGTCTTCCTTTTAAACCTTTAACTGCTACTAACACAGATATGTGCGGTGGGCATGCGTGGCTCCAGTGCTACTATCATAGATCTGTGATTCTGAATGTCTGCTACTTGCACATATTTCTGTGTCGCTGAAACAGCATCTAGCGGTCTCTAAATCAATCTGTGGACTCTTTGAATATCCAGTAGGTAGCGTAGGCATCTCTTTTTCATTCTATGCCAGGTCTGAGAGGTCAGACCTTTTTATACCTGGTTTGGCCTAGGCGCTGTTCCTGTTTAAGTCCCACAGTATAGTTCGTAGTAAACAGAAAAATAGAAAATTAACGTAGAAAATATATTCCCGTGAGGTGTGTGAAGTACCTTTGTGTTTACTGCCGTGCTTTGAAACATATCACAAACAAGAAGATTATTAAAAAAAAAAAAAAAAAAAAAAAAAAAAAAAAAATAAATTAACTCGACCAATGCCGGTCTAAAGTCCGAATATAATGAGGATGGATTTTTTTTTTTTTTAAATCGGAAATGACGAATTTGTGATGAAAAACTAGCAAAAAGAACTCAGCACTGGGTGATTGCTCAAGCGGCAGCCACGTAGCACCCACACAAGGTCAATCCTTGGACTGATCCGCAGCGAACAGGTTAATGACAGAGCTTATGTGATGAGTTTCAGAAATCATAACAAAGAAATTGGATTTTCAGGCCTTCCAAAAGCTTTCAAGAATTAATGAGGGGAAAAGGATGCTTCTCACAACTAAATCTAAGTGGAAATCAAACCTAATTACCATAGCTCTCTTTAAAAAAGAGATTATAATGGTACTGTTCATCATAGCTCACATGAGTTCACATTACAATAAACTCTTTATAAGAAACTATACAGGGAGTCCCAGACATAGTGTAAAAAAATAATAATTAGGTAATACTGCATACTAAACGGGGTAGAATGGGGCAGAAACGAGATACCTATCTCAATTTGTTGAGGAGATATATATTTTGTTTTTAAATCTTTCTTTTTTCTGAAAAATGGCAGTTTTCTCTACTTTGGTTTAGTGTAGAAACAAAACCGATGATATTTTCTTAATCAGCATTAAATTTTCTAAAATATGAGATAGGTCTAGTTCTTTTAAACCTACATTCAGTGGGCCTTTTGAAGCGAAAAACACAAAACATTTATTAAAACTTAAATTTTTAATGGTTTTTGTAAATTCCTCACCCCCCACTAGAGAACCCTAGAAACCGTCAAATTTCCTAAAAACTGCGGAATTTAGTTAGCTTTTTAGTGGTGTAACCCATGATACAATTGCACTTCACCTTTTGAGTCTAAAAGAAGTTGTTCTGATGAAAAACACGCTAGAGAATAAATACTAGATTGCTTTACGTACCTACTTGAAAAAACTACTTGCTTGAATAAAAGTATTAGTTATTCTATCTCTTGTCCACATGCATGAGGGATAAAGAGTTGTGAAGGTGGCAAAACCTCCCTCCCCTCCTCCCACCCAAAAAAATAAAAGTAATCTTATTTATAGGTAATTAAGGGGGGGGGGCTCAAATTCTTGCTGATTACCTAATGCTACATAAACATACATTTTTTTTGTACTTATAAACAATAACAATTTAGGATTATTTGAAGATATTAAATACACCAACAGGAAAATTACATCTCATAATGTGCCCTGCTTCTCATTAGCCTAGACTATGATATCATGTTCTGATTGGAATTAGTGTTATCAATTTATAAGTATTAAAAAATAGAAAAAAAAAGTACGTTTATGTAACATTAGGCAATCAGCAAGAATTTGGGTCACCCCCACCCCTTAACTCCCAATAAATAAGATTTTTTTTTTTGGTGGGGGAGGGGGCAGGAGGTTTTGCTACCTTCACAACTCTTTACCCCTCATGCATATGGACAAGAGATAGAATAACTAATACTTTTATTCAAGCAAGTAGTTTTTTATTCTCTAGTGTGTTTTTCATCAGAAAAACTTCTTTTAGACTCAAAAGGTGAAGTGCAATTGTAGTCAGTAAATTGAAAGTATAGGTACATCAGAATCTCTGAGAATTTAGTAGAAAGAACAGTGAATGTCCATCTCATAAGTTTTTCTCGTGGGGAACTATCGAGCTTTTTTTAGACAGGATCGAGCAGCTTGATATAAATCATCAATAACAACCCTGCACATGGTTAAAACTTGTTAACTCCAAAAATTCCTCTTTGGGGTTGAAAAAATTAATGTACATAATCTAAAATGTCCCCAAAAATCCATGCAGTGAAAAACCATTTGGAATGGCACCCGAAGTAGTGGTGGGGGATAATTTTTTAAAAAGCTGAGACTTTGTCATTCTTGGTCAGAGAAATGTGAAACTACTTCTATTTGGAGCATAAATAAAATATCTTCAATTTTAATTTGAACCATATTTGCATTCAAAATTTCTCTTTGTCAAAAAGTGAAAAAAGCTGCAAGATGAATTCTAAATGAATAAATTTTAAATGAATCCTTTTGAACTAGGATAGGCTCCATGGTTATGAGTACTGCGAACCGGAATCGATTCCCGGCCATGGCCAATCTTATCTCTTCTAATATAATTATTTAAAAAAAAAACTAGTATTAAACAAATAATGGAAAAGATAAAGCATGCGGGCTAGGGCCAGATGTGCCGGCTTTCTCCTTCAATCCCAATTTGCAGATCAAATTAAGGAGGTTTTTCAAACATAATAGAGGTAATAGAAACTTTAAGCGCTGATTTTAAATTCATGACAAAATTTTCTTGTCAGCTTTTTTAGACAAAGAGTACATTTGTAAGCAAATATGGTTCAAATAAATGTTTTAAGATATTTTATTTATGCTCTGTAGTAGAAGAAGTTTTAAGATATTTTATTTATGATCTGTAGTAGAAGTTTTAAGATATTTTATTTATGCTCTAATAGAAGGAGTTCCACATTTATATGAATAAGAACAACAAAGTCTCAGCATTTTCAAAAATTATCTCCTGCCACTACTTTTGGCACCATTTTAAATGAGTTCCTCAGCACTGATTCTTTTAAGATACGTATATTTTAATAACTTCTAAAACATATGCGAAATTTAGCTTGCCCTTCATCATTTCCAGCTTTTCTGTCATCTTCGAGTTATTTTACTGGGATAATTAAGGTTTAATTACCTGGATTGAATTGGGCTAATCAATATCAAACTACACAAAGCTTATCAGTTCCAACAAATTTTCATTTTAACATAAAACAACTAAAAAAATAAAATTATATGTTTGTATTTACTCATTAACAGAGGCAGTTTCTGTTTTTTCAGAAGAATGAGAGGAACCAACTTGTTTTCGCCGTATTTCTGCTCTGTCTTCATAACCTTCAGGTAGCTTGGTGGTTGATAAATGACTTCCAATACCAAATTTTTTTCGGATCGATGATGCTTCTATATGATGTTTCTCTTTAAGAGTTTTATCATTAGCAAAATTATTATTAATAGGTGGTCCTAAAAGCATGAAATTCTATAAATTATTGAAGAAAATGCAAAAAAAAAAATTAACAAAAATGATTAACAACAAGATTAGCTCCAGAGGGGTAGAAAGAGGAAAGAATAATTCTATAATATATGAATATAAAGGATAAATCTCTAAGCATATATAAATTTATCAAATTAACAATGTAACCCAGTTTAAACAATTTGTTTAAACTAGGATTTGTTAAAATAATTAACAAACCTCTCAAGAAATTATGGCCAGCAGTGCAGTCTTCGCATGTCTCATCCTGCGGGTGAATGTGGCAAAGTAACTCTGTATGACCAACAGTTATAACACTTCCATGAATGATGGTAGTAGGTGAACTTTTAACTAAAGAATCTGAAAGTCTTTTTCCATTCACATAAGTTCCATTTTTGCTTCCCAAGTCAATCAATTCATAAGAATAGAGCCCATCTTTCTCCACATATTGAAATTTACAATGCATCTGAAAATAATACTCTTGAACAACCAGGATAATTCTTAATATATTGCTTAATTGAATATTTGCTATAAATTAATTACTAATTGTTATTACTAATTTTACTATTAATTATATTCATTAACTTACCACTAGTACCCTATAACTAACAGCCTTAAAATTTGAATTGCATGGCGATGTTTGAGAAAACTACATACAATGGATTAAAACTTATTCTTGATTTATTAAAAATATTAGCGATTGGGGACATTGAATTTGTTGGTATAAATATAATTCGTTATTTGAAAAAATTGCATTCAGTACTTTTTATTTTTATAGAACTTATTTCACTTTTATTTTTCACTTCTTTATTCTTCACTCTTATTTTATTTTTTTTATTATTGTTATTATTATTTTTGTTCATCACTTGATCATATATGTTTGTGTTCAAATAACAAGGACCAAATTGTTAATATGTGAATTTATGCATTAAAGAAAAAATGAAAATGCGAAAAAAATAAAATGTAAAATATGGGGCTGGATCATTTTAAATTATTCGTCTTCTGTTGTGGCAAGAAATCATAGGGAAAAGAAGTTAAATAATGTGGTAACTATAACAAATGAAGAAATAGAAATGAGGAAGCATATGATTATATTTAAACAAAATGAATTCGATAAATAAAAGGTTATCAGAAATAAAAAGTTTTGTCTCATGAGTAGAGACAAAACTTCTAATTCTAGTCTATGATTTCTTTCTCGCACCTCTGCATCTCCATTCCCTCTCCCTTCCCCATTCTCCTGTCTCATATTTTCATGCCGTAATTTCTGATTATTCCATGCTGTTGTTCATTAGGTGGACCCATTAAATGTAATGTTAAAGATTAACAGTGATGGCGTGTGTGCTACTGTCAAGTTTTAAAGTGAGTGACTTGCCACTACTATAGGTGCTACGAGCTTGTTTTAACAAAACAACCAACAATCAGGGTTGGTTCCGCTACATGGCACTTTCCGAGTGTTTTCCACAAAATGGAACAGTCATTTTGGAAAATTTGAAGTGACATACGACTGGAGATCAAATTAATGAGACAGCACTCTTTATTTAAAATATGTATCTGACATGAGTTTATTTATACTCATATATTAATTTAATTATAATCTTCAAATTAAGAAGATATTTTGGACAACTTTAGATTAATAAAGTTCTAAAATAGTTTTTCACACATATACACATATCAAATACATCTTTTGATTCAAAAGATTTGGGAGAATGAGAAAATGCCTGAAGAATGGAAAGAGTCTATACTTATTCCAATTCACTAGAAGGGGTCGCGGACAGATACTAATAACTATCTTGGGATCGCAATACTTCTGGTCTGCTTTAAAATACTTATGTTATAAGACTTACTTATAAGACATTAGCTACCTATAGAAGAAACTGAAGACAATTTCTTTAGGCTCTTGGTATGTCATAGGGCACTCATCATAGCTAAATTGCTTCATGTAAATTCTCTGCTTCATGTAAGCTCTTTCTTCAGTGATGACTTCTCGCTTTCCACTCTTCACGTTTCTCACTGCTTTACTTTTACGTCCCCTTAGTGCTTCTATTTTCTTGCAGAAGAGTTTGATGTTTTCCCGAAGATCCTGATCCAACTTCTTTCCTAATTATTCCCAGGATTTCTGTTTTGCCTTTCTGAGTGTCTCTTTTGTCTTATTTAGAGCCAGTACATATATCTGCCATTTCTCTGGAATTCTGTTCTGCCAGTATTCTTTCCAAGATATTTTCTTTTCCTTGACCTGCACTCTTAGTTCTTTGTTCCACCACGAAGTTCGCTTACCTTTTGTTCAGACCTTTTTCACTCCACACAAAAATTCTCTCTCCGTCAAATATTAGAGAAAAAAATTATAATATATCGTTATTGTACATCATCCATATATCGACTTTAAAAATGTTTATGATTCCATAGACCGCAATAAGCTGTATAATATTCTGACTGAACTAGGAATATCAAAGAAGTTAAAGAATGTGCATGACCGAAACTTTCAATAATGTTAGAGTCGGTAATTATTTTTCTGAGAGGTTTGAGGTTCACTCTGGTTTGAGACAAGGGTATTTGCTATCTCCAGTTTTATTTAATTTAGCTCTAAAATACGTCATGTGATTGGGAGGTGATAAGAACCGTAAAGGGTTAGAATCTAGGTGGAAACATATCCATACTCTGTTATGCTGATGATTTGGTTTTGTTTGGCGATGATATGAGAACTATAGAACTAAATATAAAAACATTGATGAAAGAAGATAAAGAAGTAGGGCTAGAAATAAATAAGGAAAAGACAAAATATATGGTTAGCTGTAGAACAGTGACGATTTTGCCGATATTGAAGTTGAAGAAAAAATGTTTGAAGTCATGGAAAAATTTAGATATTTAGGTATCTACAATAACTAGAAAAAATGAAACTGAAGAGGAAATTAAGGCTAGGCTGAAGGCGGGATATTCTTGTTATTTCTTGGTTGCAAAATTACTCAGCTCACATCTTCTATCCCGAATTTTAAAAATTAAATTTACAAAACTATAATACTTCCAATGGTTCTTTAAGGATCTGAAACATGGCCGCTTACAGTAAAGGATGAGAAACACCTTAAGGTCTTTGAAAATAAAGTGCTACATAGAATATTTGGGCCAAAGGATTAGTCAACAGGAGAATTTAAACAGCTACACAAATCGCATGAACTTTACCCAGTGGATGTAATTGAAGTTATAGCTGCACGTCGGTTAAAGTCGGCATGCAAAATTGCGAGCCTTAGTTGGGAACATATACCTTAAATATTGATAAATGCTTTGTTGACAGGAAAACGTCCAGGGGAAGGCTTAGGCAGAAGGTGGGAGGATTCGGTGAAGGCTGATCTTGTGGATTTGGGATTGGAAGGAGGGAGGTGGATGAAGGCGTCGAATGTGAACGAAGAGAATGATAGTTGGATTCGGCATCGGACCTTCAGGTTCTTACATATTGGCATGCCTGTTGTTTAATTTGGTCTCAGAAAAAGTAGTGAGAGAAACAGGCATCCAGATTAATGGCACCATATTCTATAGATCAGTCCAACTACTCGGTTATGCGGATGACCTTGATATAGTGGCGCGATCTTTTTCTGCGCTTACTGAGTCCTTCTTAGGCCTACAGAAAGCTGCCGAACGAATGGGGTTGGCTATAAACGAAAATAAAACGAAATATATGTGCACAGGAGTAGCCAGACCTCAAGAAAGACAGGTTGTCGTAGGAAGCTCTACCTTCGAAAGAGTAGAGGAGTTTATTTATCTTGGATCGCAGGTTACATCAACCAATAACGTTTCCATTGAAATAAAGCGAAGGATCACAGCGGCTAACCAATGTTATTTTGGTCTGTTGAAACAGCTACAGAGCAAGCTCATTAGCAGGAAAACAAAGGTCCATTTATATAAAACTCTAATCAGGCCTGTCCTGACGTACGCCTCCCAGACATGGACACTGTCTGCACAGGATAGAAATAATCTCCTGGTCTTCGAGAGGAAGATCCTTCGAAGAATCTATGGGCTGGTAAGGGATGAGGAAGGCTGGAGAAGAAGAAGAAATAAGGAGCTCTATGAGCTGCTCCAGGATATAGATGTTGTGACATTTATTAAGCTGGGACGCCTTAGGTGGGCAGGACATGTTGCATGGATGAGTTTCCTAAAAAAGTCGTGGAGGAGGAAATCCACTGTCCAAGAAGAGTCGGACGGCCCAAGCTCCGGTGGATGGACGGCGTAGTACAAGATGCACGAGACCTGCTTGGAGTTCAAAATTGGAAGGTAGCAGCCCAAAACTGGGCCGAATGGCGGAGGCTCAGTGAGGAGGCCAGGACCCGTCACAGGGTTGTAGCGCCAACTGATTGATTGACTGTATTTCAGGAAAATAGTTATACATTAACAAGTATTCAACACAAACAACTGTTTAATAATGATTCTATATTATTATGGCTCTAAATGATAATAACAAAATATAATTACCTCCCTTATGATGATGTTGGAAGAAAAAAAAAATTAAGAAAGAAAAAAGTGATAATTGCTAGGTAAAAGGGTTACTAGTATTTAAAACAATAAATAAGTTAAACTGAAACTATTTAAAGCAAATTAAGAAGAAAATAAAGAAACAATTATAGTTAATCAATTAATTTACATCTCTTTTAAGAAATGTCAATAGTAAAAACAAATATCATAAATTTTATTAAAAGTCTTAACAAACAACATACCTTACTGACCAACTGGTCAGGGATCAACACATCATGGTTTCCTTCTCTACCTATAGTCCCCCCTGTGCATGTAACTATGAAGAGTGTACCAGAAGTAAGATCAGGCAATGTGGAAGACATCACTATCACCCTAATACAAGGTGCAAAATGTTTTGTGTGATCAGGTTCTAAAAAAACAAAAAAAAAAAAATATATATATATATATATATATATATATATATATATATATATACACACATACATAAATAACTTAGGCTGCAATACAATATAGAACTACATAGAATAAAAAATAAGGATGAACAAGGCAAGGGAGCCCCGGAAATTTCACGAGGCAAGGCCCACGGATAAGAGGCCAAGAGGTCATCTTAGGAAACATGGCTCAACAAGATCATCAAGCTAGGAGACAAAAGATAATGATAAACTCGTTAAATTGTATTGTAAGGTCCATAATTATTTGAGCTTGACCAGTGATAAACTGGTAGACAAATGGTGAATTTGTCTAATTCAGTGCAGGTTATAACTATATAGTCAACATTTTTCGGCACACCTCCAGTGAGAGATTAGGGATCTATATTCAGGCCTAAGCTATGTAGCTTGATTTGAAAATGTCCCAGCCTGAAGAGGAATTGAGAAAAACAATAGTACGGGAGAACCCATTTTGTGCTTAATCAAGGATTTCATGGTAGTGAAACATTTTTGCAAGGAACTCCTTTTTGGGTAATATCCCAACTCCAGCTCCATTCTTCGATTGATTGCTTTGGATTATTTTTTTCTCTTTGTTTGGGTTTCCAACAATCCATGAATTACAGGGAGAGGGAGAGAAGGATAGATAGGTATACATTAATGGAAGCTTACCAAACACGGTAGGTCCTGCTTCAATAACTATTGGTGTTGAAATATGATTTTGTACTCCTTCATTTACAGTTAGTGATGTAACAAGATCTGGTACTTCTTCATCACTACAAGAGCATTCACCATCTTCTCTTTCATCACTTATTCCATCACTTTCAGCTTCTGGCCTCTAAATAAATAAAATTGAATGGTGCAGTTAATCAAATGTTTATCATTATATAATTTCAATATAAAATATAAACTTCAATTTGTAACCTAATAAGCGGTTTTTAATTCAATATTATACACCACTTCAGCATGATGATCTATCAATAATAATTAATCCCAGATTTAAGAGATTAAAAAAAAAAAGCAGAAGAAAAAATCTGGTGCGTGCGCGCAACACACAACTTTCACTTACCAACTTACTTAGATTAGAAATTGACGTGTTTTGCTAATAATCATTTCCCAAAGTCACACATTTTTCTACATTCATATCTTATTTTTGTTAATCGTTAAAGCCGTTTTTGAGTAAATAAAAAAACCTGTGAAAATGATACAAAATTTATTAAGTAAAGTCCCCCCTCCCGTAAATCAATTTTGATGAAATTTTTACAGTCACATCTCGGGCATATAAATACATCAAATACCAAGTTTGATCAAAATCGTTAAAACCGTTTTTGAGTAAATAAAAAAAACACGTGAAAATGATACAAAATTTATTAAGTAAAGTCCCCCCTCCGGTTAATCAATTTTGATGAAATTTTTACAGTCATATTTCGGGCATATAAATCGATCAAATACTCAGTTTAATCAAAATCGTTAGAGCCGTTTTTGAGAAAATCGAAAAAAACGTAAAAAGTTATTAAATAAAGTACCCCCTCCCTTTGAGCAATTTAGATGAAATTTTTGCTGTCACATCGCGGGCATATACCTACACTAAATACCCAATTTCAGGTTCCCACGGTTTATAGTTTTTGAGCTAGTCTGTTCACATACACACACACACACACAGACACACACACAGACCATTTCGCGGGACTTGGTTATTTCGACTCAGGGGGTCCCAAAACGTGTATTTCCGTTGAAAACCGGAAGTCGAAAATTTTCACGATCGCAATACTTCCACTTACTATATATTTCATATATAGGTAAGTGAAAGTAAAAAATCAAGTGATAAGCATATCAGAATTATTCATTCGTTAAACCAAGAAACTCCGATTGGACAAGTATGGGGCGGTATCAGAAAGCTTAAAGGATTGCCCATTAAAAACAAGACTGTTATGGAAGAGTTTATGAGCAACATTGCGCCACTGTCGTTACCATAAAACAAAAGAAATGATGATATTCCAGTTGAAGAAAATCCCGAAATAGACAAGCCCTTTACAATCAAGGAATAAAAATAGCTATAACTTCTAATACAAATGTAGCTCCTGGATATGACTAAATTCACATCCCATGAGCAGACACTTTCCCAGACAATGCTAAGAGATCAATTTTGGAAACATATAACAACGTATAGATGAATGGAATCAATATACCCCAATGGAACATTCAAATGGTCATACCAATTTGAAACCAGGGAAAACATCTAATAAACACACGTCTTATTAACCCATCGCTTTATTTTTCTTTCTTCTCAAAACATTTGAGTTAAGAAAGATTCTATTCCAGGTTAAAAAAAGTCTGGAATAGTTTTTAGAAGAATGTAAAAGAATTACGGATTTTCAACACGGTTTTAAGAGAGGAAACAGCATGTTTGTTAACATCGCTACAGATCATAGCGATACTCAACAAACCCTGGCCAAAAATAAAACTACAATAGCAGTATTTACAATAACGCATACAATAATGTAAATATTAAAATTCTAAAAGAAATTATGGTAAGAGAAAGAATTCACAGCAAAATAATAAGAGAGAAATAATAATAAGAACAGTATCCTCAGAAGAAATAATAATTTACTATCAAATAGGAGGGAAAAATCAAGGAGCTGTTTTGTGCCCATTGTTATCCTCTATCCATACAGCATCACTGAAAAAATTAGAAGCTGACCATATAAAGATTTCACAATGACATTAAGTATATGGAGCAAATAGTGACTCTTTGAGAGAGTTAAGGAAAGAATGACCATGTTTTTTTAATGAATTCGCTAAATGGAACGAAATAAGCTAAATGTCATAAATGAATTAAAACTTTATGTGGCTTAAGATAATTGGGCTACCATGATACTAATAATAAAAAGATACACCACCTAACCGGAATGACTAAACTTAGGACTTTATCAGATTAAAACATGAACGACATTCAAATTCTTAAGAGTAGTAATAGATTGGATTAATAGAATGCAAGGTGGTAGGCTCCCGAAAATGATAATGGAGGGACACCCTGGTGGTAAAAGGAGTAGAGGGAGACCAAGGCTGCAGGATCTGGAGGAAGACCTTCGGTCATTGGGTGTTTCGGGATGGAGAAGGGCAGCTGCGGACAGGTTGGAGTGGAAGAGGATTGCTGAGGAGGCCAGAGTCCTTCAAGGACCATAGCGCCGTTAGATTAGATTAGATTAGTAATAGATTGCAATTGTTGTGGAAACCATACATTAGCGTCTGACCAAAATCAAAACTTATTTTCGTGTATATATATTATACATGTAATTGTGTAATATGTCTAGTTTAGCAATAATAATAATGAAAGCTTATAAAATAACAGTCATTTAACTCAATTATTTGTGCAATACGTGGATTTGGTACAGAAGAGTGGCAAGACCAGGTGTACTGGTAAGGTTATAGGATCGAATCCTGACCAAGTACGACTGGTCCACGCGGGAAGTTAGATTTTCCCCTAGGTGTAGAAGGTGAAATGTACTTGCAGTAAATGGCTGATAATAATAACAATTCATATTATCATATGTAAATAATAAAGAATGTAGTAAATCTCTTCCATAATAAAGCCGATGGAATACAAAATGGTGGCCTTGTGAATATGTTATGCTGTATCTCAGAAGCTATTTAGTCTGATGGGTCAGTTTTGGTCTCAAATTTTAGCAGATATAATCAAGTTTAAAAACTTATTATTAAGAAAAATAATTGTTTGTCGAAAACATGATTCTTCATGGCCAAAACAGAAGGTTTTGGGGATATTAGTGATCCGGGGGAGGGGGGGGGCTGACAAGGTCAAAAAAATAGTTTTTGCAATGAGTTTCATTCCATTCAAGAACAAATAAAAAAACCTTCTACCACCATTTGATGCAACTTGAGCCCTGTTTTTATGACAAGGTTACAGACTAAAATATTTTTTTCTGTTTTGATTTTAACTGTGGACATGTCGGGTTTCTTCAATGACTACTATAAATTTATGTACTTAGAAGATAAATTCTCATTCAGAGTTCCTCTAATTTTTTTAAAAATTCAATTTCATTATTAATGAGAGGGTAATTAAAAGTACAAAAAGGTCCTTAAGGCTCAAGGTAAAGTAATCTTTACACTCAACGTAAAGCATTCTGCATGAAAAGAATGCTTTCATTACATGTTAAGACTTGATGTAATTTACGTAGCACATCCCTGTTTGTCACTATCACATTTTTGTCACTAAACCTAACTTTTTTTTCATCAGTTCACAAGTGATCGCAACTAGTTTTTGATCAGTTGAAGCTTAAAAGTTGAGATCGTGCAGTCCTTATTCTTTCTCGGAAAAAACAGAAAATCAAATGCAAGTTTTGGCTTGGCCGAAGATTTGGCTGCTACCGAAACTGAAACTTTGGTCGGTCACTACCCTACATGTAATATATTAAAAAAAAAAGCCATGAATGTTCTTTGTTGTGAGTCAAGAATAAAATACGGAGCACACCCCAGTATTTGTATATTAATATTGAGAGCCATAAACCCTATTGCATATAGGCAAAGTCTCATCATAAAAAATTAGATCAAATTCAATTCAGAGCCTTAAGATGTTACTTAGGAGGCATGAAATCCACCCCACCAATGCTCTTCTTTTTGAATCCTACGTGATGCCATTGGGAATAAGAAGAGAAAGGCTAGCAGCAAAATTTTTAGCCTTCAGGAAAAGAAACAAAGAACACCCAGTCATCTAAATCTCTTTAATACGTTCAAGGCTAGAGACCTTTTCTCATTTTCACCTCCGTACTGAAACTTTTTTTTTTACCATTAAGTCTTTAAAATTATAAAAATGATGTCTAGACTTAATCTGATTGGAAATATAAGCTCAAATATATAAATATAATACATGACGCCGATTGGCGTCATTAGCACGGCGGTATGAAATGGGTAGGCAAAACCCGCACAGCTTCTCTGATGTTAATTTGCTTGAAGATTATTTTCCCTTCTTAAAAATAGAAAAAAACTATCTTTTAACTACATTATTTTATATAATATCTGTAAAATATAACAATAATTATTCAATTGACAATACAAATAAATAATTTATTTTTTATTATTACTATAAAAAGGACTGTAAACTTCCGCTTTCCATAAATATTCTTACACTCTTTTCTTATTTCTTTTTCTTTCTGTCAATTTATTATTATTTTTAAATATTTTTGCAAATACTTTATTGTTATAATTTTAAAACAATAATATAAAAGTATGCGTTCCCATTTTAAATTTATGATGCGTTGAAATGCATTTTGTTTTCCAATGAAAATGTATAAAGCGTGAAAAATAAATAATTTTATTTGAAATATATTTAAAAAAATATATTTTTTATAATGAAATAACTGTAAATATAAGAAAAAACATTTTCATTCTTGAGGAAGTTGATTTAGCTTCTGAACGCATCATATATATTTGAAACTGTTGAGATGGGGATAAAATAAAATAAGCATTTTTATGAATAATACAGTCGAACTCGAATAATTCGAACGTTTTTAATTCGAAATCGTGGATAATTCGAACTTTCCTGTCGGTCCCTTGCCTTTCCTATTCATCGCAATGTAAAAAAATCGTATGTAATTCGATTTTTTATTTGGATAATTCGAGGTGAAATCCAATAATATATGTTATTTTATAAGAAACCTACATACAAAATATATCCTGCATAATTGTATCCCAGTTCATTTAATAAGAAAAAAAGATTTGATCATTAATTGTAAGAGGAGTATTATTGTAATGAGACAACGGGTTTTGGGTTATAGGTAAACCACCTCCTTTATGTTAAAGGTGAGATTTAATAAGAAAATTTGGTGGAACAAATTCTTAGAACTTAAACGTAGTCTTCAAAAATAAAACAGCCTTAGGTGACTCATTGCCGTCTTAGAAACGATTTCAACTACCCCCTCCTACTACACTCCCTTTTCATTTTTCTCTTCAGTTTATGTTTACGGAGTAGGTGTTATAGGTAAACCTTAACTTTGTTCGAAAAGGCAGCAGCCATTCGTGAGGTGGAGAAAGGATTGAAAAAAAAGGTTGAAATTGCAAAAGAATTCGGGATTCCTCCGAACACATTGTCCACTTATCTTAAAAATAAAACTTTAACATTTTCTAACACTGGAATGCTGATGTGGGCCGTACAATTGTCAATAAACAGTAAACCTTGTACATATTTCCCAAAAACCAATATTCGAGATATTAGTTGACTCAATTATCACAATGGACCTTTTATTGACACCAGTAAACATTTCCCTAGGTCTAATTCGAAATCTTGGATAATTCGAAATTTTGCAGTGGTCCCTTCAACTTCGAATTAAACAAGTTCCACTGTATATACACTATATTTACAATAAAAATGAAATACAATAAGAATTTATAAAACGAAAAATTGCAGAAATTGAGCAATTTAAAAAAAATACACAAAAGCCTGGGAGAGTAAAATTTACTAACGAACCTTCTCACTTATGAGCTGGGGGTATACTGAGTGCTGTGGGGAGAGAGGAACCCCTTCCTACCATCCTACTACCTGTGAGACCCTTGTAAAGCCGATGGGCGTCATCAGCCCCGAACGTGTTAAGAGCTTGCTCGATACCCATACAGTGACACCCCTACTTATCCGAGAGATTTGACATTGGGAAAGGTGATTATACCAGAAAAAAGATATAATTATTGGAATGCAGCTGTACGGAAGTTAAATATAATAACCACAGGTGACAAACTAGACGACACCACTAACATATTAGGGGCTGTTATGAAACAGGAAGATCCCCTGTAGCTTAAACAATATATACAGATGGCTCTAAATCTAAAAAAAAATGTTGGGGCAACAATAATGGAGGTAAACACCAATTATCAACTAAAAATAAAATTTCCACCAATAGCCACAATCTTGGCAGCCGAAGCTTTAGCCATTCTCGAAGCCTTAAAATACATAGAAATCACTAATCATGAAAAGGTGATAATTTTATCAGATTCTTAAAGCGTTCTAACAGCCTTCAACAGTTCCAATATATAACTGGCGGATCTATTATAACAATAATTAAATTACTTATGTTTAAATTTAAATGATTTAACCGAACTGTTCATTTTATATGGGTTAGAGGGCATATTGAAAATAATTTCTATAACAAAGTGGACCACCTAGTCAAAGATTATAGTTCACAGGAAAGCCAAAAAAATTTATCACTGGTACAGACATAATTTCCCATTGCAGGAATATACAAAACAAAAAGTGGCAAAGACAATATGATAACTCTAAGCAAATCAAGGGACGGTTTTATTCTATTATTCAACCGATAGTTCAAACAAAAGCATGGTTTTGTGGAAAGAAAATAAACTTAACCTAGGATATTTTTCATGATTCTGGGTAAACTCGACCGCAACTACCTTCCCTAATCAATAACAACAATTGCTGCTGCAATAATATTACAGTGGCTGACTCGGATCCCGTAATATTTAAATATTACATGATTTGAATCATGTGATATTTGCTTGTAAATTATATGAAAGGGGAAGAAAAACGCTCATGGAAGCCCTGGTGGGCAATAAGGTGCCGTTTCCCACAAAGGTGAGCCAACTGGTCTTAAACATGAAGAACTAAGAGGTGCTAGACAGTATCGTTCAATATTTCCTTGAACATTGAATCAAAATGTAGATAAATATTTAAAAATATTGATAATTATTATATATTTACAAGAGTGTGCGTGTGCGTGCGTGTGTGTGTGTGTGTGTGTGTGTGTGTGTGTGTGTGTGTGTGTGTGTGTGTGTGTGTGTGTGTGTGTGTGTGTGTGTGTGTGTGTGTGTGTGTGTGTGTGTGTGTGTGTGTGTGTGTGTGTGTGTGTGTGTGTGTGTGTGTGTGTGTGTGTGTGTGTGTGTGTGTGTGTGTGTGTGTGTGTGTGTGTGTGTGTGTGTGTGTGTGTGTGTGTGTGTGTGTGTGTGTGTGTGTGTGTGTGTAACCCTACATAATGAGTGTTTATTTGAATTATGTCATGCTCCATGCCTTAATGGCATACTACATGACATTACATTATACACATTACAGAAATTATTACTTCACATTATATACATTACATTACATTATGTTTAACAAAATATTTCAACGTGTAAACTTGGTGATTTAGTTGAGATCACCCACGATTGGTCCCACCTTTTGACGAAATCAATTGTGAGATCTCTCTTAATGTAGGATAAAGGGGCTTTATCGTACGAGGGCATCATTTCGCTTTTAGCCGCTTCTTTAGCGCTCGTTCACTGCCCTCGATACCAGAATGTCCCTGAACCCATTTTATTGTTACTGTTTTCCCAATAGTTTTCAATTTTATTGAGTTATAACTTATTAGTTCCGTCGAGTAATCATGAATATCTAAGTTGTTAACAGAGTCAAGAAAAACTTTGTTGTCTGTATTTATGGTCACATGTCACATGACTGTAGGGGGTAGCTAATGATGTATTCTGTCACCTTTACTACAGCAAATTTCTCCACCTGGTTATTCGAGCAATATGATTCTAATTTGTATTGATTTTCAATATCCCTACCTTCTGGAGATTTGAATAACCATGCACACCTTACATTCTTGCTGTCCTTACTGCCCTCGGTAAAAACATCAGTATTTTCAAAGGTGATTTGTGGTTTGGTCCATAAATTTGTAGCAGACTGTAGCCAAAATTTACAGTCAGTGTTTCTTTCTATTTTGTCCATGGTCATGTCTTTGTATCCAACATTTTCTTTTTTGATTCTAAATAAGGTTGAGCGTTCATCAATTTTTATTTGTATTGGTAATAGTCCTGTCAATAGTATTGCGGCCTCAAACGAAATTGTGCGATATCCCTTACATATCTTAATAGCAATCAACCTTTGAAGCCTCTGTAACTTCATCAAATTTTTCTTACGTTGTACAGCTGTATGCCAAACGTGTACAGCGTAGAGAATCTTAGGAAGTGCAGCGGCTCCATAGATTTCTTTCAACACTTCCGATTTGAGACCCCATGTTACTCTAGCAGCTATTGATACCTAAAGTTACATAAATACCTACATTTATGATACCTAAAGTTCCATTATAAACATTGTCTAAATGTCTGTTCCAATTCATTTTTCTATCAAATAGTACACCTAAATATGGTAATGTATCACATTTTGTAAGTCTAATTGAATTTAGTCATATATCTAAATCTGGTACTCCTCTTTTCTTGGTAAAAATAATATATTTAGTCTTTCCTAGATTAAAATCAAGTTTGTTGCTTTTTGTCCAATGTCTAAGCCTTGATAGTGTTATGTTCACTATGGCCTGTAATTCGTCAAAATCTCATCTTTTTATAAGTAATAACAAGTCGTCCGCATATGCTAGAAGTGTTGTATTTTTCTGTAAGTCAGTTTCAAAAACTGTATTGACTAAAATATTCCATAATATGGGTGAAAGTGCTGATCCTTGAGGAGTTTCTAAAGATAGTTTCATGTCAACATAATAGGAGTTTGTCTGTATTGCAAGTTTTTGGTCAGAAAAATAGTTTTGGAGAATGGTGTAGATGTTTTTTGGGCATTTATATATTTTTAAATTATTCAAGATTGCAGGCCACCATCCATTGTCAAAAGTGCCGGCAATGTCTACAGATATCACTAATAGTGCATCGTCAGTTCCTGATTGGGGCCTGAATCTGAATTGGTGTCTGTCCAGTATGCTGTTAGTTATCAGGTGGCGCATCATGTTCGACTTTGGTCCCTAGCAGACTGCCAGGGCTCAAAATCTGTGGCTGGTTCAAACTCTGAATATAAATCTAAGTGGACTGTATAAAATAAATGAAGAAATGAAGAAAAAAAAAAAAGAAACCTCTATTATTTTTAAATTTACAATTTTGAAGAGGAACTGACATTAATAAAATGGATACAAAACAGGTTAACAGTTAAACGAATCAGGAGAAATTTGGAAGAAATATTTTATGGCATTGCTGGGTTTTATGGATGACATAGACGATCATGGAGACGATGCAAAGATGAATGAAGTTGGGGGTGGGTGATCATGCCGAGAAATTGAATTTGCATATGACTTACATTTTGATGATAAATGTCAGGCCTGACAACTTTCATTTTCTGCCCCAGGCATCCCCATGGGGCAACTTCTTTCTTCTACTCCATACTTGTGCAGAAGATGAGAGAAAAAAAATTGAAAGGAATGGGCACATTTAGGTGCAGAGCTAGGTTCGGCCTCTCAAGTGACAGTACGACGTGTGGCACTTGTTACATGCCACCTGTGAGAGCGCAGCACCAGATATATCCACAACCCCAATGGAGCGAACGTGGAACACATCAATCTATTTTTGAGAATTTTTTCAAATACTTTACCTATTACAGGGAGCATACTTAATGGTCTCAGTGTGGAGGAATTAGCTTTAGGAATTAAAGTCAGTTTGCTTACCTTTTAGGAAATTCTTTTCTTGAAAAAAATGTTGTATAAAGACCAGTCAACAATTTTGGAAAGGTATCGGCTATTTTCTTTAAGATACGTGAGTCGATTTTGTCTGTTCCCGGAGCTTTCTTATCATTTAATTTTTTTTATTGTTTGTAATATTTCAAAATCTCGAATTTCTACGTCATCTGATGTTAATGGAGGGGTAAGTATTTCTGTTCTCATTCGTCTATGTTCGACAGTGTCATTGATTATATTGTCGTCTTTTATTATTTGCCTTAGTACATGGAATAATGTTTGCTCTGTATCAGGAGTGTATGTCCCATCTGCAGTCAATATAGTTGTGAGTAAGCTTTGCAGTGTTGGCAACAGACGTATATGGCCATTGCCAAGCGTTGGAGGCGGTGGCATATTCTTTCCATGATTTTAGTTTTGAGCTTTTGATTAGCTTTTGGTACACCGGCCTACTTTTATAATAGTCCCATTTTATAGAGTCTCGTAAAAGATTGTTTGATTTTGTCCGTTGGTAAATTCTCCGTAGTTGATTTGTCTGTTTACGTAGGTCAGTTAGTTCAACATTCCACCTAGGAACAGACCTATGCCCAGATAGATGTTTAAAATTGCAAGATTTTTTTATAGATTTTGTCATTTTCCAAACTATACTGTCAGTAGAAACATTTGGAAACTCTTACCAGTAAAAATGAACTGGAAATGGAAAAGTATGAGCTCACATATAGAAAATGTATAACAGTGTATTTTAGCATATGACATTGATATGGTATTGTAATATTTATTAAAAGACTATCAATCATAGGATTGAGTAACTATTTATGTTTTGAGAATGGGAACACAGCCCCGAAACGTTAACAATGTTACAATGTAGAAAATAATTATTTGTTGTGGAAAAAAAGGAAGATACATTGCTAATTTATCATAATTTATAATATAAAAATCTTCCTAACAAATTTAGAAGAAAAGAAAAATTTGAAAACTCATTAATAATCAATTCTTTTACTTCAGCATCCGTCAGTTCCGTGTTATATGTGAGGTGTCGACATTAAAATTGTTTTAATAACTGAAACTGTAGGTTAGTCAAAAATTTATCCCAGTCACCATTTTCCGTCAAATATACAAAGCTATGTGTTTTTTCTGTTGGCATGTCTGTTTCCTGGTACATATATCTGGTAAGTTAAAATTTTGTGTTCCGAAAAATTGGTTTCTCTTGAAATGGTCCAATTTCTTGTAAGGTAATTTCGGGTTGCTTGTGTATTCACCAAATATATTGCTGCTCCCTCGCGCCCCTTCAAATGTCGTAAGTTCGGATTCAGTATTTAATAAAACCAAATCATTTTCAACAATAAACGATTCCATGAATTTTCACCTTTCGTTCCTTAGTTTTTCCCCTGTGGGTAGGGGTTAGAATTAACCCACGGAATCTCCACCTGTCTTAAAAGGCGACTAAAGGAGCCAGTTGTCCCGTGGATACAGGGCCTCTCCCATTGGGCTAATCACCCATGCGAGAGTCAAACAGATTCAATGAAGCAAAAATGGCCTTGGAAAAAACGGATTGTCTCAATGGAAACGGAAAGGTCTTCAGAATCGGAACATGAAACATTGGGACACTGACGGGGAAAGAAGCAAAAGAAGAACTTTTGAAATGGAAAAGTTTAGAATGCACATACTCGGGATAAGAGAGGTTAAGAAGAAAGGAAACGGAGAGATGAGGCTGGAGAAGGATTACACACTTCTGTATTCTGGAGAGGGCAAGAGAGAGTTCGCTAAAGAGGGCGTTGCAATCATTATGTCCCCCGCTGCTGTTTGTAAGCTGGAAGACTTAGAACCAATATCCCCAAGAATAATAGTGGCTGACCTTAACCTAAGCATTGGGAAAGTATTACTCATCCAAGTTTACGCTCCTACAGAAAATTCCTCAGTCCTGGACAAGGAATTATTCTACTCTGATCTACAAAGTACTGTAGATAGTAGAAGGACCAAGCAGAGAACAATAATTATATACAATATACAACAGGGCATGGAACTATGGAGCGATATGGGGGAGAAAGCACCAAAAATGAGAATGGCCAGCGACTGATCGATTTTTGTATCGACAACAATCTTCTCATTGGCAATTCATTTTACCCACACAAGAAGGTCCATAAGATTACATTCTCCAGCGAAGGCCGAAACAGCATTATAGATTATATAATTTTTGATGGCTGTATCAGAAGAAACTTTATCGATGTGAAAGTTATCTGTGGAG
Source organism: Aelia acuminata (assembly GCA_911387785.2). Classification (NCBI taxonomy): domain Eukaryota; kingdom Metazoa; phylum Arthropoda; class Insecta; order Hemiptera; family Pentatomidae; genus Aelia; species Aelia acuminata. The sequence continues at coordinate 119,453,334 of OU426980.1, read as the reverse complement.
CGAAGATAGGCTTTGACCATTTATTACCAGTGGCAGATCTAGGATTTTAAAGGGACGCTGCCCCCAACCAAAAGTGTACGAGAACATAAAGGCACATACATTGAACGGCCCTCTAAAAAGAATGGAGTACGCTGAAAAACTGGATGAAAGGATCAGGGGACATGAACCTAGATGGAAATGTTGAGACCCTGTGGATTAATCTAAAACAAGCAATTTTAGAAATAGCAAAAGAAGTCTGTAGCATGCATAGGGTGACAGGGAAAGGTAAACAAACCAAATGGTGGGATGAGAATATAAAGGAAATGGTCGACAAGAAGAAGCAAGCCTGAAAATCATATCTCCTAGACAAGTCCTGGGAAAAACTTATCCGTTATCAGATGGTTAGGAACGAATGTAAGATAGCAGTTCAAGCGGCCAAAAAGAGGACATGAGAAGAATTAGGTGAAAGTCTAAATGAAGATCATCGGGATAATATCAAGAGGTTCTGGAGAACAGTCAAGCGCCTAAAAGGAAGGTACAAGAAGCCTATAAGGAATATCAAAGACCAAAATGGGAACACACTCTCAGAGACAGAAGGAATCCTCGAAAGATGGAAAACTTACTTTGAAGAACTCTTCAAGAAAGAGGAATACGCAATCCCTCAAATCAATGTCAATGGCAATGCAAGTCAGGAGTCAATAGAAGAAGAGGATATAGCCGATGCCATTGAGAAAATGAAGATTGGAAAGGCTCCAGGAAGAAATGGCATCGCCCCAGAGTTCATCAAATACAGAGGCCAAGAGTTGGTGAAGACCCTCCAAGGGCTATTTCAAGAAATATGGGATTCCTGGAGAGTACCAGAGGATTGGAAGTTTAGTGTGATTGTTCCAATTCATAAGAAGGGCAGCACAAAGGAATGTAGAAATTATAGGCCAATCAGTTTACTTTCCATAGTATATAAGATCTACACACTTATTTTGGAAAGCAGATTAAGAAGTATTGTTGAGGAACAGCACGAACCAGAACAAGCCGAATTTAGGGCCGGTAAACAGACACAGGACCACATATTTGTCCTAAGAAAAGTATTGGAAGGTGCATGGGACAAGGGTCAGGATACATTCCTAGCCTTTCTAGGCTTGAAGGCGGCTTTCGACTCTGTTCCACATCTGGAGATATGGAATGCGTTAGAGAATAAAAACGTCCCAGGGGATCTTATCACCACAATAAAATCCATCTACAGAGATGCAAAAGGTGTTGTGAGGATAAATGGGAGAGAAACAGCTGCATTTCAGATGGATAAAGGAATCAGGCAAGGAGACAGCCTTAGCCCTCTGTTATTTCTATGTTTTATGGATGAGATCCATAAAATATTCATGAGGAGAACATCGGCGGCATTAATCGGAAGATGGAATATGCCTCCTGTCGTAGTTCAGAGCCTTCTCTACGCCGATGACGTCAATGTATTCTAGTTCTGTAATCCGATGACATGGGCATGTATTCTAGCAGCCTCTAGGGAGAAGTTGCAGAAAGCCCTTGTAGAATGGAAGGAATAGCTCCAACGTAAGGGGATGACAATAAATATTGCCAAAAGCAAAGTGCTTGTGGTGTCCAAGCATGAGCATGAAGATGTGCAACTGTTTTGCGGTGGTGAGGCTCTCGAGGTAGTGGACCACTTTCCGTATCTAGGAACCATCATCAGCAGGTCTGGTAAAGTAGATAAAGAAATTGGTAATAGAATCAATAAAGCAAACCAAGTACACTAACAGATCTGCAACAACATAGTAGGCCACCAAAGTGTAGGGAAAGTGACGAAGCTGCACATATACAAAGCAGTATATCACCCAGCGCTCACATACGGTAGTGAAAGTTGGGTGATGCTGGACAGGCATGTCAGCCGGATTACGAGAGCAGAGATGAGGTACCTTCGCAGAGCAGTAGGTAAAACAAGAAGGGATCGTCTGCGAAATACTTCTGTAAGAGATCAGCTGCAAGTGTCTCAACTAAAAACAGACATCGAAAAAAGGCAGCTCAAGTGGCCAGAAGGTGCAGGGGTCGGCCGAGAATCCAATATGGCCATTATATTGAGAGGATAGGAGAGAGAAGAGGAAAGACCTTGGCTGTGATGAAGAGGATGTGTCGAGACCGGGAAGAATGGCTCCGTTGGATCGAGGCCCCTCTACGCTGAATAGCACAACAGAGGCAGCAAAAGAAAAAAAGTTTGTTTGTTTATCATACCAAAATTTAGATCTCATATTAGAGCCTAACCCTATAACTAAATTAGAAGTTCTAAAATGTTTTAGAATTTTTTCGATTTTAAATAAATCAACATTTATATTTCGATTTATATCAAAATAAGTGCTAATTATAATCAATTTTAATTTATCATATGATATTTCTAAACATACCAAGTCTGAGTCGCTGTACTGCAATATCATACAGGCATCAATGTTTTTGCTGGTTACTATGACTTCAGCTCTGACATTGTTTCCTGCTGCTTGAAAAACTTTTGACTGGTTATACCCTATAATTATATTTGACGTTTTATATGGTTCTTGAATTAATAAAATATTGACGTGTTTTATATTGATGTATTCTTGTAGCATGTTTGTTGTGTATTTTGAGTGATGAGTGTTGAGTTGTAAAATATTTAATTGTCTAGGTGCCTCAATAAAAACAGTATAGGGTCATTCCATATCAAGTGGTCCAAAGGTGGTTGCTCGATCATTTTAGAAAATTTTTATAATTTTACCGCCAATTACGTATGGAATCAGTAGTTCAAATCATTTTTTTTTTTTAAATTTGAAGGATCACCCATTTCAAAATGGCAGCCATTTTTGTTTCACCTTTCAGGCCAATTTTTGAGTTTTTAAGCTCTCACAGAAAACTCATTTTTTCAAGACTGGTAAGTCATAGACTAATAATTCAAACACAATTGTTTTCCTTAAAGTCTATTCTATATTTCAAGTTCTCTTTATTATTTGAATATTTTGAAGTCCAATACTTGAAAAAGTGCTACTGAAAACAACTGCTTCAATGCCTGCTTACATGCAACATAAACCTACTGTAAGAAATTTCAACGTGTATATTTGAGAGTACATTGGTAGCTACGAATTTTTTAAAATGGTCATTTTCGTGCTTATTTAACAATGAAGAAAAACTCATTTTCCCAAGACTTGTAAGTCATAGACTAAAAATTCAAACACGACTGCTTTCCTTAAAGTCTGTTCTATATTTCGTGTTCTCTTTATTATTTAAAAGTACTCTTAACCCGTATATTCTTTACCATATTTTTTTATGAATTTTTAAACTTCCCATTTTTTAATTATTTGTTAACTTTAGGCTCTAATATCTCTGGTGGGCTAGTTGATATAAATTTCAACCTGTATATTTGAGTACATTGGTAGCTACAAATTTTTGAAAATGGTCATTTTCGTGTTAACAATGCGTCAACTTGATTATACTTGATTAATATTTTACTATTTGTGAATTTTTTACTTTTAATAACCCTTATTAATTGTTTTGTTTTTTAATTTTATCTATGTCCAATGGAAAATATTTTTAATAACTTTTTCATTAAAAAAAATAATAAACAATTAATAGAGTAGATTTTAATTATAATTAAACCCAATATATTTTTTTTGCATTGGAAATAGATAAAATTAAAAAACAAAACAATTAATAAGGGTTATTAAAAGTAAAAAATTCACAAATAGTAAAATATTAATGAAGTATAATCAAGTTAGTGCGTTAAATGAGCTCGGAAATGACCATTTTCAAAAATTCGTAGCTACCAATGTACTCAAATATACAGGTTAAAATTTCTTAAAGTTGGTTTATGTTGCATGTAAGCATAACATGTAAAAAATGAGATTTTTATCAACTAGCCCACCAGAGATATTAGAGCCTAAAGTTAACAAAAAATTAAAAAATGTGAAGTTTAAAAATTCACAAAAAAATATGGTAAAGAATATATGGCTTAAGAGTACTTTTAATGAAAGCTACTTAGTTAGGTTTATCATCATGCCAAAAATCAGCTTTGATGTACATGCCCTAATACCCTATTAATAATTCCCTTATACCCTACTAATAATTCAAACAAGATTGTTTTCCTTAAAGTCTGTTCTATATTTCGTGTTCTCTTTATTGTTTGAATATATTTAAGTCCAATACAGTAGGGTTCCGATTAACCGAGTCGATGGGGTCCAAGGTTACCTCGGATAATCGAAAAAATCGGTTAATCGGAACCATACCAATACCAACTGAAAATGTAGGTTATTTTTAAATAAAAACTACTATGCTTAAAAACCTAATAAACATTTAATAATAATAATGCATAATAACAATAATAATAACAGAAATTATGAAACTATTTTTTTTAAAACGATATCTTTTAAATCTACTTTGTTTAAATGAACTCATATACATACACATACCCTCCCCCCCATCAGACTTGGCACCTCGGTTAATCGGGACCTCGGTTAATCGCAACCCTACTGTACTTGAAAAGTGCTATTAAAAAAACTGCTTTAAATTCTCAAAACACCGTTTTTGAGGATAACTTTTGGGTATAAGGGCGTGTACGCCAAAGCTGATTTTTGGCATGATGATAAACCTAACTAAGTAGCTTTCATTAAAAGTACTCTTTAAGCCATATATTCTTTAATATATTTTTTTATGAATTTTTAAACTTGCCATTTTTTAATTACTTGTTAAATTTAGGCTCTAATATCTCTGGTGGACTAGTTGATAAAAATCTCATTTTTTTACATGTTATGCTTACATGCAACATAAACCAACTGTATGAAATTTCAACCTGTATATTTGAGTACATTGGTAGCTACGAATTTTTGAAAATGGTCATTTCCGAGCTCATTTAACAGTGTGTAAACTTGATTACATTTCATTAATATTTTACTATTTGTGAATTTTTTACTTTTAATAACCCTTATTAATTGTTTTGTTTTTTAATTTTATCTATGTCCAATGCAAAACAAATATATTGGGTTTAATTATAATTAAAATCTACTCTATTAATTGTTTATTTTTTTTTTTAATGAAAAAGTTATTAAAAATATTTTCCATTGGACATAGATAAAATTAAAAAACAAAACAATTAATAAGGGTTATTAAAAGTAAAAAATTCACAAATAGTAAAATATTAATCAAGTATAATCAAGTTTACGCATTGTTAAATGAACACGAAAATGACCATTTTCAAAAATTTGTAGCTACCAATGTACTCAAATATACAGGTTGACATTTATATCAACTAGCCCACCAGAGATATTAGAGCCTAAAGTTAACAAATAATTAAAAAATGGGAAGTTTAAAAATTTATAAAAAAATATGGTAAAGAATATACGGGTTAAGAGTACTTTTAAATAATAAAGAGAACATGAAATATAGAACAGATTTTAAGGAAAACAATCGTGTTTGAATTATTATTCTATGACTTACCAGTCTTGATAAAATGAGTTTTTCTTCATTGTTAAATAAGCACGAAAATGGCCATTTACAAAAATTCGTAGCTTTTTACATTTATAGACCAATTATAAGAGACCAATGTACTCTCAAATATACACGTTGAAATTTCTTACAGTAGGTTTATGTTGCATGTAAGCATAACATGTAAAAAAATGAGATTTTTATTAACTAGCCCACCAGAGATATTAGAGCCTAAAGTTAACAAAAAAATAAAAAATATGAAGTTTAAAAATTCATAAAAAAATAAGGTAACGAATATCATGGTTAAGAGTACTTTTAATGAAAGCTACTTCGTTAGGTTTATTATCATGCCAAAAATCAGCTTTGGCGTACATGCCCTTATACCCAAAACGTACCCTCAAAAACGGTGTTTTGAGAATTTGAAGCAGTTGTTTTCAGTAGCACTTTTTCAAGTATTGGACTTCAAAATATTCAAATAATAAAGAGAGCTCGAAATATAGAACAGAATTTAAGGAAAACAATTGTGTTTGAATTATTAGTCTATGACTTACCAGTCTTGAGAAAATAGGTTTTCTGTGAGAGCTTAAAAACTCAAAAATTGGGCTGAAAGGAGAAACAAAAATGGCTGCCATTTTGAAATGGGCGATCCTTCAAATTTTTAAAAAAAGGATTTGAACTAATGATTCCATACATAATTGGTGGCAAAATTATAATTTTTTTCTAAAATGATCGAGCAACAAATTATTTTTTTCTGGTCCATTTCAAATGTATTGACCCTATGTGTTAATAGGGAAGATATTAATTACCTATTGTAGAGGGATGCTGTAGTCAGCATTGGATGCCAATTTCTGTCAAGTACGACCGGCAGTTTCGGTCAAAAATAGAATGGTCTATTGAGTGCTTCTGTTGACTTCGTAAACTTGTTATGATTTTCGAATATAATGCACTTGATTCCTTGAGAAGCGCATTCGTTTGCCGCATGTTCCCCTCTGCATCTTGAGCAGGTCACCTTACCTTGGCAATCCTTACTGCTGTGGTGGAATTTTAAGTATTTAGTGCATCTTCTTACCCAGAAGTAATCTTCAATACTAACCTTTTGGTGGCCGAGGCTGATCCTGTTGTACAGGTGTAATTCCCTTGTAGCAGCATCCACTTTCAAAACAGCGCGTCTATTGTTGTACCTTCTTGTAGTAAGGATAACTACTGGCCTAATATTTTCTCTTTCTAGGAAAACTTGTATTCGAGCAATGTAGCATTTGATATTCTAAAATGTTCCATAAAAATTGCCCTTCTTAGATTTTTTAAATATTCATTACTCAAATACGAATTTTCAGAAAAAATTAGAACTTGGCTTTTTTGGTCATACTGATCAGAACAACATATTCACTGATTAATAATTTTTGAAAAAATTGAAGTTTAAATTATGTTTTCAATTTATTGATTTGATATGGAAAATAAAAATGAAACTTTCTATAAATTATTCTCTCAATAGAATGCCCGTTATGCTGCATTACGGCGTAGCATTTTTTTTTATATTTGCAATCAAGGAAGCGCTCCAGCTTCAGAATTGAAATATTCTGTGAATATTTCTCTCACCCGAAATGCGTGTTATGTTGCAATCCCAATTGAAATACTGCGAAAAGCTGAGAAAAAGTACAGACTTGTGCCGCTCTCATTACGGATGTGTGAATCGAAAGGGCTGAGGGATTACCAGAAGTAGAATCACGGGCCGGTACCGTCACTGTGGAGTGTAAATAGGCCTTAATTGTACTTATTAAGTATCCAAGGATCCGCTAGGATGTGCCCCAGTCACGAGAAGTTGCCTTGTGTGAAGCTGGGGACTTTAAATAAGTGAGAAATCGGTTGTGAGATATACCGCCTTTAGCTATTGGGGACCAGGGGCCCGCCACAAGTAATCTCGTCGTCCGCTTGTGGATACCATATTTTTTTCCGAGATATTTCGTCCAGAGCCATTAAAGGGTTAATTAATTTAAAAAGCCATGTTTACCAATAAGATATCACAATAATCGTATTATTAACCGGAAGGTTTTACACATTTTAGTTAAAACAACCAATAATGATTGTAATAAATTTTATACTTTGGTAGAAATAACTATTACTATTTATCTAAGAAGATAATGAACTGTATGCCACATATGTTTTCAATCAGCATATACCTTACCTTGTTAACTGCAGAAAGTTTTGTATCTTCATCATCAACTCTGTTTTCAACGGAAGATTCCATTACATTAGTTCTATCAAGATTTAGGGCTTCACTTTGAGAAGGAAGGGTACAATAAAATTTAAGTTCTTTGCTTTCTTCATCATAGTAATAATAGGCATTATGTTCTCTATAGTAGTAAAGACGGTAATTCTGAAAAAATAAGTTTAGAGTAAAATTAATCAATTTATTTATAAAACAGATAAAAGTAAAAACAAATTTGACTAAGTAAATTTAATATAATATTCCTAACAATCTGAAGATAGGACCTAATCCTGCCCAGATCATTGAAAGCCATTTTTTAAATAAAAATAAGAAAAATTATAATAAATACAGAATTATACAGATTAAAAACAAAAAATAATCAGACTATATTGGGTTAGCAAATAAGTCTTTTCAGCTTGTAGTTGTCATAATATAAACATTAAAACAAATAGTAATTACATAGACTAATGACCCTCTATGTTGGATTGTTTATTTTATTTGCATTTGTCAACAATCATTTGCGTTAATTCTTGTTAAAATGAGATTATTATTGTGTTGGATATTGCACTTTTAATATGAAAGAAAATATTCATTATCGCCACATTTTGCTGTTTTGCTTTAAAAAAGGTAAGTGTGCTTGCAGCAGATCAGAAACAAAAATTTTAAAGATTTAAGGGGATGACTTAAATGAATTATTTAAAAGTGGGACCCACTAGTAGGTTGTTCACGTGTTTCTAAAAAAAAGTTCATTAGTTCGATTACATCACATAAGTCAAGTAAATATACTTGTTTTTATAAGAAAGTAGATACAGCCATGGCGATTCATTTTCTGAGACATGCCTAGCTCTGGAGAAGAGATACTGTTTGCTCTGTACTGAACATGTTAAGCTTAGAATAGAACCTGTTGCAATAATCACCAGACCTTGCTCCAGGTGACTACCACTTATTCCATTCTCTGCTGAAATCTATGAATCAATAGCCATTATATAACAGGCAACAAAAACCACATATATATATATATATATATATCTTTTTTACAATAAACAACAGATTTTTTTAAGAACAAGGCATTACGCAGTAAATGGAAAGAAGTCCATCCAAAGAAAAGGTCATAATAAATATGGTATTTACATTTGTTTGATCTGTCATTTTAAAATAAATGATTAAGCTTTGACCCATTTGGCAGCTTTGAAAAAAAGTGAATGGACTGTATAAGTTAAATTATTTTGATATAAAAATAGATAGAAAATGTGAGAAAAAAATGGTGTGTAATAGATGAAATTGTATTTAACAATGAATTACAATGTTTCTGGGAGTTAAAGAAAGTTAATAACGATAAACCTGATGAATTTGGATTTTGAATAAATGTGCTCTTATGGGCAGCATGCTTTTCTTGATGTGCGGCTTTCTGTGGTGTCACCTCTTCTCTTCACCAGCTCTATGGTGTAAATTCAAAAACTGTCCACTTGAGACAGCAAGGGGAGTTTGTGACCTAAAAAAAATATCAAGCAAACAAAAACACAGAGTGGTGGAACAAAGAAGAATGCCATGTTGTTAAATCGAAGAAAGTGTTGAAAGCCTAACTTCAAGGTAAACTCCTGAAAAACTAACTGAACATTACTCGATCAGAAATCAATGAATAGTCCATCAAGCAAAGAGGGCATTGTGGGAGAAGTTATTAGGAAAAAATCTCAACAAAGACCAATGTGAGAGTACAGCCAACTCTTGATGAGTTCAACTTTTACAAGTCAAATCCTTAAGTATATCAAACAGAATCTGTAGTCCTGAGTCATTACACTTAAATTTTACCTCAATAAATCGATATCAGGCCAAAAATGTGGAATATTATATAAATAAGTAGACCTAAAAATACGGGTCATGATAAGTGACTTCTAAGATTTCCATCTCTATAAGTCAAACAAAAACCACGTAGATTTAGTTTTTTTACAATAAACAACAGATTTTTTAAGAACAGGGCATTAACAGAGTTGGGCATATTTATATTTATTAATACGAATACAAATTTATTTTTATCTTAATTTTAATATGAATATGAATAGAAATTTATTTATATCACAATATTCGTGAAATGGAAGAAACAAATAAATTCGTATTTACAGGTATGAATAAGAATAAATTTGCATTCACACCTGTAAACACGAATTTATTCAAATTCACAAATTTTTCTGTAAATAAAAATAAATTCACAGGGAAAATTGCATATATTCACAAAATATTTATAACTAAGTCTGTGAATTCGCCTGTATTTACAAATAAAGATGTGAATATGTAAAAATAGATTAATATACACAAACTGAGAAAAATAAACTTCCCAAAGGACCAATGATCTGCAATTGGGTCATTTATAAGTTACATTTTTTTAAAAATTATCTACAGAATATTTAAAGGTAATATTAATATAATAAATGAAAAGAAAAAATCTTTGTTCCGAGAAGAAAAGAATTGAAAAATCTCAAGGGGCTAAATGTGTTTAGAATTTAAGAACCCTCATATCAAGGAGAAATCAATCAAGTTATCTTATCGAACAATTTTTAATATTCTCAGTTTTAATCATAACTAAAAAAATTGTAACAATTATGCACTGAGGTTTATAAGAAAAATAAACTTACTGGATTATAATAACAATTCATTTTGACGTCAAAGTACCATCCAGAATTAGCATCATAATTAAATCCGGTTTCCAGCGTTACTTTTTCAGCTAAACCTGTAACATCTTCAACAATACTTGTGGGATTCCAATGATTCATATCATTTTCATAATCAGTTTGACAAGAAGCATCAGCCTGTAATGCAAAAGGTTAATTATTTATAATTTTAATTAATCCAAAATAAAAAGCATTTTCTAGATTTAAGAAAAATCTAAACTGAAATAACTGAAGTTGTTTTTGTTAAAAGACAAAAAATAAATAAAAAATAGTGAGGTGAGTCATAAAAAATAAGAAACTTCTATATGGTCGTATGTATAATTGTATTCTTTTTCAAATCATTTCATTAATTATAATTACAGAGTTCTAATAAGGTTTGAGATTTTTCTCTTATCACTGGGACAAATCTACATACCAGAAACAATGAAAAAATCTTTCCTTTAATTTTTTATCTTCAAATTCAACTTATATCTCCGATTATTACTCTTTTTTTACACCCTTTCCTATTGCGAAGTCGGAAACAACCAACCTTTTAGGTTATGATTCTCTTTAGAATTCGTACATTTTACTTTTCTTGATGGCATTTAATAAAATATTATCTACTCTTGAGAAATTGTCAGCAGAACTTAGGAGGAGTCAAATGCAGAGGATGATGCCCCAAATGAAGTGTATTTTGCTTCCAAAGATTATATTCTGTACTACTGTATGAATTTGATGGGGAGGGGGAGGATTATAAAAAGAATGTGAATTCTAGTTTAATGGAATGGGAAAGGAAATCAATGGTGAAAGATACATAAAAATGGGAAAAGGCAAAGATTCCATATACTTATATCCATATATTTACATACCATAACAATAACTTTGTTCCAAATGTTCCAGAACTGCATCTTGTATTATCATTACCCATTTACCTTGTACAAAAGTAGAGGCCCATAAAGTCATCGACAAGGAAAATTTTTCGCTTTTCATATCAGATAAATAATAGAAAAAATAGTTTCTCATAAAAATGAAGAAATAAGAAAAAAAACACAAAGTTCAAAGCTGAACAATGGTATATTCATCTAACTAACACCAACACTATAACTCAAAGCCCTTGTAGGCTTACTATGTTAAGCCTGTGTTAATAGAAAAAATGTGTTCACCTCATTTTATTTTTATTTTACTATTGTTTTTCTCTTTCAGTTGTATATTATATGTTATGTTCAATATTAACATACATATTCCTGTTGATACCTATAATTTAACTTTTATTTTTTTAAATAGTATAGAGTTATGTAGCACTAAATGATCGATAGAGAACTCACACCCAATCCAACTGGGTAAGTATGCCATATTCATTACTAAATTAATTTAATTTTGTTACGAGACATTACATTGGCACCCAACATGGGGCCTAAGAGTATTTAAAAGGGAAAAATGAATGCAACAAAATTACTAAAAGATGAGTTGGAGAACGAACTACACATTAGGGGGTTATCAAATTCAGGCAAATTTGAAGAAAAAACTATCAAAAGCATTTAGTGATGAGGTGCAACCACTCCCAGTATTAATATCTTCATTAAATTGGCAAAATAAATTAGATATTTAAACGGCTAAATATGCAGTGCTGGCCAAATGCATCTAAGAGTTATAGATTAGCAACGTGATAGAATTCCTATTGGGCATCTTCACAGTTTAGGACGGTTAGTAGTCCAAACCAAGTTTGAAGAATGAAGAAGACAGCTTGTTGATCGGGTTACTTTTCTAATAGCTAGGGTTACTTTGGGAAAAGAAACCTATTTTTGGATACCAACTTCTGCTCATATCGATAAAGCTGCTTTACTACCCACTGATGATCCAAAGTCTACAGAACTGGCATTTAACACGTTGAGCGCCAGGGAAAAGATGATGTACTTTTGCCTGGGGCCAAAGCAATTTTTCCTAATTTATAACTTTAATATGATTAGAATGATACAAAAATTGCAAAAGAAATAAATAAAAAGTTTAATTTTGGCAATTAAACAATAATTTTGTGAGCGGTACGTATGTACCGCCCGGCCCCAGGGTAAAGCCCGCTACCTACAGTAGTACGGGGGCTGCCCGGTTATGACCGCGACGTCAACCCTTGTCCCCTTAAAATATGTTATTTTAATAAATAAGATATTTTGTTTTGTAAAAAAATAAATAAAATTAATTTTTTTTATTTATTTATACCCCCCAAATTAAAAAAAAAAAAAAAAAAAAAAAAAAAAAAAAAATTTGGGCCAATTGCATTGGCGAATTGTTCGGGGCCGGAGCGGTCCAATATGCCTTGAAATCACGCTCGGCAGGCGGTCCCCTGGCCCAGAACAATCTTTTAGCTGGCGGGACTGGGCGGTACCTGGGGACCGCCTCGGCCCCAGCCAATAGTCCAACAGCGGTACGATCGTACCGCTTGGTGCTCAACGTGTTAAGGACAAAAAAGTCTATAAGTGGGATATACAGTTCTCTGGTGATTCCTCCGGCCCTTCGTTGTGTTCTTTTCGGAAAATCATTGAAGAGCAAAGAATAGGATGAGGGATAAGCCAGGGAGACTTATTTTGAGCAGCAGGAGATGTTTTCTTCGGCTTTTTTCTGGTTCCGGATGAATCGTCATCAGTTTTCTGATTGGGCTGAGGCAGTCAGGGACCCTGACAGAATGCTTATGAACGAGATCACCCACAGGACGCAAAGCACAAGTGAATCACCAGCTGTATTCATTGCAAAGACTAGGACTTATGTCAACACCGTTGACTGAAAGAGAACAGTTAGCTATAATTGAACAAAGTTTAAGGCCAGAATACTTGAAACTTCTTGGATTAACGCGCTACGATAACATCGATGAGCTAGAAGAATCTCTCGGGAAATTGTAATTGGGCAGAGTGCTTTCCACAAGATTTAGAGAACCACCATCAAGTGGTTTATTACAGCTGGATTTGGTCTATTGTGGGAATCAGCATAGGAAAACTAAAAATATCGCTACTATCGATACAGGAACTCATCCCGAAATGGCTTTAGAAGTGGAAATAAATTCTGTTAAACAAACGAAATGTTGTTTAACAATTAAAAGTCTGCAATGCAGTTTGTTGGAACTGTAACGTACAGCAGCATCAATTTAGAGTCTAAGGAACCTCGGGATTTTCTGCAATGGCTATGGTAAGAAAGGAGTAAAAGTATACAAATGCAGCATGTTTAGGGACCAAAGAGCGTATAAGTCTATAAAGAAGAGAAATGGCAAGGCAAAGGGGATCTAGATGTGTCCCACACCTCTCTGCCAGCCTATGGGGCTTTCTTGTTAAGGCAAAGAAGAAATTTCCTCCACGGTTAAGGAGTTTGCGGGAAGTTACAAAATCTGTAGTCCTGATGACCAACAACCACAACTGCGAGTTAACATCTTTGGTTGGTACATGATGGGATTACTAGATTCAGGTGCATCCCGAACGGTTTCATGAGGACCTGGCTGAGAACTTATAAAAGGGCATCTACAGCTGCGGCAATTGAATATTAAAGGGATTCTGGTCCTGAATGGTCAAAGATGTCCCGTCTTAGGAGATGTAACCATACTCTTCAAGTTAGAAGATAGAGTTAGGGTGGTAACTATGTTGGTGGCCCTTAATCCTTAGAGTAGATTTCTAGAAATCGATGGAGGTCGTCCCGGATTTGAGCGATAATATTTGGAGGTAAATAAATGGATAATAAGAACCCTGTTGTTCGACTCTTCACCTGCTACCTAAAAGTTAATGTTTAGAGATCTCGAAGTGTACTGTAACAAATGGAATCTTAATGTGAACCTAAATAAATAATAATCAAATAATAATAACCTGAATAAATCTCAGATTATGTATGCAGGAGAAGGGGAGGAAGATTGAAAAATGGTATTTTAAGGAAGAAAGAGTGCTGTGTGTGTATAATTTTAAATATCTAGGTATAAACATTAATCATTCGTTTAACTTTAAAAATACTCCCGGCAGGGATACCCCCCAGAAGCCTGCGGCTATGGAGGCAAGGGCCAGGACTGGCCCGGCCAACAAAGCCGCTGGGCAGAAGGGGAGACCCTCCGGACACACACAAACTCAAAACACAAGGGCACAGCCAAACAGGCCCGCAGGTAAAACTGCAGGGCCTCAGAGGCCAAACCCCACATTACAGACCCAAAACAAAAGACCTAGAGTGTCACCTGGAACCTCTGCACCTGTGGCAAAGAAACCCAGGGAAACCACTAGGTCTGCTGTAAACTACGCTATGGCGGCCAAAGGACAGCTGGTGGCGGTGATACCGATGGGTTATCCGCACATTCAGCTGACAAGAGACCACTGCGAAACCTTGCAGGACGAGATTACGGGCAGAGTTGACGAGCTAGACGTCGACGGAGACTACCACCCTCTGTTTGATGGCGCAAGCTTCAACAAGGGTGCATGCATCGTCTCCTGCCTGGACTCAGCAACAAAGGAATGGCTGGATAAAATTATCCCTGGCATTGTTCTGGAAGAGGGTCTTACCCTAAGGACGGGCGATGTCAGGGAGCTGACCAGGACGGTCAAGGTTGGAGCCTTCTTTCCAGGAAAGGTGCCTGCCGAGGACGTCCTGCTTAAAAGGATCCAGATCCAGAATAGGGCAGTCGATGGAATCAAGGAGTGGAGGCTGCACTATTCCAAGGAAATGGACAAGGGTTCCTTCATAATTATGAGGGTACCCGAATACAGCATGGAGAGCCTCAAGACCAGAGGGATGAAGGTAGGCTGTGGCATGAAAACAGTCACCTTCAGACCGATGATCAGTGCGGCAGAACAGGCTCAACTGGCTACCCAGAAGAGCACGCCCATGGAGGTGACGGAAGAGCCGGAAAGAAAGCAAGAGGAGATGGTTCTACCGGCTCAACCCACTCCTGCTGAAATGATCACCTGTGGCGGGGCAAAGCCCAAGGCTAGTGACAAGGCTAATCAGGAAGAACTAGCCAACCCACAGGCACCATCAGAAGCTGCTGAGTGTCCAGTTGAGGAAGGCCCTGACTTGTGGAAGACGGTGGGAGGACGGGGAAAGCCAAAAGGCCCAACAAGCGTTGGACCAGCTGGTGGACCCGAGCCACCACTGTCGCCACGGGACGGGCCCCCTGGCACAACCAACTAACAATCTGATGAAGCTGCTGCAGATTAACCTCCACCACTGCATAGCAGCAAGTGGAGTGTTACAACAATACATAAAAGGTAAGAATATTGATATAATCTTTATTCAAGAGCCTTACCTTCTTAAAGGCAAGCTCAAAGGGCTGAATATGTCGGGATATAATATTATCTCTGTGACTGACAACCCTAGAGCATGCATCCTTTATAGAAAGGAATTAAAACTGCTGCCTCTTTGGCAAATCTGTTCCAGAGATTCTGCAGCAGCCATATACACTCCCCAAGGGAGCTCAAACAAATCCATCACTTTGCTGGCTGGGTACCTGCCCTATGAGGATAAGGAGCCCACAGCAATGCTGGAGCGAGTCAGAGAAGCTACGGGTGAGCAGCAGCTCATTGCAGCCCTCGACAGCAATGCCCACCACCATATTTGGGGCAGCACTAACACCAACCAAAGAGGTGAGCAAATTCTTGAATTTATCATAAACTATGATCTTGACATTTTGAATAGCGGGGACAAACCAACGTTTTTCAATAGGTTAAGATCGGAAGCAATTGATATAACATTAGCCACTAAACCAATCAGTAGGTACATTGTGGACTGGCACGTCTCAGACGAAGAGACGTGCTCAGACCACAGGTACATTAGATTTGACCTACTGAACAGCAACGGTTATGCAGCTGAATATAGGAACCCCAGACTGACTAACTGGGAGACCTACTGTACTAACCTTGAAACACACTTAACTGATTGTCCAAATAGAATTAACAATCCATGGCAGCTAGACTGCCTGAACGCCACACTTACAGATGCTATGATCAAGTCCTATCATAGCAGCTGCACGCTAAAGAAAAAGAAATCCAACAGGAAAGTTTCCTGGTGGAGCAATGAACTGCAAAAACAAAGAACCCTTACTAGAAGGTTGTTTAATGCCTCCAAGAACTCTGGCAGATGGACTGAGTACAGGAAGGCCCTAACTGAATACCATAAATCTGTCAGAAGAGCAAAACGCAGGGCTTGGAGAGATTTCTGCTCTGAAATAAGCAGCATCTCAGAAACAAGCCGCGTTAATAAAATAATCAACAAATATTCGGAACGGGGTATGTTGGGCACGCTAAGGCTTCCTGAGGGATTCACCACTAATGAGGTGGAGACACTGGTGGCCATGGCGAAGACCCACTTCCCGGACTGTGAAATAATCAGCACAGCTGAGCCCGCCACCTTGCACCACGAACGGGATGCTGGATATGCGAGGTGGAGACAGGCAAAGGCTATCATTACCAGCAACAAACTTACATGGGCAGTTAACACACTGGCCCCATACAAGTCAGCTGGAATCGATGGCATACTACCAGCCCTCCTACAGAGGGGACTACACATACTCAGACCTTACCTCCTAGAGTTGCTACGAGGGAGCCTAGCGCTAGGATACCTACCACATGAGTGGAAAGTATCCAAGGTCTGCTATATACCAAAACCCGGAAAAGGGACCTATGACAGCGCCAAAGCGTTCAGACCCATATGCCTGACTTCCTTCCTAATGAAAACACTGGAGAAAATGGTTGACAGGCACGTGAGGGAACAACTTGTGGGCACATACCCAATACATGAAAATCAATTTGCCTACCAAGCAGGAAAATCCTGCGAGGTGGCATTACACAATTTAGTCTCTAGAATTGAAAAATCTATGGACCACAAAGAAATCACGATAGGCACATTCATCGATATAGAAGGTGCCTTCGACAGAACTCCTCACAGAGTGATTGAGAAAACCCTGTTGGAGAGGAAAATTGATGAAGTTTCCGTCAGATGGATTATGACCATGCTGAGGGAAAGACTAATAATTTCTGAATTAGGATTCAGCAAAATACTAATCAAACCCAAAGGTGGATGTCCTCAGGGTGGAGTGATATCCCCGCTACTGTGGTGCTTAGTAGTGGACTCACTATTGACAAAACTAAACACCTCAGGCTTTTATGCACAGGGATATGCTGATGACATAGCAGTCCTAGTTGGAGGTAGACATCAAAATGTCCTATCTGACCTCCTAAACAACGTAACCAGAATCATAACGAACTGGTGCAAGAATAATGGACTTAATATTAATCTACAGAAAGTAAGCATTTGTATCTTCAGCTCGAAGAGAAAAATAGCCATCAAACTACCAAAAATTGAGGGAGTCCAGCTGAGCCAAAGCAAAACAGTCAAGCACCTTGGCGTTATGCTGGACAACAAACTCAATTGGGCTAAACACGTGGAACACACGACCAACAAAGCCCTGAAGTGTCTATGGGCCTGCAAGAGGGCAATAGGCAAAGACTGGGGACTAAAGCCCAAAATGACATTTTGGCTATACACCATGGCCATCAAACCCATGGTGTTATACTCTTCCCTAGTCTGGTGGCACAAGGCAGGGACAAGCAGAAATAAAACTCAGTTGAACAAACTGCAAAGATTAGCCTGCCTCATGACAACTGGGGCCATGAAAACTACACCCACCGCCACCATGGAACTGATGTTAAATCTAGCCCCACTGCACATGGAGGTGGAAGCGCAAGCCCTAAAGGCCTGCTACAGAATCGTAAAGCTAAATTTAACCTCAAAAGTACAAACTAATTGGGGACACTGGAAGATATTCCAAGAGCTTGAAAAGGATAAACTCCTATCCATGTTTTCTGACATTCAGATCAGGAGCTCATTGGAAACCAACTTTAATACCAGTAAAAAGGTCAACACATCACATATACCAAACAATGGCATATGCTGCTATACAGATGGCTCACTCACCAATAGCGGGTCGGGTGCAGGCATCTGGAGGAGGGACAAACCCAAGGAAGGTACATATGCCTCATTGGGCAAATTCACCACCGTCTTCCAATCAGAGGTGCTGGCAATCAGCCACTGCGCCTTTGAACTGTTGAGGGAACAACTGTTTGGGAAGACAATCACTATCTACACAGATAGCCAAGCTGCACTGGGTGCACTCAATAACATAGACATTAATTCCAAGGTTGTATGGGAGTGCAAAACGAGACTCAACATCCTAGCAAATAACAACAGAGTGAATGTAGAATGGGTGCCAGGCCATACTGGCATACCAGGAAATGAGAATGCAGACACTCTAGCCAGGAAAGGATCCAACATCAAACCTATCACTCCCGAACCGGTGTGTGGCATCAGCAAAAGCTCTGCCAAAAGGAGGATAGAGGAGATCTATGGAGCAAAAAGAAAACAATTTTGGATGACGCAAAACCTACGACATTCCAAATTGTTCCTAGAGAGTCCTTCTGCCAAGAGGAGCGACGAAATTCTGAATCTTGACAGGAAAGCTATTAAAAGACTTACAGCTATTTACACCGGACACTGTAAGCTTAGAAGTCATATGTACAGGCTCAAACTGGCGGCATCACCAATTTGTCGATACTGCGAGAAAGAGCGTGAAACAGCCTTTCACATAGTCTGCCTATGTGACAGACTCGCAGCACTTAGATTCAGGCTGTTTGGCCTGGACCGCATCACTGACCCCAAGGCGCATGAGGTAATTAACCCAAGCAGCCTACTCAAGTTTACTGAGGTTCTCAAAATTAGCCTTTAGGGCAGCTTGGAACCCAGGCAAGAATTTAGGCGCACAATAGGCCCACATGGGCCGCGGTGCACTTGCCTCCAAAAAAAAAAAAAAAAAAAAAAAACTTTAAAAATTTATTGTGGAGAGATAATAGGTAAAGCTAAATTTTCAGTTAATAGTATATGGAATAAAATAATAGTTAACAAAATGATTCCAATAGAGAAGAAAATGCAAATGTTTAATAGTGCTCTATGATCGGTGGTATGTTATGGAGCTCAAGTTTGGGGATATTTGATTTTGCCAGAAGTAGAACAAATAAAAAAATATTTTATTAAAAGACTGTTTTACCTCCCATCTAACATACCAGATTATATATTACAGTTAGAAACCTCAAACCAATCTCTCTACAGTTACACACAAAAATTAAATCTAAATTATATCCGTAAAGTATTAAGACACCACCTCACAAATAGATTAACAAATTTTCTAGCAAATATAATTATAGATAAGGAAATATCTTGGTATAAAGAACTAGTGAAAATAGGTAATCAGGTTCAAATCGAAATCAATAGAGAAGTTCTTGAAACACTAGTTCTGGAGGATTTAATAAAAAAAAAAAAATTGAGGCTGAAATTAAGGCCGAAATGCTAAACATAGTTAAAATGAGTGAATTCCACACATTCCATAAAAAACTGGATATAGTACAGGCTAAACATTAGATTAGTAACAAATCACTGAGTTTATATAAAAAATCATTAATATTCAGAGTAAGAGGTGAATTGCTGTGACTAAACAACCAACCATGGAGGAGAGACAGGATATTCACTTGTGCCATGTATAACTTAAACGTGCCGGAGGATGCATAACAATTTTTGGGAATATGTCCTATTTTGAAGGAGTTTAGAAAGGAATACATGGATAAGGAGAAATTAACTTAAGAAGAAGTACTAAATATACTGAACAGGCCAAACTGGGTAAAACTTTCCGCTTACTTATGTAAAATTGAAAAATAAATTATTTTTCATGAATACACTGTAGCCAACTCGACAGACTGCTTACTGTTATTGTCTATGCTTTGAAGATTATTTCATTTTTTTGTTATAAATTTTGTATATATTTAAATAAAAGCGTTATTGATTCATTCAATATTTGGAAGTTCACGGATTCCAATCTATCTAAAAACTGTTCAATGGCCAGTGCTCTGGTCTCGAAGGATTCTCTAACTGAAGGCGAGAGAAAACTGCTTTAAGAGCTTTTAGATCAACAGCTTAATCGAAAAGGACCAAAGATCCGATTAGTTAAAAACTACACCCATAAAATCGATACAGGAGATCATCTACCAATAAAACAACGATAGTATCCCATATCACCGGCAATTCTCAGAGCAATGCATAATTGGATGGGATGATTGGGATGGATGTCGTTAAGAAGTCACAGTCCATGGTCCTCACCAGTTGTAATGGTCAGAAAGCCTGACAGATCTTACAAGTTCTGTGTAAATTTCAGGCGCCTGAATGCGGTATCCAAGAAAGACACCTATCCATTACCCTATTTGTCAAATACCTTGGATCAGTGGAGAAATGCGAAATATTTCAGCACGCTGATTTAAAATCGGATTATTGGCACATTGAGATGTCAGACGCCAGTAAAGAAAAGAAGGCCGTGGTATGTTCCAGTTTAACAAGATGCCCTTCGATCTTCATTATGCACCAGCTACTTGGCAAAGGCTGATAGACCAGGTTCTCAGACCAGAACTGGAACCATATGTTTTCGTGGATTGTGCTAGAGCGCATTACAAATGCTGGCCTAACGTTGAATTTAGAGAAATGTAAGTTTGCTGGATAAGAGCATAGGTACCTCAGGTACTTATAAGATAAGCATGTTCAAAGATTGGATACATGGATAGAAAAAGTGGCTTGTATTCTTAACTACCCTCGTCCGAAAACATTTATCACCTGAGATAGAAAATTTTTCTAAAGATTTCAAACCTGCTATAGCAGCAGTTAACACGTTAGGTGCAGCATCGGTCCCCGGGGTCCGATGTCTTACATTCCCTTCTAGACAGCAAATTTTTACATGAAAGTGGCCAAAAGTCCAAACACTCAATTTAGTCAATTTTTAATGAGATTATTGCATTTTAGTGCAGAAAATATTGCTAACAGTTGAAATTCTGTTGTTTTTTAGAATCGGACTTTGAGGTCCGATTTTCAATAAAAAAGGCTTAAATCCTGTATCGGCCTGTCCTGCCCCTATTATGTCTAGTTCCAATCCTTACCAAGAGATAATGCCCTTGAGACGCTCATTTAATTTCCTTTAAATTATAAGATAACACTTTTGTCAAGGTATTCCCATCGGACCCCGACACCCGATATCATCTGTGGGTCATACTAGCAGTCGGACCCCGGGGACCAATACTGTCCAATTCAGGATACCCCGAAAATACGCCGCCACGCCTAACGTGTTAAGAGCTGACTCCTGGTATCAGGATATGAAGCAAAAAATTACGGATAAGCCGGAGGAGTTCCCAACTTGGAGGATTGCTGAAGGTCACCTCAAACATGTGTTTTTGAGAAATCTCTTAAAAGTAGGTGACAATCTATAGAAAATTGTAGTACCGAAAGAGCAAAGAGAAGCAGTTCTTCAGAATCAACAAGTTTCAACAATACCATGAAGACCAGACTGCAGGGCACACGGGATTGAACATGACGAACAATAGAATCGCCCTTTATTATTTCTGGTCAGACATGATCCGACGTGTAGTTGGTTTCCATCTGTCTTACGATGAAGCCAGAACAGAAAGCCCCTGCTGGTTTGATGGACATGACGCCCCTGCCTTCAACGCCTAGCAGGTAATTTCTACAGATCTCATGGGACCATTTCCTTCTTCATCCAAACAGAATTGGTATTTATTGGTGGTGAATGATTACCTCACGAAATTTACATTGTTATTTCCATCTGTGCAGGTAGAAACTAAATATGGAGAACGACGTGTTTCTTATGTTTGAAGTACCTGAAGTGGTATTTTGCAACAAGAGTAAGAATTTTCAGAATATGCTGAACAAATATGGTACTGCTTGTAGGTATAGCCCAGTATACCATCCCCAGGTGAAACCCACTGAAAGAGTAAATAGGGTGCTCAAAACTATGATATCGTCTTATGTGGGAGATAACCATCGCTCCTGGGAGAGACATATTGCGGCGTTCGGCTATAGCGTGCTGAGGACAGAAATTCATACACTCAACGGATATACTGCAGCATTCCTTAACTTTGGTCATGAACTCTTTAGCCACGCCTCACAATATTTGTTAAGTGTTAGGTCGGAGAGCATAGGCAAGATTGAAGAGAAGCTCAAGTTAATCCAAGAAAATGTGAAAATCGTGACGTAAGTCAGGGCTAAATGAAGAACGCTCTTTATTATAACCTTAGACGGAGACCAGCTCGGTTGGAAGAAGGTCAACAGGTATGGGTGAAAACACACCCTATTTCAGAGTTAGGTAAAAACTTTGCCGCCAAACTGGCACCTAAATATGAAAAAGGCTTTGTCAACTCTGATTTAGGAAGTAGTGGATGAAAGAGGAAGACTGTTAGATATAAGACACATTGAAGAGGTAAAGTTAGAGTCTTCGGATGCTGGAACTGCCGTTTCTAAACCCCAGGAAGAGGGGAGAATAGTTTAAGTGATAAGGGGTCAGGTAGCAAAAAAAAAAAAAAGGTGACAGATGGAGAGGTTACAGTGTGTTTTTGATTGTTTTGAAAAATGTGCTAAAATATTGTAAGACTTTAAGTTCGATTGTTTCAATTCAATTCAGTTCTACGCTATATGTTATGTTCAATATTAACAATACATATTTCTGTTGATACCTCTCTTTTAACATTTATTTTGCCAAATAGTATAGAATTACGTAGTACTAAATGATCGATAGAGAACTGACACCCAAACCGACTGGGTAAGTACGCCCTATTAATTACTAAATAAACGTAAGACCTTACATCATTATAATATATATTATACCTACTGGTAGATGTATAGTATATAGTGAATAGCTAAAGACAAAAAAGTTAGTATCTATCATATCAAGTCTTATAAAATACTAAAAATTGGCAAAAATCAAATAATTTCTTCTTTCATATTATATACTGTGGAACTTCCCTTAGATGGACAGCATTAGGGAATGACAAAATGTCTGCTTATTAGAAATGTCGCTTATGAGAGGAACATTTTAAAAACAAGCCTGACAAAAATCTATAAAAACATCAAATAAAAATGAAGATGAACTTGGAAAATGGAATAAAATAAATATATAAAATGTTTATAGTAATTTATTTTTTATAACTGTTCAAATGTACAATATATATATATATATTTATATCTACATACGTATTTGTATTGCATTAAAATTAATTTGATTTAAAAATAAAAAATTTAAAAAAAGATGTTAATTAATCATGATAGCACAAAATAATTTACAGTAACTCTAGCTTTGAAATATTCAATTATTTTACTATTGTCAATTTAAAATTTATGCAAATGTTTTGAGTAATCATTATTCATTTATTTATATATTATAAATAAATCATTTATTTATTATTCATCATTATTTCATTTATTTATTTTTTTTCACTCTGTTTTCTTTACTTCTGCTCACTTTAAAATTAATTTTTATTTTTTTTTTAAGTCTCAAACATTTGTGTTTTTCCTACATCAAAGCACGAGCAAGGGGCCAGATGATAAGTGTATTTTTTTCATTTAAACAATTTTATTAGTTCCACTTTTTCATTTAAAGTTAAAACATATTTTTTTTTGGTGCCATGTTAATACATTGTTCCATTAAACCTTTTTATTTAAAAAAAAAGACACACTAAACTTCACTAACGTCGGCGTAGGGAGTTGGCGGCTCCATCGCCCGGTCTTAGTACCGCAGTCAGCCACTGGCCCTCCAGGTTGGGGGAACAGTACACTAACACACATACAGTACACAAACTACAGCACACTCCACACATGGTCACTTACAGTACACACCCTAGGATCACCTCTCCTAGGTAGCCGCACCCGGATGGGGGAGTGTGTCAGGGCACTTAAAGGAGGCAGCCCCTCCACCTGACTCGGAGGTAGGGGGCCGATAACCTTCTCTCCTTAAATTTTATCCATCAACAAAGCTCAAAATAGATTAGCCGGACCGATTATTGGGAAAAAACTTAGGAACCGTCAATATACGATCGCTTCATGGAATATTTTGACATTATACAGACCTGGAGCACTGCAAGTGCTTCTAAATAACCTTGATAACTATAAAATAGACATAGCTGCCATTCAAGAAGTCAGGTGGATCGGACAGGGTAGCCTTAGAAAAGGAAATTACACCATATACTATAGCTGTGATGACCGTTTGCATACGTTCGGAACTGGTTTTGTTATCGGAAAGAGATTAGCCCAGAAAGTTCTCGATTTTAAGCCTATCAGCCCAAGACTCTGCATACTCCGTCTTAAAGCGAAATTCTATAATATTAGTTTAATATGTGTACATGCTCCTACAGATGTTTCCGAAGAAGATGTGAAAGATGTTTTCTATGAAGAGCTAGAAAGATACGTTGGTACCTGCTCCAAGTATGACATGAAAATTGTTCTTGGTGATTTCAATGCACAAATTGGTCATGAAGATATATATCGCCCAAACATAGGTCACTACAGCCTGCATGAGGTTTCAAATGACAATGGGGATTCGCAGCTTCAAATGGGCTCTCTGTTGGCAGTACATGTTTTCCACATAAGAAGATACATCTGGCTACATGGAGAAAATTTGGAGCCAACAGTAGTATCACCACATCACAAATTGATCATGTGCTTGTAAGTACTAAACATAGATCATCGCTAATGGACGTAAGGTCATACAGAGGAGCGAATGTTGACTCGGACCACTACCTCATGATTTCCAAGATTAGAGTCCGCATCTCAAGGGCAAAATATCATGGCGCTACTCCTGTATCAAGATTTGATACATCCAGGCTCAAAAACGAAGAAACCCAAACAAGATTCAATGCAGTAATGGACACCAAAATAAGGAGCATTGATCGAAATAGGACCATTGATGAACAGTGGAAAGAATGTAAAGAGATGATGAATGAGGTTGGAAGGGAGGTCATTGGTTACGAACAAAAGCGCAAGAGAAAGCCGTGGTTTGATGAGGATTGCAAGCTCCTGAATGAAGAAAAAAATCAAGCTTATAAAACCATGATACAGAAGAAGTATACTAGAAGATATGTCAAGGAATACCGGGCAAGAAGGAGAAGAGAAACCCACACTTATAGGCGAAAAAAACGTCAGTGGGAAGCCAAAAAGCTAACCGACATTGAGGCTTCTTTCAAAGAAAAAAATAGCAGGGTGTTCTTTCAGCAAATTAATGAAGAGCGTAGAGGTTTTAAACCCAGAAACCACGCCTGTAGGGGAAAGGATGGAACACTAATCACCGAGGAAGCTGCAATAATGGAAAGGTGGGCTGAACACTTTCAAAGCCTATTAAATAGAGGAAGGCATGATAACACGACCCCAACTTCCCTCGAAGATCGGGAAAATGAGATATTTGTGGAACCTCCTAATGAGGAGGAAATGTGAAGCCATCCAAAAACTAAAGAACAACAAGGCCCCAGGCGTTGACAACATTCCAGCCAAGCTGTTCAAACATAGTGGAGAAGAGATGAGGAAATTTATCCAAGAATTATTTATGGACATATGGAGAAAGGAAAAGCTACCAGCTGAATGGAAGAAGACAATAATATGCCCTATATATAAGAAAGGGGATATATTCTTATGTGATAACTATAGAGGAATCTCTGTTCTTCCAACTGCATATAAAATCCTCGCAATCGTCCTGTTTGATAGGTTATGGCCATTCGCTGAGCGAGAAATTGGGAAATACCAATCTGGATTCCGAAAGGGGAGATCAACAACGGACCAGATGTTTACTCTGCGAATCCTGTTGGAGAAGACAAGGGAGTATCAGATACATACCCACCACCTGTTCATTGATTTTCACCAAGCCTATGATTCAGTGAACAGAGAAGAGGCATACAAAGCAATGTTGGAAATGAACGTCCCTACCAAATTAATTTGTTTGATAAAAATGACAATGGAGGACAATATTTGCTATGCTAAGGTGAATGGAAGGATGTCTAGAGGATTTACAACGGGAACAGGTGTGAGACAGGGTGATTGGCTGGCCTGTCTGGTGTTCAATTTTGTCCTCGAAAAAGCAATTAGAAAGGCAGGAATCCAGGTAACAGGAACGCTTCTTAACAGAACAGTCCAGCTTTTAGGATTTGCAGTTGATTTGGACATCGCAGGAAGGACTCTGAACGCAGTAGTTGAAGGTTTTCAGTCATTGGAGGAATCTGTGGCAAGCTTGGGCCTTAAAATAAATGCTGATAAAACTAAGTACATGTGCACAATACCTTCCGGAGGAGATGATGAAAGTCATGTCTCAATAGGACGTTATAAATTCCAAAAAGTGAAGTCCTTCATATATTTAGGATCACAGGTAAATCAAGAGAATAGTGCAGAAGAAGAAATCCATAGACGAATTCTATCAGCGAATCGTACATATTTCTCTTTACAAAAACATTTATGAAGCCGTGCATTATCCAAGGCCTCAATGAAAAGTAAGAATATATAAAACAATCATCCGAACTGTTCTTACTTACGGCTCAGAATGTTGGACTACGACAAAGGCACAAGAACTAGCCCTCCTCAGATTCGAAAGAAAAGTACTTCGTCGAATATACGGTGGTAACTATGAGCAAGGAAGTTGGAGAAGAAGGACTAATGCTGAGCTGAGTGAGGAGTACAAAGAAGTGGATGTAGTGACTTTTGTAAGGACATCAAGACTTCGATGGGCTGGCCATGTTGCGAGAATGGACCCGAATGAAATACCTTCCAAGATTCTATCGGAACGAGTATATGGCACGAGACAGGTTGGACGACCGAGGCTTCGCTGGGAAGACTGCGTGGCTACTAATGCTAGAGCTCTGCTTGGTGTCAGAAATTGGAGGGCAGCAGCACAGAATAGAGATAACCGGCGATCTCTGCTAGAGCAGGCTTTGACTCAACAAGTGGGTCGTAACGCCAATTAGTAGTAGTAGTAAACTTCACTAACACACACGGTGTAACTCGTTATAAGGTCGTATGTTAACCGAATAAAAATTGTTTCAACAAACACCTGCACAAGATTGTACGGGGATAGAAACAAATTCTTTAAAACATTATTGTTTAGTTTGCAGTAAACAGGAAACCTCACTAGGCCTTTCTCTTAAAGATTCTTAGAAATTACTTTTAACAGGCTACCTCCGCACTGTTTTTTACTTTTCACTTATATGGTCAGTTTTAAACAAGATCTTTCAAACACAACAGTTTTGTATTCTATCTCCAACAGGTTGCTTAGAATGCCAGGAAAACCGACAGTTTCCATTCTTTGCCGTTGAACGGATGAAAAACGGAACATCTAAGTCCACCTAAACCCTTCTAAGAAAATAATCTTTTCAGCCTACTGTCCACTTATTAGAAGTTATATTCAATGTAAAGTAAATTGAACGAAGCCAGGGAGATGGGAACTGTCCGCTTATAAGACATGTCTGTCTATTAAAAGTGACCGTTAAGGAAAGCTCCACAGTACTTATTATGAATTTTTATAGTGTAACAGAAACTATCTGTGTCCATGATAACTTAATAAAAACCTTTAAAAAAAAATGTTCAGTATTAGAAACGCTATAGTGCACAGAATTGTTACTAATTGACATTGACACTTTAATTATGTTAAATTTATATCATTAAAGTTTATTATTTGATTTAAAATTAATTTGTTCTCAAAGTAGAGTGTGAAAGTTTAGTTTTGTACCACAAAAGATTTTTTGGTTGAAGATCCAGTTTAATTTTAATTTTTCAATATGTCAACTAATTTTTTATTTTCTATTCTTATCCGACATAAGCCTGCTGTTTCAAGTTACAAAAAAGGCAAAGCCGAATAAATATTACTTTAATTACTTTACTTTAATACATTAGCTATTACTTTTTTGTGAATACACAGGAAAGTCCTTGAACTTGCCAGCTTCTTGACAGAGTTTTGTGCCCACTATTGCTAAGTATTTTCAGCTGATTCAGTGAATATTATCTATCTGTTTCTTGTTCCATCACAGATTATTTCAATGTCCCTATTATTATCAAGGTAGTTATATTTTTTTAATACCATTTTTTTTTTTATTTGCAACCGAATACAGAAAATATCTCAAATTGCTATTTAGTTAAGGAGATAAAGCTTTAGAAGTATAGCAGAGGTAAAATAAAAAAATGATACTGTGCCAGAAGAGGAAAGTAGTTTCGTTTGTTAGAGGTTTAACATCCTTGTGTACTTGAATTAGGGTAGGAAGGACGGATTATCCTACAGTTTACCAACCTATTCTGGTCAGAGTGAGAAGGTTGAGATACATTCAGTAGGAGCAAATTTGAAAATAAATTGACGTTGCTTCAGAGAGTAGAAAGTAGTGATGACGACACTCTTGCTTTAGCTGATCAATGGTTTTTCAAGTACAAGATGCTCCTCCACATTCACCGCTCACCTTCACTGTAGCTCCTGGTATAAAAAATATTAATGTTAGCGTTTATAGTAAGCTGAATTAGTTGAATCTTGTTTTTGATGAACTATTGATTCAATCTATTTTGAATTGAGACAAATAGATAGACATTACTCTGTCATTATGGATGAAAAGATATTGCTATATATATCATTCTCTTGGGAGTGTATACTAATACAACTACATTTTTCAAACAATAATAAACCTTGTCCAACATTAAAAAAAATTAAGTTAATGTATTAAGTTTTAAATAGAAATTTCTATTACACCAGATATATTAGTGCTTTATAAATTATACTCAAATATAACATAAACAAATTGTTAATTATGTACATGTAAAAATACTTATACCTATAACTGTACTGAAAAAAGTCAATTTTGGATTATTCAAAAATATTATAGTAGTGCTGCACGTGGTGAGATTTTGATGTCCAGAATAAAGAATATTTATTGACAATAGATCAGTTTCCTAAATTATCAGGACTAGCTGATAAAGAACAACAATGATGATTATGGAACATAATACATATCATGAAAAGAAGTAACCAGAAAACGGAAATAATAAAAATTAAAATTTTTTGTTTGAAGAGGTAAATTATGTGAAATGAAATTTAAAGATATTTCTCTTATCCTTACCACAGAAAGTCAATCAATGGTGGATAGAGCAAAAACAAAGGAAAAAAATGTTTTGTGTATTTATGGCATGAATTATGTCCATATGGATGATTTTATGCTTAATCAAGAATTGAAATGGATTCACTCAATTAGTTTCATAGTAATTGGAAAATGCCAGATAGAATAAAAAAAACAAAAAACATAATTCTAAACTACCTAACTGGCGGGAAAGTGCATTGCTCATCATGAGGGGTGTCCTTTGAATTGACTACTCAGTAGGCAATGTTTCTTTACTTGAGAGAGTCCGCACTTTTTCTTGAATAGTAAAGGACTGATCAAAATCTTTTCAAGATCTTAAATGTTTAAGTATACCAACATACACAGAGAGGTGATGTAGTTCACAGTCTTTAGACTTCAGAAAAAATTAACTGTCATTGAAACTTCTAAAAATTTCAGAAAGTACGACTTCTTACAGTTCTTGTATGTACTTAGCAAACACATTATCTGAAAGGAAATTTACCACTCTTTCATAAGGTACCTTTTTATGAGTCGACTAAAAAAAAACAAAATGCTATGCTCACTCTCATGTTTGCAATACAAAATAAACTGTAGGGACAATATTTTAACCCCAAAAAATAAATAAAAACTCATTCAGAGCAATCATATCTCTTGGGCAGGAACAGTTGTAGAACCTCGTTGGTAGAAAAAACAGGTAAATGTCTTTTCCCCACGTCCTCATCCTTGTGTATTCTATTCTCTATGTGCTATACCAACCCCTCATTCAATATACAAAAACATCTGGTGCGTGCGCGCAACTTTCACTTACCAACTTACTTAAATTAGAAATTGGTGTGTTTTGTTAATTGCCACTTCTCAATGACACATTTTTCCACATTCATTTCTTATTTTTTCTTTTTGTTTGCTCTACAAAAAACACTAGTTTTTACTTTCACTTACCTATAAATGAAATATATAGTAAGTGGAAGTATTGCGATCGTGAAAAATTTCGACTTCCGGTTTTCAACGGAAATACATGTTTTGGGACCCCCTGAGTCGAAATAACCAAGTCCCGCGAAATGGTGTGTGTGTGTGTGTGTGTGTGTGTGTGTGTGTGTGTGTGTGTGTGTGTGTGTGTGTGTGTGTGTGCGTGCGTGCGTGCGTGTGTGTCAGACTAGCTCAAAAACTATAAACCGTGGGAACCTGAAATTGGATATTTAGTGTAGGTATATGCTCGCGATGTGACAGCAAAAATTTTATCAAAATTGCTCAAAGGGAGGGGGTACTTTATTTAATAACTTTTTAGGTTTTTTTCGATTTTCTCAAAAACGGCTCTAACGATTTTGATCAAACTGAGTATTTGATTTATTTATATGCCCGAGATATGACTGTAAAAGTTTCATCAAAATTAATTAACCGGGGAGGGGACTTTACTTAATAAATTTTGTATCATTTTCACGTGTTTTTTTTACTTACTCAAAAACGGCTTTAACGATTTTGATCAAACTGGGTGGGTATTTGATGTATGTATATGCCCGAGATATGACTGTGAAAATTATATAAAATTTATTAAGTAAAGTCCCCCCTCCGGTTGATCAATTTTGATGAAATTTTTACAGTCATATCTCGGGCATATACACACATCAAATACCCAGTTTGATCAAAATCTTTAATGCCGTTTTTGAGTAAATAAAAAAAAAACACGTGAAAATTATATAAAATTTATTAAGTAAAGTCCCCCCTCCGGTTGATCAATTTTGATGAAATTTTTACAGTCATATCTCGGGCATATACACACATCAAATACCCAGTTTGATCAAAATCTTTAATGCCGTTTTTGAGTAAATAAAAAAAAAACACGTGAAAATGATACAAAATTTATTAAGTAAAGTCCCCTCCCCGGTCAATTAATTTTGATGAAATTTTTACAGTCATATCTCAGGCATATAAATAAATCAAATACTCAGTTTGATCAAAATCGTTAGAGCCGTTTTTGAGAAAATCGAAAAAAACCTAAAAAGTTATTAAATAAAGTACCCCCTCCCTTTGAGCAATTTTGATAAAATTTTTGCTGTCACATCGCGAGTATATACCTACACTAAATATCCAATTTCAGGTTCCCACGGTTTATAGTTTTTGAGCTAGTCTGACACACACGCACGCACGCACACACACACACGCACACACACACACACACACACACACACACACACACACACACACACACACACACACACACACACACACACACACACACACACACACACACCATTTCGCGGGACTTGGTTATTTCGACTCAGGGGGTCCCAAAACGTGTATTTCCGTTGAAAACCGGAAGTCGAAATTTTTCACGATCTCAATACTTCCACTTACTATATATTTCATATATAGGTAAGTAAAAGTAAAAAAAAAAAAAAAATAAATAAATAAAAAAAGGGGGGGGAGAAGACGAATATCATACCACATTTTGTTACAAGATACCGCTCAACCAAACATTCCTCATTTCATGAAATAAAAAATTCAGAACTGGATGAGATTAAGCTTTCTCTTCACCTAGCATTTAGTCTGGACTTAGCTTATAACTAATAACTAATAACTATAATCTGTTTCAGTCAATAAAACACTTTCTTCAAGAAAAAACCTTTGATTCCCTGGGTGTTTCAATATTCTTCCATTAAAAAGTTAAAGAATGGAAATTTTAGGGGATTCAAAAATTAATCTCAAGATGGCAACAAAAAATATTGTACTATTGTATACTTAAAATAAATTGTTAATATAAACTGAATTTTAAATTAACATGGAAAAGAGTAATTTTTTATGACTCATCCCATTAAATTACTATTACAACACAAAAAAGTAAGTAACGCTGGTATTAAGAGGAAAACAGATAAGATGGAAAAAAGGGTACTTAAATAGATTGGAACAACATAAAAATAGATTTTATACATACACTAGGAAGAACAATCTAGTACTTCAGTATAGATATAGATCTAGTACTATATAATATAGATGGTTGTGGAAAAGATGGAGGGATAATATTAATAGAAAAAATAACGTTTCTTCAAGAAAAACTGGAAATAAATGTAAAACCTGAGGCAATTGACTCTTTGAAATGTTTGGGAAGAAGTGAAAAGTGGCCGATATTGGTCAAATTTACATCGAATCACATAAAATCAAATGTTTTAAAATCGGCAAAAAAGTTTTAGGGCAGATATTATGGTATATCTGAAGACTTACCACAAGATATTAGAAAAATTATAAGGCAGCTCATACCATTTGAGTTGAAGAAGTTGAGGCAGTCAGCGTTAGCTACCATGTTAGCTACCTGCTGCAATTTTCTGTTAGATCCCTTAGCTGCTAAAGGGTTAAATATGACAAAATGGTTATTGATGATAATAACCCTAAAAGGACTGGAAACAAAAAAGCAGCTGGGGAATAACAGAAAAGACCGGGAATGAAGAAGAAAGCAGTAGATACCAAAAAGAAGAAGATGATGAAGCAAATGAAAGCGAAACTTAGTTGTCCATCTGTCAGGGACTCTGACAGATGAAAAACTAAGTTCATGAGGGAAAGGAAAAGAAACAAAGAAAGGATCACCAGAAAAAATGAGAAAAACCAGAAATATAATGGCAAAAGAATAGGCCGTGAACACCCAAAAAACAAGATAAGAAGGAAGTTATTAAATCACATAATATCAGATAAATCTGAATAGGAAGGAATTACATATCTGACCAACATATTCAAAATATCTAAAAACCGACCAACTATATTTTATAAGCAAAATTATGAAAATGAAGAAAGAGGTGAAATGTTGACACTAAATTATAGAATAGAGAAAACAAGAGTAGAATTAAATGTATAATATGTAACTTAGACAAAGATGAAGATATTTTTCATTTTGTAGTGATATGCCGGACCCTAGCAGAATGTAAGAAAAACTTGCTAGGTAAAAGTGAACTGAATCACAGAGAAACTATAGACTATTTTAACGGTCAATGTTGGAAATAAATATTAAGATGTTGTAGATGCTGAGATGCATAGGAATGGTATGATTTGAGAAATTAGCAAACAAATATCTGTTAATAGCTTAGGCTGAAATGATACATTGTGTTTGACCGTTATGCGTGTTTTGCATTGTACTGAAGCGGCAAGAGCCGAGGATTGCTGAGAGGAGGGGATTAGAACTGATGCCGGCCAAGGGTATGTAATAAATGATAATGTTATTAGATGCAAATAGTATATCTTTTTCTGCATTATTATGAATATTTTTTTCTTTTACAGCATTATTAATATTATTGGTATTATTTTGGTATGTATATAGTATTATTTTTTTACATCATTTTTAGAGCAAAATGTGTATATTAAGTTATTTATATTAAAAAGCTGTAAACCAGGCTGATGGTCCATAGTGGCCCAGACTAAATGTATTACATTAGTAGTTTCTTTTCCATATAATATGCATATTAGTGTCTGATTAAAACCAAACCAAATGTCATCCTATGAAGTGGTTTCAGGCCAAAACCGAAACTTATTTAGGTGAGAATATATAATATATTTAAGTGTCTAGTTTTGCAATAATATTAATGTAAGCTTACAGAATAACAGTAATTGGACCCAATTATTCATATAATAGAATAGTGGTAAGAGAGGTGTACGAGTAAGTTTATAGGATCAAATCTCATCCTTTACTTCCCAGTACGGCTGGTCCCCGCGGGATTTTAGACCATATCCCCTTAAATACTAGAGGCCTAAAATTGAAAGTATACTTTTAATAACAGGCTGATAATAATAATAATTCATAAAATATATCTAAATAGTAAATAATAACCACCGGTAATAAAATAAACCAGAAATAAATCTGACCCGGGCTCAAATGATCCAGGCACACCTCTAAATAGTCAGGTTTTAGAAAGTTTTCAATGATATATAGTGAATAGGGATAAGTCTAAAAGTTTATTTATTTTTTTCAGTTTTTCCATTAATAAAAAATATGTATGTTGATTCAAAAAGTTGACATGCTATGACCACCATGGAAGATTGATTTTTTTTTTTTTTTTTAACAGGAAATGCATTAAATCCTATATTATCAGGTATTAAATATAATTTATTTTTCAAACTATCTAGTTTGAAGCTATCTAGCCAGGCTTAGTGATAATTTAGTCTAGTGGTAAAAAAAAAATTAAATAAAAAATAAATCATCTTTTTTAAATTTAAACTCTATTAGAGATTGCCAATAAAAAAGCAACTACTAGTTGAAAAATCACTAAATGCTGGATTCATCGAAAAATTAGAATATAGAAGAAGTGCATTTTTGAAATATTTATTTCAATTTCTCTAATTTTTCAAACTAGATTAAATTTGTTTTGGGTTGAGACAAGAACTGTGTCATTAGACCAAATAGCTTCTGAAAGACAGCTTTTTAAGTTCAAAGTTTGAAATTTAAACTTTTAAGTTATTTTCATGTTTTATCACGTGTGATGGTCTTAAAATCCTCAATAACTTTTCTGATAGAAGTCAGTGAAGTAAAAATGAATTCAAGTCAGTATCTGGGAGGGAATTAGTCGGAGGAGAGGGAAGATTTAGTAGGGTGGTTTGCTCACCACGAGACAACAGCTATAGTCCTGGAGCCTGTGCTAAAAAAAATTCATACCAAGTATTGGACATATAAAATTAATATATCTAAAAGGAGTTTGGAAACCTGGCTTTTGGCACATCCCATACAATAACAAAAGGTGAAACCTACTACCACCACTTGATGCTACTTGAGCTGGAATGCTACTGGAAGATTTATTCTTCTTTAGTGTTTCTCTTTTTTCTAGTAATCAAACCGCATTACTAATAAGAAGATAGTTTAGTTGAGTAGTCCTGCTCCCTTCTCAGGAACATTAGACACAAATACATACCAAGGATTCGGTCAATTTTTGCTGAAACCGAAACTTTGGTCAGGTACTAATGCATATGTTTTAAATATGAGAGAAATAAAAAAATAATTAATCTATCAATTTATAACACTGTGATACTTTCAATGTTTGACAATTCAAAAGGTTTTATGTTTTTGTTAATAAAATCGAGTAGTGCTAGATTTCTTTCTTAAACTTCCTGACTTGGAGCAGATGATATCAACATGTATATCAATAAGTTATAACAGTGATCCATTTCTTCTAAACTTTTTGGATGGCATGATGCTCAGAAGAGGTTTATGTTACATTGGAGGTAATTGTCATTTAGAAACTTAGAAGATATGTGGTGATAATTAAATAACCATTGGTTATTACAGGGATCCGTCGTTCCTCCTACAATATTCATAAAATAACACCCTACATAAAACTAAAAAAACATCATTGTTCTGATGATTATATTACAATTCTGTGATACAGAAGTTCTAAGTCTACATATCAATGGAAAAAAGTCCAAATATTACAGATCAATCAGAAGCAAAAGGAAAAATCCTCAGATAGCAGTTTATAGTAAAAATCTCAAAAATGTTAAGAACTTACAAATATATGTAAGGTCAATTACAAAAGATGAAAGCTATGTTTTTAAAATCTCTAATGTAAAGCAAATTAGGAGCTACATAGGCCTGTGGTGACATATGGCAGCAAAACTTAAGCCCTGTCATAACAAATAAAAATGTTACCAAGCATTTGGAAAGAAAGTGCCTCCAATGATTCTTGCCATCTTGATTATAATGAAAGTTGGTTCTAAATATATAGACAAGTAAACAGATAAGGACAACGGTGATATAAAAAATCATATCAATAAGTTATGTATATATATATATATATTACAATTGATTGGGGTACTCCCTTATACAATTCATTTTCTTGTTGTCAATATAATTTAAAACTGTTTTATACAATTTGGTAAAAAAAAAAAAAAAAAAAAAAAAAAAAAAAAAAAAAAAACCCAAAACAATGATTAAAATAAAATAAAATACATATCTTTAAATAAAATGAAGTACAAATCTGTTATTAATGGGTTTAAGGAGTTTGTGCAAGATTGGAAGAAATTATGGATCAGTTTATATATGTATTCCTGTATGTTGTCTATATTTAGTTCTGAGTGCATTTTAGTTATTCTAGTGTAATATGGGTAGTTGTTAACAATTCTGAAACATTTGTTCTTGAATACTTGTAGTTTATTGATGTTTATTCGGTTAGTGAAGATTCATATGGGACAGGCATAAGTTATGATAGGTCGGAGTACCGTTTTATATAGAATTATTTTATTTTTCCTGGAAAATTTCGATTTTTTATTAAAATGCGGATACATTTTGTACATTATTTTCTTCGCGTTTTCCAATGTCGAATTTATATGGAGGTTAAATAGCCTAGTGTCTATATACACTAATACACTAATAGCCTGCTGTCTAACGTGACCCTTAGGTATTTAACTGTTTTAGATATAGAAATCAAAGTATTGTTTAAAATTATGTTAGATGGAATTGTAGGCCATCGTTTCGTGAAAATTAAGGCTTTTTTTTTTCAATATTTAGATGCAAATCCCATTTTTTGAGGTATTTAGATGTTTTTCTAAAGGATTCTTTGAGTCTACTTATTATTGTGTCAATTGTTTTAGTTATTTTATTTATATGATATTTTGAAGTTAAAGTGTTACAGGTATTTTGAATGCTTGAGAAGTGATTGGCAATAATCTTTATTTTTTGTTTTGTGTCACAGGCGTAATTTGTATTTGAGGTCCTTATGGGTGGTATTGATAGTTTTTTTTTTTAAGTTTTTTGTAAAAATTTTATGTATTTTCCACATAGGTTTAGAACCCGGATCAAAGCATTTTAGGGTTTTAGACCAGTTTTTGTTTCTCCAAATGAAAAGTTTCTTTCTAAGAAGATCTATAAGTTTGGAAAGGAATTTCCTAAGCGGAATTCGATTTTTGGACTTTAGTTATAATTTTATTTTTAAATTTAATTAGTTTTTTAAGTGTGGTAGGGAGTTCATCAATTTTTGGCGTAATATAAGTTTTGGGTATAGATTGATGGCCTGCAGAGGAAATTACACCTGTTAGATTGCTTATTGCTTTATCCATTTCTTCTGCATCGTTAAGGATTGGGTTTTATACTAAATTATTATCTAGAATATTTTTGTATTGAGGCCAGTCCGCATCCTTATACCTATATTTAACTGTGGGAGGATGCAATATTGGATTTAGTTTGATACAAAATAAATTGGGTTATGATCCGAACTGAAAATTGGGAGAGATATTAAACGGCTTAGTAAGTAAAATGATTTTGATAATATGATATCCAGCGTACTGGATCTAGAACGACTATTCGTGGGAAAGTATGTAGGATTATCCGGAAAATGTATCTGTAGTTTCAGCAGTGTAGCTATATTTAAGAGTAATTTACCATTTTTATCCCTATTATGGCAGTTCCATAGTTTGTTTTTACTGTTTAGAACTCTCATCATAATTACTCGTTCATTTAGGTTTGCAGGTAGATTTGCTTGGTGGTAAATAAAGGGATATTATAGTTATTGTTTTATTATTGGCCAAGTGTAAATTAATGGCTATAGCTTCTAATGATTTTAAAGGAGGTAATGGACAGTAGGAATGTCTTAGTGATTTATCAATGATGAGTAAGACGCCGCCACCCTTTTTATCTCGATCCGATCTATAAATTTTGAAATTAGGTATATTAATTTTGTCTGAATTTGATAAGTGGGTTTCAGTTATAGCCAAACTTTTTGGTTTATTTGAGGAAATAAAATCATTTAATTCGAGTATTTTATTTTTAATGGAATGAACATTCCACAGTAAATAGTTTATAGAATTATAGATTATAGAGTCATTTATAATAATATTATGATAATTAATAATCTTTATTATTTTTGCCAAAATCCTTAATGAAGTTATTGGGGAACTAAGATGGAATAATATTATGAGTACAATAGTAATTTCAGAGGGGATGATAATACTGAGTTGTCCGGACTGTGAGGAGATTAGCAGTTTTTTTGTTTATTATTGACCTAATATCTGTGTCTGTTTAAATTATGTAAATATTGCTGGTTGATGGAAAGACGACTTCGATTAGTGTTATACAAAATATACAATAATAAATATAAAATGTGTTAGGCTGATTTTGGACACCTGATGGTCCCGCACAATAGATAGGGTATTAGCACACACAATGTAAGCTCTGAACGATCTAAGGGTCAAACAGATACTGATCATAAAAAATCATGATTTAATGGAGATATATGATGAACCAACCATGATAGTATTCAAGTTCGCAAGAATATGAGGACTGGGCCTTGAAAAAAGAAAAAGGCTGCTACATCAATTATAGATAGAAGGCAAATCAGGAATATCAGGGCTAAAATAGAATAATAATATGGTGAACACGGAGGCAGACCTGTGTGGGACAGGGTAGGAAGATGGAGGGACATATACAGCTGGCCACGAAAAGTGGACAAAGGCTAATTGGATGGCCTTCAAACTTTGGTTTGGACCAGCCTGTAAACCTTGGCCAGGACTGACGAGGCTGAGAGACAATGTATAAATAGATATATTTTTAAATATGGATCTAGCTCATGATATGAACCAAGTGAAAGAAACAAATGACATTATTATAAACAGGTCAAAAAATAATTTCAACTATTTTACCATCCAGTTAATCCACAAGAAAAATTAAAGATCATATGGAGGAAATATTGAAATAACTTACGGATTTTGAAGGTTCCTTTTCTGTACCATTGGCTTCATCGTCAAAAAGATATTTGTAATCTTCAAGAAACTGAAACAGGATAATTCAACACTGAAAATAATTAAAGCAATCAACTGCTATATTATAATTATAATTTATTAAAAAAATTATCAAAACAATCTTTAAATAAAATAAAAATTTAAAACACTAATCAGCGTACTTGAAGTGCGTGTTAATCAGGCGAAACAGGCTCAGCCTTCGAATTCAATTGAAATCAGAGGTGTAAATCTGAAAACCGGCGATTCAACGGAGGGCTTAGTGTGCTCCATAGGTGCGGCTCTGGGTCTAAAGTTAGCTGCCGAAGACATCGACTCAGTGGAGAGAAAAAAACCCAAATCTGAGGACACTTGGCCACCCCCTATCATAGTCCATTTCGTAAGGCAAACGATTCGGGATGAGATCGTCCGCCTTCGAAGAGTAAAAAGAGACTTCTCGTCGAGAAACTGTGGATGGGAGACAGATGAGAGGGTATACTTGAGCAAGGCGATGAGCCCAGGAAATAGGCACCTCTATTGGCTGGCGAGGCAAAGGAAAGCAGCCGGAAAGCTGAAGTACGTCTGGTTCGCCGACGGAAGGGTCCGGTGCAGAAGAGACGACGGCTGTCCTTTCATCATAATAAATAAGAAGGACATCGAGTCCTTGGGCTGATTAGGGGCAGTCATTACCTCAAATTTACATTTCTATTGTATATGTTATTTTTTTCTTCGAAATTTTTATGTTATTTTAAAACTCATAAGGATTTATTTTCTTTTATATTTATATATGTTTCTTTTGATTATTTCCGATTTTCATAATCTCTCATTATATAACTGTTATGACTGCAGGCCTGAATCTATAAGTATTTTTTATTTAATATTTTACGGCAATCAATTAGTTTGTTTTATCTATTGCCTCCTCACTTCAACCCCTATAAACCTACACCATTCTCAGATCAATACCATTAACTCTTCCATATGAGTAATATCTTTCTATCCTGTCACCTTAATTCCCAATCCCTTCCAGCACATAATGATGAGTTCCTAGACCACTTTCTCCATAATTTCCATCACATCATTGCTGTCTCGGAAACCTTGCTTAAATCAAATATCCCATCTTCTTCTATATACATCCCTAAGTACTCTCTCATTCGTCGTGATAGTGAGGACCGAACTGGAGGAGGAGTTGGTCTTTACGTTCATGATAGTCTGAGGGTAAAAAATCCTTCTGAGAATCCCCTTCCTCTAAAGTCCTCATTTAGAATATCTCTTCACTGAAATTTCCTCTGATGCCTTCACCCTCCTTTACATAATAGTTTATCGCCCTCCGCATGTCCAATTTGATCCTTCCTCTGAATCTTCCCTCTTTACCCATGTTCCGCTATACCGTAACGTAATTATCGCTGGTGACTTTAACACAAACGTTCTCTCCGATTCTCCTGACAGATCTTACCTTACAGAACTCATTCATTCACCTGACCTTTTCTTAGTACCCTACCAACCAACCCACCACACCCAGTTTACCAGCACCTGGTTAGACCTTTTCAAAATAGATTCCTCACATAACCTATTATCTTCCTCACAGCATCCAGTACCTTTTCAAATCATGACCTCATCAAAATTTCCTAAAATGTTCCAACACCTAAACTCATTCCCAAAAAATCTCCTGGTGGGACCTTGATTCATTAACCTCTGAAAAACTAAATCCTTTTTTCCACTCACTTTCCCAATCCCTAGATCCTATTTATTTGGCATCCTCCATTCATAAAATGGTGGAATGTCTCTCAGCCAATCTTTCCACTTTCATAAATCAACATGCTCCCCTCAAAACCTTCACTTTTAGACGTCCTGCCGCTCCCTGGATAAGTCCTGAAATCAGAGATTTGATGAGGAGAAGAGATGCTGTGAGAAGACGTTTCCGATGCACCCGCTCCGCTGAAGATTACTCCTTTTTCACGCCCCTACGCAATCTCACCCAATCTTCCTTAAGGCGTGCCAAGGCACAGTTTTCCAATAACTCCATATCACAAGCCCACGATCCAAGGTCCAAATGGAAAATCCTCAAAAAATTACCATTTGTCAAATCCAAATCATATGCCCATTATCCTAACGACCCAGATGAATTAAACCTCTACTTTGCCAACCCTCCTTCTATTCCTCATCCCTCCTCATATTCGTTTACAAAAACCTTCAACCTGACAACTTTTACTTCCTGGATATTTCACCAGAAGACTTGCTTTCCTCTATCCTTAAATCCAATGACTATGGCCCTTATCAAATCCCGGTAAAGATTATTAAACTCTGTCTTCCCGTCATCTTCCCAGTCCTTTTACACATCTATAATTTCTCCCTACAAA
Organism: Aelia acuminata; assembly: GCA_911387785.2. NCBI lineage: Eukaryota > Metazoa > Arthropoda > Insecta > Hemiptera > Pentatomidae > Aelia > Aelia acuminata. The sequence goes on along the minus strand of OU426980.1, from coordinate 119,412,071 downwards.
ATTCCATTTTCCCAGAAGCCTGGAAAAAAGTGATAGTTCGCCCACTGAACTAAGTACCTGTTCCAGCATTAGCCTCCGACTATAGACCCATATCTCCATCCTCTCTAACCTATCCAAACCACTTGAAAGAATTTTCCACTCTCAGCTTAATGATTTCCTTGAACGGAATGCCCTCCTCAATCCTCTTCAGTCCGGCTATCGTTCTCATTGTTCCACACAATCTGCTCTGTTAAAGATTACTCAGGACCTTCAATCCTCCATAGACGAACATAAAATCACCATCCTAATTCTCTTTGATTTCTCAAAAGCGTTTGATACCATTAATCATGAGATACTCCTTTCTATACTCCAAAACTTTTCCATGTCAAACAGCGTCCTAAAGTGGTTCCTTTCCTTTTGTTCACAAACAGTAAGACTGAATGGAGAAAAAACCAAGGCCATCCTAATTGGCTCTAAGCATCTTCTTCATTCCCTTTCTTACCACACCTAACTCTACCTCAAAAGGCAACCTATTCATTTCCACACCTGTCATAAATCTTGGAGTGATCTTTGACCAGCACTTGTCGTGGGGCAAGCATATTTCCGAAATCACCAGAAAATCCATTGCCATCCTAAAACAGTTCCTTAAATCACGTGATTGCATGTCCTCAAAAATCCGTCAGCTCCTAGTCTCCTCCCTCATTTTCCCCTAATTTGACTAAGGCTGCCTTGTATAAGGGGGACTGTCTGGTTTGCCAGACAGTCTGGTCTAATAGGCCTCCCTCCTTTCCAGTGTAACATTTTCAAAAACGGATCATTCATAAAACCTTAAGTGTTAAAACAATAAATAAAGAACTTATTAAAGAACAAATAGAACTTATTAAATTATTATTATTGATTCCTTGCAATAAATCTAAATTTCAATAACAATAATCACCACTGAAGGTTTGATATTTAACATTAAGCCAGACAAACACGCTTAATTTAGGATGATTTAATATATCTTACGGGAATTTATGTAGCAAATTCAAGTAAACATAATTTTGTTTACATTTAATTTCATATTTATGCAATAATTAGGGTAATACTAGAACTTTATTACTTCCAGGCGTGGCTAATGGCTGTTTGGGGTTTTATTTATCTCTGAAGAGCGAGCAGGAGTTGGAAGCTGGGATCTAATAAAGCTAATCACGGCCATTTTTAACAAAAAAGGATGCGATAGGAGTTTGCTTGTATTATGTTCACATAAACTTTTGAAATAGGCCACGCCTAGAAGTAACAAAGCAGGTGCCTTACCAAAATTAGATGATGGTATGAGGATCAACAGGTACCTAATTACGGGCATCCCTTATTTCATTGACTCACTTAAACAGAGTAACATCTCAAAGAAAGGAAAATATGGTAAGCTCAGGTATTCTAAGAAGTAAGGGAATTTTATAAGATGTTATACACAGTAATATCTCTGTGAAATAGTTTAATAGCAGTTATACATTGTAATGTTTATGTGAAATAGAATAGAGTATATTATACTAAGTAATATCTAGGTAAAATGGTAAATAAAAAACTTTGATGTATGACAATGCCAAATTTATGGCAAAAATACATACTTACTTAAAAATCAACATTTATTTGAGATGCAACAATGTTAAACTGGGGCAGTGATTCATTTATTTAGATAAATTAAAATAATGAGAATGATACTTGGAAGAATTAAATGGTTAAACATATCAAAATTATTAATAAATAATTACTTTCTTTAATACAGCAGGAGAGTCAGTTTTTAGTTCATTAAAAACTTCCGTTATTAATTTCAACTTAGAATCTAAGTCAGGAAAATGTTCATATGATTCCACCATACTGATAAATCAACAATTTAAAAACTAACAAAGCTGTAACAAATCAATGTGAAGTTTTAAAATAGTTGCTGGAAATTTTCACAAATAACAGGAACATCTCAGCAAACTTTTGATGATTAATACGTACAGTTAGCAAGTCGTACTATAACTAAAAGTCAAATTATAAACATCATCATTATACCAAAATGTGACATATAAATGAACAGCATATAAAAACTCAAATTTCAATTTTTCTCTTGACCTAATGTCACTCTTTAGAAGTATACACAGATTTTATAAACAGACAAAAAAGATACTATAACTTCGTTGCCTACGTCATTAGAATCCTACTTCACCAGTATACAGCTTCCGTAAGAAGTACGGGAGCACCTACATATGTATGTAGAAAAGTTTCAATTTTTCGATTATTTTGGCTGAAATACAGGATTCATAGATAAAATAAAAACTGATAATTAAAGCTCATAGAATATATTTGAATTCCCATAAATAACACAATCAAATATTATGATTGAAATTTAAATACCTATAATGATATCGGTATATTTCATTAACAGATCAATGAGAAAACTTTATTGAAACGCTGGTCGTTGATTCCGTTAATTAAGGGGATAATGCTAAATTTTTTCCAGAATAGCGGTAATTATCTATTTAATGTCCAAAAACTTTTTGTAGTTTTTTTTTTTTTCAAATAGGTGGTAAATGAAGTATCCGATCTCTGAGATAATGTTTTTAACCAACATGGAATGATATACATAGATCAGCCAAATTTTGTATTTTCACGTAGTGTTTTCTGATCGTCGGCCTTAGTAAGGATAAAGTTTTCATTAATACCTGTTTTTTAAACAGCAATAGAAAGGCAGTCTTTTTGGCTGTTAATATATTTAATTAGTAATACTTCCATTTTGACATCCTCCTTGACGAAAAATGTTCTTGACGGGTTTGAGCCAAAGATCCTGAAGTTTTTTTGTTTTTTTTATAATTCCGTTATTGAAAAACACATTAATAGACAATTCGGTCGTTTATAGATGTACACTCTTCTATTTACTTTATTCAGTATCATCACTATATTTTGTGGTCGCATTATCTAATTTTAATATAATCTAATTTTTCTTACAAGTATACCCATGACAGAACAACAAATGAAATATGTTGAAGAATGTTTTGCAGAGTGCGTCCATTTTTTTTTCTGAGTCTACTGACTCATTCTCTTTTTAATTCCACTTACCTATATATGAAATATATAGTAAGGGAAAGTATTGCGATCGTGAAAAATTTCGACTTCCGGTTTTCAACGGAAATACACGTTTTGGGGTCCCCTGAGTCCAAATAACCAAGTCCCGTGAAATGGTCTATGTGTGTGTGTTGTTTTTTTTTTTTTGTAGGGGAAAAATCTTTCATTAGACGAAGTGGGGGTTAAACCCACAACAGTGTGAGATTCCTACTCACTAAAAAACCTCCTACATCCTCTGCGATGCCTCACCGCGGAATTGCTGGCAGGCATTACTTCGCGGTGGGCAAGATGGGTAGGCGCCTACTTCTCTACTGTACACTTCATGGTACATACTTGACCCCTTCTCTCTCGCTCCTTTGCTCTCAATTTTCTCCCGACTCTCGCGGCATGATCTGAAACAGCATTCCAGTTTTCTTGGCTGGTCAACATGAGCTGTACCAGATTTTCTGGTGTGGATCTTTTACCCAGTACCATATCTAGTTCTTCCTTCTCCCCAGTAAATTTCTTGCATACGAATAAAGCATGTTTCACTGTTTCATCTAATGGAGCGCTGGTGGTACATGATGATCCTTCTTCCAGCTTGAACCGGTAGAGATGTGCCCTGAAGCAGCCATGTTCAGAGAGCAGTTGAGTAAGGAAATAATCAACCTCTCCATGTGTGCTGGTCACCCACGATGCGATATCTGGTATCAGGCGATTTGTCCACCTTCCAGATGATGATGAGTCCCAGCGCCTCTGCCATCTGCGAAGAGTTTCCTTTCTCTCGTCTTTGGCTATCGTTAGCCAGTGTGCTTCTGTCGCTTCCCGTTTTCTGCGGGAGATGCATATCGGCAGTGTGAAATGCTCTTGCGATGCGCACTAATCGCCTTACGAGAATATGACCTCGCTTGGAAGGCATGCAACCCATTTGGAGCAGCGTACAAAAGCACCGAGTTGGTAATATTAGCAAGGAGCCTTCTCCGGCTTTGCGCTTGCCCACCAATATTTGGCATGATTCCAACCAGTGCGTTCGCTACTTTCACTGCTTCCATGCTGACTATCTGCAGGTGTTCATTAAACCGCATCCTGGCATCAATCTGCACACCTAATTATTTTACGAAGAGCTTTGAGAGGATATCAATCTCTCCAACGGTCAAATTGATTCTTTCCCTCACTTTCCTGCTGGTAATAAGTACAGCCTCAGTCTTGTGATCAGCAAGTTGTACGCCCACGGACGAGAGCCACTGGCGAATATTAACCCTTTAACCCGGCGGGACGTATATAGACGTCCTGAAATATTTGTTGTTTTTATTATTATTTATATATGTATATATAATTATTTATTTATATCTATATAAATAAAGATGAAATTCTGTTTGTTTGTTTGTTTATTAGTTCTTTATAGAAATCCATACCATTTGTCCTAAATTCTCCAAATTTCGCTCAGTGGTTCTTTGATACCTGGTGCGAACACCTGTCCATATTATAATTGCATAACTTCAGCCGATCTTCAGCTGATATTTTTTATTCTCCAAATTTCGCTCAGTGGTTCTTTCAGACCAGGTGCGAACACCTGTCAATATTAAAATTGCATAACTTCAGCCGATCTTCAGCTGATATTCTTTATTGTTATAAAAATCATAGGGCCAGACGGGGTAATTGGGAACGAATTTTGTTGGTTTCAAATTTCTGTACCTTCTTATTACCACTTGGACCATGCAAAGCATTCAAACTCAAATGTTTATGCCTTTGCTTGTTTATAAACATGTTATAAAACTTTCGTATACGACTAATATAGTAATCTGTTTTTCTGATGGCCTTATTTGACGCGTTCACAATTACCCCCAAAAATTCCCAATTACCCCCAAAAATTCCCAATTACCCCATAAGGTAGGGGGTAATTGGGAACGGCTACTTTTTAAACAATGGCTATTAAATGAATCCAAACCCTCATTTAGAATTATTTCCATACCCTGTTATATATCTAACCTACATACAACTTGTTAGCTCTTTGTTCACAATTACCCCAATTTATATTCTCAATTACTCCAACTCACCTATTCATAGAGATGTTAAGTTATTCGACTACTTCGAAAACGGGAAAATGAAGTATGAACTAGGAAAATTATAGGAAATGAAAAAAAATTAGTTATTCCACTAATTGATGTATAATCATTAATTATTATTATTATCATTAATAATAATAATTGCCCAACCACAATGGTGACCACATCTTGCCTCAACCCAACATGATGATACCTAAATTTTATATTTCCATCACACCGACATGAGCTTTGAAATTGTATCGTTCTTTTCTTTGATGCATGATGGGGTCGGCAAAACAGCTTTTAATTGCTCCATGTTGACGGAAAACTCTTCTTTCAGTCTTTTCAACATCTATTCAGAAGCCAAAACTTCCCGATGTGTGTGGTGTTTCATCCGTGTCCCTGCTTGTTGGGAGGGGGGGCTTTCAGATGTGGTTGAGTCTGATGTGTTTTTGGTGATGCTTCTAGAAAAGATGGGTACAGTTGGACAAGTTCTGTTTTGAAGCAAGGATCACCCTTTTGTACCCTTGCTATCAAACACTGTTGAAAGGTTTCTTCCGCCTTTTTAGGCAATTAAATAAGTCTTCCCGCACCCAATCTACTAATATCAGTCTTCCTACCTTTGATAATGTTGAAAAAAACCGTTCGAAACTCGGAACTTTTCAGCAGCTGCGAGATACATTAAGTTGCCGTTGGGAGCATCGTTGATAGCATGGGCCACATCTTGGATCGTGTAAGAGGGTGGAGACCTCTTCCTAATTTATGTCCTTGGCATCCTTTTGTTCAGTGGAACAGTCAATTTATCAGGAGACTTCATTATTTTAGAAAAAACAATGTTCTTATTATTGTTGGGAAGGGGAAAGTCTGAAATTTAGTTCCCAATTACCCCTGAAGTAAAAATCTCAGGGGTAATTGGGAACATCAATGTAGTGGTTAGTAAAAAAAATAACTAAAACAAAAGCACCACAAATACTTATTAATTGACATACTAAGCTACAACTATTAACTTAAAGGACACTTTCCTTTGTTAACTGTTCATAGAATGAGGATTACAAAACAAAAGTAAATGCAACACATAAGTATCTATTTCACCTATATTTTATAAACTTCCAGAACTGTTACCTAACATCTACAAAGGTGACTAGATCACAAGTTAACATCTTTTTTTTTTTTTTTTTTTTTTTTTTTTTTTTTTTTTTTTTTTTTTTTTATTACATGGACTTTATAACCTTAAAACATATGATTCTTTTATTACATGAGTTTCCTGTAGTAAAAATTTCTAAAATAAAGGTTTACAATAAATGAGTATTTCATTACATAAAAATCCTGTAAAACAACTGCAACTCAATAGGTATTTTAATACTGCAACTCAATAGGTATTTTAATACATAAACGCTTACAACTATCTCAAGTATAATCGGAATGACTGAATCTTTTAGGGGGTTTAATAGTCCTAGCAGATGATCTGGTAATATTTTTTTCTATTACAATGTCTCCTTCGTTTTGATTGCTAGTCTTAGTTGGTAACATTATGTGTTCCCTAGTTCTCTTAAATAATTTTCCATCATCATTTTCTATTATATATTGTATAGGACACTCACTTTCTTTTATTACTCTGCCAGGTAACCAGGGCTTATCTGTTGTCATTTTAAATTTTACATTATCTCCAGGTGTTAAATTTATCAAATTTTTGGAATTTTTATTACAATGTTTAGATACATTTTGTTGATAAGTTTTTATACATTCTTTGTATTTTTGTTTATTTATTAATTTTGGTTGCAATAAACTTTTAGAGATAGGTAATTTTTCTCTTAGTCTTCTGGACATTAATAACTGTGCAGGTGACACATTACTGATTTTACTAGCTGTATTGCGAAAATTTAAGAGAGCTAAGTAAGGGTCATCACCTGAGTGAGAACATTTAGCTAACATTTGTTTTAGGGTTCTTACATGTCGTTCAACTAGACCATTTGATTTGTGGTGGTAAGGGCTTGTTACCGTATGGGTTATGTCCCAACTTTTAAAAAAATTATTCAATTCTTTTGAGGTCCAAGGGGGACCACCATCTGTAACAAGCTCTTTACAAATCCCGTGTCGTGCCATTATTGACTTTAGATGTTTAATTACACATTGAGAATTAAATTTGTTTCCTTTTAGTAAGCAAACTTCTGGAAATTTAGAATAATAATCTACAACCAAGAGATACACCTTTTTGTCAAAATAAAAAAAATCTGCTCCACATTTTTCCCAAGGGTAATCACCTATTTCATGATGGATTATTGGTAGCTTAGAATTATTTCTTTGAAAAGTTTGACAAGTTTCACAAGATTGTGTTAAATTTTTTATATCAGTATAAATATTAGGCCAAAATACTAAATTTCTAGCTCTTTGAATACACCTATCTTCCCCAAAATGACCTTCATGAATTATAGTTAGAATTTTTGATCTTAATGATCTAGGTATTATTACACTTGAATTACGAAACAATAATCCATTTGTGCTATGCAAATCTTGTTGAAATTTAAAATAGGGTTGTATCTCTGAAGAGACACTCGAGATTTTTTCAGGCCACCCATCCAAAATATATTTAAGTAGGGTTTGACTAACTTGATCTTTTCTAGTTTCTTCCTTGATTTCCTCTAGTCTACATTCAGAAATAGCCAGGTTGTTGCAAATTAAATTAATGTGCAAATTTACATCATTATCAATATCTTTTAATATATTTTTATCATGATAGTTTGAAGTCCTTGATAAGGTATCTGCAATAGACATAAATTTACCTGGTACATAGGTTACGTTCAGTGAATATTTTTGTAATTTAAGCATTATTCTTTGCACTACAGGTGGTAACTGATGCAATGGTTTTTTAAATAAAGAAATTAAGGGTTTATGGTCAGTTTCGACATTAACCATTCTAACATACACATATTGATGAAATTTGACACATCCATAATAGATGGCTAAACACTCCTTATGTATTATATGATAGTTTGTTTGATAACAGTTTAATGTAGTTGAAGCAAAGGCAATAGGGTTTTCTCATGCAATATAACTGCACCAATTGCATCATTACTACTATCAGTTGAAAGCGTTAGGGGTTTGTTTGTGTCATAGTATACTAAGACTGGTGTTGAAGTGATTAAATGTTTTAATCTATTAAATGATTTCTCGTGATTTTCATCCCAATTATATTTATTTTCTTTTTTTAACAGTTGTCTTAAGTTGCTTGTTTCAGATGAAAGATTGGGAATGAATGGTCCAAGGAAATTAACCATTCCCAAAAATCTCTGTAATTCTTTTACTGATTTAGGGGGTGTTATGTTAATAATTGCAGAAACCTTATCAGGGTCTGGTTTTATACCGTCTTTGTCAAAAATCATACCTAAATATTTTACACTATTTAGTTCAAATTTTGATTTATTTTTATTGAATTTAAGACCTATTTCACGAGCTTTATTCAGAACTTCCTTAAGAATTTTGTCATGATTTTCCTTCGAATTTGCAAATATTAAAAAATCATCTTGGTATATTAGCAAACCTTTTATATGCGAAAAATTTTCTTCCATTTTAGCTTGAAAAATTTCTGATGCACTATTAATACCGTACGGTAATCTAAGAAATCGAAATCTACCTATAGGTGTGTTAAAGGTTGTTAAGAGAGAACTTTCATAATCTAATTCTAGAGACCAGTATGCCGAAGTGGCATCTAGGATTGAGAAGATTTTTGCTTTGCTTTCACCGATTTTTGTTTTTATGTAATCTATATTTGGCATTGGATATCTTGGTCTTATGATTGCTTTATTTAAATCTCTTGGATCAAGGCATACCCTAAGTTGACCATTAGGTTTTTTTACAAGAACTACCGAATTTACCCATTTAGTTGGTTCATTTACTTTACAGATTACATCTAAGGATTCCATTCTCTTTAATTCTGCTATGAAAGGATTGCATAGACTAAATGGAATTTTTCTCATTGGGTCTATGACTGGTTTTATTTTATCATCTGTGTGTAAATGTATTAAATCTTTAATGTGTCCTAATCCTTCAAATATGTCATTAAAAAATTCTGGACTATTCACTTTTTTAGGACTTTTGGTTACTGTGTAAATATTTATAGTGATAAAGTTGAGATCTAGACAAGCCTTTCGGCCAATTATAGTATGTTTAGTTAAATCTGTTATCAAAAATTCCAGTTTTGCACCATTTTCAAAATTATTACCATAATAGCAATCAAGGCTTACTTTGCCTATTATGGGCACCTCATGATCTGTAAATGATGTTACATATGGCCTTGTTAATATAACATTGTTATTTACCTTTAATGAATTGAACGTACTGATGCTCATGACATTAACATTCGCACCCGTATCTAATTCACACTGAATTATTTTATTATTAATTTTCATAGAAATCAGTATTGGGTTTTCTAGTTTGGATTCAATTTTGCCAATAAAAATTCACTATCGTTATCTGCGATTGCAGTATTATGAGCATCAGACGTTATAGTCTCAACTTTATATTTATTGTCTGGTATGTTCCTATTTTTATTACTTGACATTTTACACATTTTTGAAAAATGATTGAACCTATTAAAATTGAAACACTTAGAGCCAAATGCAGGGCAGTTCCGAATTGCATGAGACCTGCCACAACGATTGCAAGTTTTTACCTGATGTTGAGTTTTCTTCGTGTATTTCATTTTTTGACCTTTTGTGATCTTTTGTACGAGATGGTGATGATCTTGTTCTTTGTTTAGGTTTTCATTGATATCCTGTATTTCTTGCCGGCTGTACTCCATCCGTGAGGCGATCTGAATAGCTTTGTCTAAGGTGATATTTTCATCTTCAAGAAGTCTCTCTTTTATTGTTGTGTATTTTGGATCCAACCCCACTATCAGCAAGTCTCGGACAATTGACAGCTGCAAGTCTCCCAGTTCACAAGAAGAAGAGAGGTTTTTTAGAGCAACAACAAAATCTTGAATAGATTCACTAGGTGCCTGTTTTCTTGAGAATAACTTGTATCTTTCCATTGCAAGATGTTTCTTTGGTTCAAAATGCAACATTTTCCCTTTTAATGTTCTATTAAACCTTTCTACAATGGAAGCTTTCATATTAGAAAAGGTGGAATAATGATTAATACAATATTTTTTCATTAGAGATTTAAACTTGGAATTGTAAAACTCCTTTCCCTGATCACTTTGAATATTTTTTGGAATTTGTCTACTCGAAAGAAACACGCTCTCCATCGCCTTAGTTACATCTTCAGCAGATTTCTTCTTTATTGGTATGGCCCATGCATATTTAGCAAAGCAGTCTATAACTGTTAATAAATATTTGTACCCTTTATTTTCTCGAGACTAAGGTATCATCTCTACTAAATCTATCTGCCACAAGTCATTTATTCCTTTCAAAACTGTCTTTCTCCTAGGATATTTCTTGCGAGCTGGCTTATGTAATTCATTTACAACAGTTCTTTTAATTATTGATGAATCCATTATCAAGTACTTTGTTTAGGTAACCAAGTGTGACCACATCAGATTCCTTTTCAGGATCAGCTACGTTTGTTATTCTCTTATCAAGAGAGTCATATATACCTTCAACCAAGGTTAAAGCAACGCTGTTTAAAAATTCTTTGGTAACAACATCCTGTTTATTTATAGGTGGTGCAAAGTTGACAAGTCTTTTCCTTTTTCCATCAATCCAATTACCAGGCCAATTATTTAAATCAGTATAAGTAGCCGCTAGGGTATCACAATACACTTTATTAGCAGCGTCATGAGCTGTGATTGGGTTGGCAACATTGATTATTCGTAAATTACGTGCATCGATGTCCTTTACCGACTTCAATATTGTAATGATTAAACCTTCTAGTTGTAAAATAAGGCTTTATTGCAATCATAATTACACTAGATGTGAATTGTATAACATTAGATATAACAGTGTATAAAGGTAAAGGAAACATATGTTTACAAGTTATAACAGTGCATAAAAAGGTAATATTTCACCACATTCTCCCCCACTTCATTTACAGACATAGTCCTGAAGGTATCTTGGAGCTCGGATTGTTCTAGATGATCTCCAAACAGGAGGTGGTGGACTAGGCTTAGATTTGGCCGGCGATGTAATAATTTCATTCCCTGGAGTTAGCGATTGCTTTGGAGGAACAGGTAGTGGACTTGGATGAGAGCTGGAAGGGGCTGGGGGACAGCTAGTTCTTAGTTCATCTACAGAGTCAAGAGAACTTCTCAAATACGATTGCCGAGTTGCGTCATGTTCAGGCCTTTCTTGAATAAGAATAAAATCTCCTGATGATATAGGAGTTTCTGTAGGATTTTCTGTTTTTTCTCCTTCGGGTTTATTACCAGCTGGCGCTAGATGCCTTAAATTTACAGTCGTTTCCCTTCCGTCAGGTAGTTCCACCAGCGCGTAGTCAGGATTAGCATGTAGTAGTGTGACTTCTTGAACCAGAGGGTCATATTTGCTCTGACGTACATGATTTTTCATCAGTACTTTTCCTTGAGTTGTCAGCCATGAGGGAAGCGCCACTCCAGAACTAGATTTCCTTTTATGGAAAAACATACGTTCATGGGGAGTTGAGTTGATAGTTGTACACAGCAATGAACGTATGGCATGTAAAGCTTCAGGCAGCACTTTCTCCCACTGAGCCACCGCCAGTCCTTTGGATTTTAAGGCCAATGAAATAGTTTTCCATATTACTCCATTGTAGCGTTCCACCTGACCATTACCACACGGGTTGTATGGAGTTGTGAAGCTGGTTGCCACGCCATTAGAATGAAGAAACATTTGGAGTTCTCTTGAAATGAAAGAGGTTCCTCTATCTGAATGAATGTAGGAAGGATATCCAAATATGTAGAAGATTTGGTTTAGTGCCTGAATAACGGTTGTTGATGATAAGTCTGCACAAGGTATAGCGAACGGGAATCTGGAGAATTCATCGACCACTGTTAAAAGATATTTACGAGGAGTGTTTGAGGGTAATGGACCTTTAAAATCGATGCTTAGTCGCTCAAAGGGGGATGTTGCTTTGATAAGTGAGCTTTGCCTGTAATGAAAACGAGGCTTCACTTCGGAGCAAGTCCTGCAAGAAGAAGTTACCTTCCGAACTTCATCAATTGAATAAGGTAGATTTTGACTTTTTACCCAATGGGCCATCCGTGTAACGCCAGGATGACAGAGGGCATTATGAAAATACACCAGCCTGTCAAAAGTATGTACTGAGCTGCAAGTCCTCGATAATGCGTCAGCAGCATGATTCTCCTTCCCTGGTCTGTAGACAATGTCGTAGTTGTATGGTGCAAGTTCAAGACGCCATCTAGTAAATTTTTCATTTTTTATTTTTCCAGAATGTCGAATGTCAAACATGTAAGAAATGGATTTTTGATCCGTTATAAGTTGGAACCTCCGACCAATTAAATAGTGGCGCCATTTTCGAAGGGATTCCATGATTGCGTAGGCTTCTTTCTCAACTGCAGGATGGTTCCGCTCACTCTTGGATAATGTTCTTGAAAAAAAGGCAACAGGACGTTTATTCTGAGTGAGTACAGCTGCTATTGCTATATCCGAGGCATCTGTTTCAACGCAAAATGGTATATCTTCCTCGATATTGAAAACATAGGATTTAGCGATACAGGAACGAATATTATTGAAGTCTTGAACTAATTCTGTATCCATAGGAAATTTTCTGCAGTTAACTAGTCTCCGTATTTTATCTGAAAATTTTGGAACCCATTTCGAGTAATGCGCAAACATTCCAAGTGCCCGCTCCAGTGAAACTCTATTTCTCGGAATAGGGAAATCGATTAAAGGTTTCAGTCTATCGGGATCAGGTTTCAAAGTGTTGTTTTCTATGAGGTATCCCAGGATTTTAATGGATGTTAAATTAAACCGGGATTTTTGTTTGTTTATTGTCAAAGCATATTTTTGACAAACACTCAGAAATTTTTCTAGGTTTAAGTCATGCTCAGCTTGGTCCTTGCCACTGACTGTTATGTCGTCCAAATAAATGTTGACTCCTTTCAAGCCTTCTCTGGTCCTAATCTCGTCCATCTTCCTCTGGAATGCCGCCACACCGTTAGTCACACCCATAGGTATCCGCTTAAATTGCCACAGTTTTCCTGCAGCCTCAAAAGCAGTAAAATGCCTCTCATCCTTTCTGATAGGTATCTGGTAATATGCACTTTTTAGATCTATAGTGCTATGAATACTATACTTGGCGACATTGGAAGCTATTTTTTCAATAGGGGGGACGGGATATGCATCCAACATAGTATATTTATTAATTGTTTGTGAGTAGTCGACAACCATGCGTTTTCTGTGGGTTCCACTTACTACCAACACCTGTGCTCTCCATGGTGAGTTACTTTCCTCAATTATACCATCGGAAAGTAGTTTTTTAATGTGTGATGAGATAAATTCTTCGTCTTCTACTGAATAACGCCGGGATTTGATGGCGATCGGCCTACAGTTTGGGGCTAAATGCTGAAATAGTGAAGCAGGACTGACTTTGGCACATGTTAGGCTACTACTGATCTGTAAAACAGGTTTTTTACCACCAAATTGTATGGATAATTGAGAATGTTGTTGTAAGATATCATGTCCCAAAATAATATCTGCACAACAATCTTTCAGGACGCTCAACTTTGTGTTAGCATATCGATTATTTGATATTTGTAAATTGACCAAACAATAAGCTTTAATTGACATGGCCAAGGAGGATGAAGCCATGGCAACTTCTGAAGAGGTAGGGTACTGTTGAATATTGTGTTGGGAAGCGAACGCATCGCTGATATAGCTTTCAGAGCTTCCGGTATCAATTAGCCCCTCTGCTGAGAAATCATTTATTTTTATCTTAATAATAGATTTGGAAAGACTGAGAGGGGAAGCTGCTGAAATCCCTGAACACCGAGTTACCTGGGATGTAAACGTTTTACCTGGGAGACAAGCCACTGTTCCAAAGCTATCAGTATCTTGCTGCTGAGGCGAATCGGGACGGGAAGATGTGGCTGCAGTCCGGTTTTGAAGTTTGGAAGATCTGCAAACTTTAGCATAATGGCCTTTCTTACTACAGAGCTTACAAATAGCATCACGAGCAGGGCATGATATCCGTGAGTGTCGATTAAGACCACAAAAGAAACATTTAGAATTAACAGCTGCAGTTAATGTCGGAGTTGAAGGCGTCCTTAAAGTATCAGTTGTTGCAACTTGCGAATTATTGCTTAAATATGTCTCAGAGAATGTTTGTGCTGATTCTAACGAGCGAGCTTTCAATAAAGCATCGTCTAGAGTTAAAGTGAAATTCTCAAGTAGCCTTTGTCGAATGTTATGGGAGGAAAGACCGCTTATAAAGGCATCGCGAATGTATTCGTCCCTGTAGACTTCAGCCTGGACCGTTTTGAAGCCACAATCAACACTAAGTTGACGTAAGGATTGTAAAAATTGATCTACAGTTTCACCAGACTGTTGTTGTCGTGTCATTAATTTGTGCCTAGAATATATCTCATTTTTAGGTTTAATGTAAAGTCCATCTAACCTAGTAATAGCCGCCTCGTAGGACATACATTCACTAATAAGCTCATAAATAGGGTGACTGATATGATTATAAAGTAGTAATAACTTATCTGCTTCAGAGGCCTTGATTGATGCTGTGAAGATTTCGAATGTTCTCTTCCAATGATTCCACTGAGAAGTGCTTGATGCAGATGTGTGTTCAGCTTCAAATCTTTCGGGCTTAAAATACTTGTCCATCTTGATAATAAATGTTATCAAATAACTATTATTGAAATGATTGCAATAAATTGTAATGATTAAACCTTCTAGTTGTAAAATAAGGCTTTATTGCAATCATAATTACACTAGATGTGAATTGTATAACATTAGATATAACAGTGTATAAAGGTAAAGGAAACATATGTTTACAAGTTATAACAGTGCATAAAAAGGTAATATTTCACCACAAATATGCTAAACGGAAAATAGCGTTTTTTATATTTGGAGTGCTTTAATGACATGTGAGATCCGAACTTGTTTATTGTCATGTTTATACTAAACCTAGCTATATATATAGTCTTTAATATATAATATTTTCTTCTCGTAGCTCTTCAATTATTGATTCTATTTCGTTTTGGTGTCCTTCGTGACCAGCATGAGCGGAAGCTATTAACAGCTTTAGACGATTTACTAGCTCATTTGGATCGTTCCAATACTCATACAGAGGTTTATCGGCTCTCATAAGACCATGGCCCCTTTTGTGAGAACGGAGCTTCATTCTCGGAGCTGAGGAAGGGGCATAGAGTTTTAAGGTTTCCGGTGGAAATAACTTGGATATTACATTTCTATATTTCTCAGATCTGTTTCTAAATACCCCTTGTTCTTCGCTATAGCCTTTCCTGTGTGCATTGGTCGAGATTAAAATATTCTTATAATTTTCCAAGTCGGTCTCGGTATAATCTTGTGGGTTTTTAAGTAGAGTAGCTGCAACAATCCCGGAGTTCCTTCATACTCTATGTCGTTTATAGAAATATCGTCGCTGTTTGGAAACAGCCGAACGTTTGTCGAATCTCCAATAGCTAATCCCCCTAAAGGCATGACTCTAATTCCATAACGATCGTCATATGCCTCATCATCTTTTTTAAAAATCTTATCCAAGTATTCCCTTGGCAGGTTTCCAAATTCGGCGAGATGTTCCTTCAATTCGGCTTCTCCTTGTGGAGTTTTAGCATATTCTTTGACTAGCTCTGATAGTGGTTCGTCAGTCACATACTCGTCCTCGCATTCTTCAGATGATAATACGGGAAAGGAAAAACTAGATAACGGTCTAGCTCTTTTGTAGTGGGGCGTTGTTTTCGGCAATAAAGTTGATTTTCGGTAAATACTAGCAGACTCGTTTTTATCTGGCGATTCGTCCCGCTCATTAACACCTTCTCTGGAAGTCTGTTCCGGTTTAGGTTTTAATGATTGTTTAATGTCTTCTAAAGGTTGAAGCACGGGTGTAAAAAATTCTTTACGACCCGTTTCAATATCCTGGAGGTTACGCTTCAATGCTCGAAATTTTTTTTTCAAAATCTCACTTGTTTTTATTATTTCACGAGTGAATTTCGGGTCCATGATTGTTAATGATAATTACTGCCGAGATCGCTCTTTATATATCTACAATGTATGTGTCGATTCCTTTTCTAAAACGTCCATCGTTCATACACCTACTTTTATCAATAACGAGATAGCCAAACGGTTCTTTCCAGCATAACGAGCACATGTCTTTAAAAAGAGTAAAACTTAAATCTGGCATGCTTACGTGTTCATCATAAATATGTTTTAAATTTAATTCATCTTGAGGAAAAACTATTAAAAAGTTAAAATTACACCTGATAAGATGTCTCGGGATAAAAACATAACTTTGTGTTAAATAAAAGCAATCGAGGTTCATATGACGGCCATAACTAAAGTATCGTTTAATTATGTCCTGATCTTCCACAGTGACATCATCAAATATGCATACCGAATTTGATTCGACTTTTTGAGGCAATTCTTTTGCATCTTCAAATTCATATAATTTTATTTCAGGGACAAGATTTATGACGCTTTTTAAATACTGGTATTTAGGTTGATGTAAAGTTTTTCCAAACAGATACACATTTTTAAACTTTAAGCCGTTAGGGTTCAATAGCAATCCAATCATAATATTAGTCTTTCCACATCCGCTCGGGCCACATATCGAGGCTCGGATAGTGTTTGGTAATAATGAACTATGTCTCTTCTCCGATTGTCCTTTAATTGGGGAAAAGTTGGTAGTAGGGAAACATTGCACTTGTTTAACTAATTTCATTCTGAACGCAAACAACATCAAGACGGCTATATATACCCTATTGTTTCATTTTCTGAGTACAGTATGAGTCACAAGGCTCGCAGAGGCAGAGGCTTGTTGAACAGTCTTATCAATAGGTTGCCGATTGAATTGCACCTTCCAGGATATCAATATTGCGGTCCCGGTACGAAACTAGAAAAACGCTTAGAGGTGATAGCGGAATAAACGAGCTTGATAGAGCTTGTAAAGAACACGACATAGCTTATAGCATAAATAAGGATATGGAGAGTCGTAAACAAGCGGACAAGATTCTTGCTGATAATGCTTGGAAACGGGTTAAAGCTCCAGATTCGTCATGGGGAGAAAAGGCCGCGGCTTGGTTAGTTACAAATGCCATGAAAGCAAAAAGGAAAATTGGTTCGGGGCTAAGGAAGAAAAATAAGAAGATTTGGTTAAATCGTCAAAAGTAGATGATGTATCATCTATTCTCAATGCATCAAAAGCGGCATATAAAAAGGCTAAAATGCATCTACGTGGTAAGGCGAAACCTTCACCGCCAAGAGTTCTTCCGCTGCCAAAACAGGGAGGTTTTCTCCAATTTCTTGTACCATTGATGGCAGGACTTTCCGCTGTGGGGTCTTTAGCAGGTGGAGCCGCGAGTGTAGCCAAGGCGATCAATGAAGCTAAAGAAGCCAAACTAAAATTGGATGAGCAAAAGAGGCATAATTTGGCCATGGAAGGTCAAAAAGTTGGAAACGGACTTTATTTGAAACCGTATAAGAGTGGTTACGGTCTATTTATAACCCGACAAAAAAGACCAAGAAAAATATGACTACCAAATAAACCATTGACCGATTTGGAATTGAATCATTTAGCAAAAGTTTTAAATGTTCCAAATTTTCGTGGAGTGTTTATGATTGATAATCTTCCAAAATATAAAAAAAAACTCGAGTCAGCTATTGTAAATTTAAATACAAGTTCAGAACCTGGTTCTCATTAGGTCTGTTATGTAAAAAAAGATAATGTAGTGAAATACTTTGATTCTTTTGGAAATTTAAAACCTCCTCCTCAATTGTTAGATTATTTCAAAAGTTGTCAAGTATTATATAACCGCCGTCGTCATCAAAAGTGGAATACTCCGGTTTGTGGACACCTTTGCTTAAAGTATTTAGCCGATGTTTCTCATAAATTTTGATCATTAATAATCATGAGCTACACAGTAACGTTTACTGGCAATTCTAGCGTTCTTCATGCAAACTTCCTACCTTCTCTAGAATTAGGGTCGGATTGTACAATCGGGTTATTATCTTTTGACACATATAATACTATTCCAAACATAAGAAAGGGCGTTAACGATATGTTTTATTTCGGTGATATGGCCATTCAAATACCTGAAGGATCGTATGATATCGATGCTATACAATCTTTTCTAAGCGATGAAATCGCTCACCGTGATCGGGGTGCTGGACTTGTACTTAGAGGAAATCCAAGTACCCTAAAGACTGAAATTAGATCGTCTAAGCAGGTTTTTTTCAACTGTCAAGGCAAACCACATTGCATAGGCCCGCTATTGGGTTTTACTAGCCCCGAACAAGTCATTAACCCAAAGCATCAGTATACTGAATCAAACGACATTGTGAAAATTCTTAGTGTAAATACTATTTCGATTCATTGTAACATCGCGTCGGGGTCTTTCATGAATGTAGATCCAGATCATAGTATACATCAATTCTTTCCTGCTGTAGAACCAGGATATAAAATCATCGAAACCCCGAATCCAGTCATTTACTCTCCTACTAACGTGAGGCCTGTTGACAATATTACTGTCCGTTTAGTACATCAGAACGGCGAGCTTATTGATTTTAGAGGAGAAACAATTACTATAAGATTACATTTAAAGAAAAATGGGGATTGATTTTACCAGAGATAGTCTTGACCGGAATCTAGCTGGTTATAAAAGGAGATGTCAGACCCCATTAAGATTTAGTAAACCTAAACCATCAAGGCGGTTAACACCTGCAAACGCAAACTTTTTAAAACAGTGTGGTTTTCGGTTAAAAATAAAAACATGAATAATATACTAAACATAACATCAGACGTGAAATTTGATGAGTCCCTCACACAATTTCAGTATCATTCGCATCAGCCGTATGCAGGCAAAACTTTTAACAAGTCTGATGAAATCAGAATTCCGATCCATCAACAAGATGTTTATACGTTTCCTTCTTTAAGTTTTATTTACATTGAAGGACGAATTTTAAAAAAATACGGTACTCAAGGAACTACTTCAAAATTGACTAATAACGCGTTTGCGTTTTTGTTTGATGAGATCAGATACGAATTAAATGGCATTGAAGTTGATAGAGTCAGAAACCCTGGAATAACTACAACGCTTAAAGGTTATGCTTCGTTTTCACCTAATCAAGTGAAAGGTCTTGAAAATTCGGGCAGGATAATACCTGGCATCGATAAAACTCTTTCAATCGATAAAGACGGATTTTTTAGCTTATGCCTGCCACTGGATATTCTCTTAGGGATATGTGAGGACTATCGCAAAATTTTAATTAATCTTAAGCAAGAACTCGTTTTGATCAGATCGAGTACACGGACTTGAACTGCATAAAGGGTAGCGATGACGTACAAATAAAATTAGATAAATTGGTCTGGAGGATGCCACATGTTCGTGTTTCCGATCAAGAACGACTGAGGTTGTTGAAAATGGTAGAGAAAAACAAGATAATTACTATACCGTTCAGATCATGGGATCTTTACGAATACCCAAATTTACCTACTTCGCAGCAAGAAAATTGGACTGTCAAAACATCGACAAATTTAGAAAAGCCGCGGTGTGTTATTATCGCATTCCAGACTGAAAAGTCGCCCTTCTCTACGAAATGTATAATGAGTTTCAAACGAGCTATTATGGTAATAGACACTCTCAACCTCTGCTATCACGATCCGATTTTGAGACCTCGCACCTATAGTCGTTATAGATTGTTCTAAACAATCTGAAGCAATAAAAAGTACGACTATTGATATTCGCGTTCAACTAGAGGCGAGTGAGAACTTTCCGCCTAACACTAAGGCATACTGCCTCATTCTTCATGATAATATAGTGGAATACGAAGTGGGAACCGGTTTAGTCCGCAAAATGTACTGAACCTCCGCACACGTTTGGCTGCATATATTTATTATTTAAAACCTAAACGAAATCACTCCACTGCAGGACTTTGATGACATGATGACACACATGATGCTTTCAGCGGTCATTGATTTTCAAGGCTATCGATCAGCCTCCAACTCATTAATCGTTAAAGAACTATCTATAGTCTCTGTGAGTCATGGCTCATCATGGCATTGGTTTTTCAAACCGCCTCAGGGTGCGAGTGAAGAACTGGCTAAAGCACGGACGAACATCTGGGTAGTGAAAAATATTCACGGATTGCACTGGACCTATGGCGATGTAGAATATGAAGATATGAAGAATTTATTAGTATATGTTACAGAAGACTATGACATATTATGGGGAAAGGGAATGGAAAAGTGCAAGTTTATAGAAGAACTCATCGATAGACCAGTCTATGATCTTCATGATTTCGGCTGTCCAAACTTGAAACAGTTAAATAATGAACAGATAGCTTGTCATTTCCATTGGAACACTTCCCTTGTTTGCTCATTAAATCAAGCCCATCGTTTGGCCACATGGGTCAGAAAAAATTCTGAAGCTGTAAATTTAAAAAAAAAAAGAGATAAGAAGACAAACATTTAAGAATATTGGTACACCTCATCATCTACTCTAATATGCTGGATTTATTCGAGGAGTCAAGGATAGAGTTGAATGTGTATACTGTGGACTGGTATTCGACAGCACATCATTAGTCAACCCTCTCAGATACCATAAAAAAAATAGTCCACAGTGTTTGTGGTTCCAGGAGGAGGAGGAGTATTTATAAATACCTCCTAGGAAGTACCTTATCAGTATGATGGATAAAATGGAGTCAGCAATACGTCGTTTGGGAGAGGAAGGAATCGAAACTTTAACTACAGAAGAATTGAGAGCTTTACCTCGATCATTACTTTTGTACCCTTTCGACTATACATTAGACTACATCTGGGAAAATTTACCTGAGGAGTGGCAAGAGGACGAGGAATTTATCCAGAAGCGAAGACTTTCTTACCTCAATAAATAGATTAATTATTAATTGTACTATTATAACTGTAATTTATTCCATGTATTATTTAAAATAAACAATATAAAATAAATTTTTTTTATTTATTTACCTTTATTCTCATTTTTACTTAGGGAAGGGTTCAAGTAATAGAAAAAGCATATAAAGAAATATTATTTATTGCGTAAATTACAAATCATAAGGGTCTTTTCTTGAGTTCATTTAATAAATTATAAAGAGTCTCAGTATTAATAGTAACGTCCATTGATGTTGGTTCCACAGATTCAGTCAGTTGACCTTCTTCATGTTTCTTATATAGGTCAGCCATTTTAGTTATCAATTCCAATGAGTTGTTGATGTTCTTAACGTCTTTACAAAGCTTTGCCGTTTCATTTCTGCTAAAACATGTCGAAGGTGAATCGAGCTGAAGGGTTGGCGAACTCTGATTAAACAATCTGCAAGAGGATCGTCATGTTCCAACCATTCGTGTAATATTACTCCACAAAAAGGACACCTTGTCTGATCTGAGTTTTTCAAATATTAAAATCCGGCTGCTGCTAGTTTCAATGCACTCACTGGTGAATTCCAACCGACGAATGTGGACAGTCGGTCGGCCTCATACCTCATGTTCTTACTAGTTAGTCGTCCCATATTAAACTGGTTTATCAGTACTAGGACTATGACGAAGGATTATGTATGTGGTGAGGGGTAGTGGGGGCAGAAATCTCTCGCTTTTACTAAGCTGGTTTACGGTACAATGAATTCAAAAGACGATATTTTGCGACTCGTTACATCATTCCCTTTAAACGAAGAGGAGCTCGAAAGGTATGACATAATTGCACCCGGGCGGATGATAAATATTGTTATCATTCCTTGACAAACATTCTCAGTGGCACTCTTCAATGTCGGGGCGGCATCCTTTCAAATAGATAACAAGTATAGCGATAGCTTCTCATCTGCTGACTGTAGATATGGTGGCAGCGCTATTTCATGTCTGGGCGGCTTACAAAACGCTGACTGACCATCGATAAGCAAATGAATGGTTCTTTGTCGTCTTGTTTATAAACAGCGGCGGCTGATATCTGGGTGGCATCCTTTTAAACAGATAACAGACCCGTCGCGAGCTAGCTCAAGGCATCGCTCGAATGTAATCAGTGCTGAATGAGCACGACATCTCCCCACCACTGCAAGCGGGCTATATAAGATTGGAGACACCAGGACGGTATGGGTTGGAACTGACCTTTATTCCTCCGACACCATTGCTTCGTAACGACAATTATGAATGACCTTGAATGAAACAGCTGAGTCATGCACAAGTAAACTGATTAAATCACGCACCTGCAGCCACCTACTAAGCTCGTATACGATACAATGAATTCAAATAGGCTTCAATTATGAATGAACTTGAATGAAACAGCTGAGTAAACTGATTAAATCACGCACCTGCAGCCACACCCCGGGCACCGCGCACACCTGTGCCCGGGAACAGGTGCCACACTACAGCACGGCTCAAGCACGCGCTGTTGCCACATCTACTATCCAACGTTGCCATGTTGGGCATCTCACATCCGTTGACCCCTTCAAGGTCAACCAAAACCTCATAACACACCTCGAGGACACCCCCCTCACCCTAGAACAACACCCCATTCGCCCTCACAAGGTCGGTAAATGACCCTCAAGGTCACAGATAGCTCTACTACGGCACGCTCAAGGTCATTTCCTTCGTGCTCCTGCTCAACCGGCTAAATATAACTACTTTCGATATTCCTAGTTCAGTCAGAATGTTATACAGTTTATTGCGGTCTATTGAATAATAAGCCTTTTTAAAGTTTACATACAGTTGATGAACAATACCATTGTATTCTATTTTTTCTCTAATATTTGGCGGAGGGAGAATATTTGGTCTACGGTTGATCGGTTCCGTCTGAAACCACATTGATAGTCTCCGATAATTTCCTCGGTTATTCGGCTAGTCAGGATTGACGTAAATAGTTTATAGCAGACCGGAAGTAGTGAGATCCCACGATAGTTATTAGTATCTGTCCGCGACCCCTTCTTGTGAATCGGTATAAGTATAGACTCTTTCCATTCTTCGGGTACTTTCTCATGCTCCCAGATCTTTTTAATCAAAAGATGTATTTTTGAAATCCCAGCTTCCCCACATGATTTGATTAGTTCGCTAGGAATATTATCCGTCCCCGCTGCTTTATAGGATTTTAATTTTCCAATAGCTATTTTGACTTCCCTTATACTCAGTTTTTCTAATAATGGAGCAGCACTTTGAAATTCCAAAAGTGGCGATAGACGGATATTTTCTGGATTCAAAATACTATTAAAGTTCTCTTTGAACTTACTTACTATGTCTACCGGATCCGCTATGATGTTATTATTATTATCCCTAATACCAGTCGTAACTGGTCCTAGACGTTTACGTGATAAATTTATGCCTTTATACATATCTCTAACGTTATTTTGGATTCCATTATTTTCTATTTCTATTATTTTGTTTTTGAGATATTCTCTTTTTTTATTTTTAAGCAATTTAGTCGTTTCGTTCCTTATGCCTCGAAAGTAGGCACGATTGTCTTCGCTAGGATTATTTAAAACTTTGAGTTTAGCGGCTTTTCTTTTCTCTCACGAGCTTAAACAGTCTTCATTGAACCATGGTTTATTCTTATTATTTTCCCTTTTACCCAGACACAAATTACTGACCTCTTTAATATTATCCCTAATCCCTTCCCATAATTGATCAATGTCTTCACCATTCTCGGTCGATGGTTCTAATACATCAAATCTATTCTTGAGTTCAATTTCAAATTGTTTTCTAATCGTCGGAATTTTAAGTTTTTCCAGATTACAATATTCGGTACGAGATCCGGTTTCTAACTCTTTTTTTATTGAACTTTAGCGACTACTAGTTCGTGATCCGGCCCGCATTCCGCCCCTTGGTACGACCTTACATTAATAACACTATTTTGCCACCTATGCTGTACCAAAACATGATCGATTTGATTTCTTGTTTGTGAATCTGGTGATGTCCAGGTATATTTGTGAATACGAGGGGTGATCAAAAAGTTCCAGGACTGATTTTTTATTAATTTATTTAAAAAATCTACAGGCTATTGGACGTCGTCCCCTTCAAAGTACTCTCCTTGGGAAGCTATACATTTTTCCCAACGATGTTTCTACTGTGTGAAGGACTTTGAGAAATCATCTTGTGAAATGGTGTGTAGCTGCTCCAGCGATTTTTTTTTAATGTCATCTACGGACTCAAATCTCTTTCCCTTCATGGGTCTCTTAAGTTTTGGAAACAAGAAAAAGTCTGCAGGGGCAAGGTCAGGTGAATATGGAGGCTGGGGAATGACCGTCATTCCATTTTTGGTGCAGTAGTCGCGAATGAGCAGTGCGGAATGAACAGGCGCATTGTCATGATGCAGCACCCACTCACCGCTCCGCCACAACTCTGGTCTCTTCCTCCTTATTGCCTCGCGCAAGTTTCTCAGGGTCAATTCTTCAGCCATCTCACGAATGGTTAGTCGACGATTAGAACGCACGAGACTGTTCAATCTGGCAACATGATCGTCGTCAGTCGAAGTTGATGGGCGCCCTGAACGAGAATCATCTTCACACGATGTCCGGCCTTCCTTGAACCTTTTGTACCACTCATGACACCTTGACCGACTCAGACATTCATCACCGAAAGCCACTTGCAACATTTGAAAAGTTTCAGTAAACATTTTACCCAACTTCACACAAAACTTTACGCAAACGCGTTGCTCTTCCTTTACATTCATTTCACAACATCGCCGAACACAAATAACTTTTTTTTACGAAAACAGCAGTAACTTTGCAATGAAGAAGGTTATCAACAAACTGAATAAACAGCTGAGCTCAGGAAGAGTCACGCTAAACAATGCTGCCAACCGCACTGCTCTATGAAACTCTATTGCCGCGCAATCTCAACAGTCCTGGAACTTTTTGATCACCCCTCGTATCTTTATGTTTAAAAGTTGTACTTTTGTTTGTTAAATTTTTCGAAGTAGTTAATCAATCGGATTCCGTTATTATTACTAATTTCGTATAAACTTTCTTTTCCAATTGTCGGATAATATATTTCTTCCATACCCACCTTTGCGTTAGCGTCTCCTAAAACTATCCATGTAGTTTCGCGGTAATTTATCGAAAACCCACTCTAGTTTATCGTGAAATTCCGACTTAACTTCGTCATCACTGTCTTCGGTCAGAGAATGCATGTTTATTAACGCGATTTTAAACCACCGCCCCTGAAATACAGCTACCGAAATCCTATCCCCGAAAAATTGAACGTCCCTCAAAGCGGATATCAACCTATTTCTAATCAGAAACCCAGTGCCTAAACAATAATTTTCGCCCCCTCCGTACCAAATAGCTTACCTTCTCTTTTAACAAACAGATATAACATAACCGAGTGGGGAAACGCGTTAGAAAAAAGCCGTTTCCCATGGTAACGTATGATTGATAACCCGAAGATAGCAATCGGAGCCAAGAAACATTTAATAATACTCGGCATAAATTCCCCACCCACTTCCCTGGCCCGGAAAAACCCGTATAGCCTAAAAAAAAGGTGAGGAAGGGGAGGAACAAAAACAAAACAAAAAATTAATGATATGAACCCATAATTAAAGATTAACACTCATACAAAATATAAAAAGCATGATTAGATCACATTCAAAATAAATATGATTTTCGTATAAACTGTCCTAGATAACATTATATTAGACCCTGATGTGAAAAAAATCCGAAAAGGTAATCATTATCAATATTAGTGCGCCCCCCACCCCCGTCACTAAAATAAGATATGAAAATTTGTTTTGAATAACATTGTCCTCGATATTATTGGACTCCTATGTGAAAAAACTCCGAAAATCTAAATCTTCTATGTACCCCCCCCCCCCATTATTAAAATACAATATGAATATTTTTTTCAAAAACAAGGTTACCGATAACATAGTATTGGATTCCTGTGTGAAAGAACTCCAAAAATCTAACTTTTTTAAAGTGCACCCCCTCCCTCCTCCGCTATTAAAAAACGAAATGAATATTTTTTTCAAAAACAACGACCCCGATAACATAATATAGGACCCCCGTTTGAAAGAAATCGGAAAATCTAACTATTTTCCAAAGCGCCCCCCCCCCCCACTAAAATACAAAATGAATATTTTTTTCAAAAACACCGGCCCCGATAACATAATATTGGACCCCCATGGGAACGAAATCGAAATTCAAACTATTTTCTAGTGCGCCCCCCCCCCCCCCCCATCCCGCCACTAAAGTACAAAATGAATATTTTTATCAAAAACACCGTCTCAATAACATAAAATTGGACCCCCGTTTGAAAGAAAAACGAAATTCAAACTATTTTCTAGTATGCTTGTTCCAACTGGCTGTCATGCTCCCCCTCTCCCTCACTCCTTCGATTTTATGTTTGATTGGTTGGTAACGGAACATGAGACCATCGAAGGAGAAAACCATACAATTGAATTGTAAATAAATAGAATGGAGAGCATGAAAATTAGTTCAGGGCTGGTTTTTAGCACAAACCTTCCAAAATTAGTTGTCTACCATTGTAGTTAACAACTTTTTAACTACCGACTAGTAGTTGGTAGTTAAAGATTTTAACTACTTCTTCTAACTAGTAATTGTTCCGTACAACTACCTACTTAACTTGTAGTTAGTAGTTAAAATTGTAGTTAACTACTGGAATTACTTAACTACTGCCCAACTCTTCCGGTGGCTCACACTAGACTGCCACATCGGACACTTTAGTCAATCACAAACTTTCCACGACGATGTATAACGAGGTAGGATTATATTGTTTGTTTTATTAATGTTGGATTGTCAATACTGCATAAGCCCTTGAATAACTCCTATCCGATAGAGCGAAAATCATTAAGGTAAGCCGCCATCATCGGATTCATGCAGGAGCATGAATTGCAGCCCCGCCGTGAAAGTGTTAATAGTGATAAGACAAACAAAATCCAGTACCTTAAAAAAATAGATTTTTTACTCCTTTCAACCTCTTTGCGGCAAACTGGGAATTTCCCCAGTGATTCGAGAGGCGGGAAAATTTGCTGCGTAAATAATAAAATTAGGTAGGTAGAGGAAAAATATGTTCTTTGCTTTTGTTTTTTTATGAACATGAATTATTCGATGTTCAAAAATGTATGTTAAATCCTACAATTTAATGGGAGAAAATCGCTCACTGTGATAGTGTTTGCTATGCAGTAAAGTAATCTTTATGCTGAGTTGAGGGCAGGTGTTTATATTAGGCTTACAACGAAATACCTTTTCATTCTTGTTCAGAAGATTGCAAAATCGTTTTACCATTTTGTGGTATAATATAACTCAACTTTAAATTTCTAATTGAATGCAGTTATATCAAACTGCAATAACTGTAATGAAAATTTTGTTGAAACACAAAACATATACAAATGATTGTGAGACGAACTTTTCAAAGCTTGGATTAATTAAAATTTGCCTACTAATGATTAATTGATATGCTGATTCGACAATGAAACCGAGAAAGAATCGACTTGTAAAAATGGACGTACTTAATGCCTCTTGCCTAGCTTTAGTCATCTCAAGATTCCTTGAAACTAACAATGGATCGAAGATAATTTCATGGTACGCATTAATGAAGTAGCATCATTTGTAAGAAAAAGGAAATTCTATTATTTTTTTTTTTATTTTTTTTTTTTTGCTTCAATCTTCGATTCACACCTGTCACCCAGCGTGACAATCAGCGAATGTGTTGTTTACATTTATTGAACTTAGGGCATTTTAGGCATGATGAAAGGAAGGTGCCCAGCAGCACCTCTTTCCGGGCTTGATACCTTACGTGAGCAGGTCCCTCATCCAGCTTCTTTTTAGCCGCCTAGCTACAGGCATATCAGCCGTGGCCATGTCGTTAATTAGTGTATTGTTATGTCCGTGTAATTTAACAAAAAATCGTGAATAAAGAGTTCGTATGTGTTGTTCGACAGTAGGTTGTTGTAAGTCTGTATGTAAAGTTTTATTATTTACGTACCAGGGAGCGTTCGTTATTAGTCTCAAAATTTTTGATTGAAAAGTTTGTAATTTTCGTAAGTGCGTCCTCTTTGTTGAGCCGAAAATCTGTGAGGCGTATGTCCAAATGGGTTTAAGTAAGTAAGTGTATGTGTTCAGTTTATGTTCTATTTTTAATTTTGACGATTTAGAAAAAAGAGAGAACAGTGTTTTCAGTCGTTTGTTAAGAGTCTGTCTTTTCATTTTTACGTGTGGGCCCCAAGTCATCCTTCTGTCGAACAGAAGTCCCAGGTAGCGTACTGAGTCCGTCTGAGGTATTTGATTGTCTCCTATGTAAATTGGTGGGCATGTGTCGCGTCGCAGTGTGAATGTTATATGTTGGGATTTGTTATGGTTCAATTTCATTTTCCAAAGTGAGTACCAATTTTGTAAATGTAGTAAGTGATTTTGCAAATTTAGTGATGCCAATCTTGGGTTATTATGTATTGTTAAAATTGCAGTGTCATCGGCGTAGGTTGCAGTTAAAGTCTCAGAGTTTGTCGGTATGTCATGTGTGTATATAATGTATAATAATGGAGCAAGTATCGACCCTTGTGGAACCCCTGCCGAGATTGGTCTGACTGACGAAGTCTCAATGCCTTGTCGGATAGAGAAAAATCTTTCGCAGAGGTGCGAATGAAGTATCAGGTAATATGTGTGGGGTAGAATGGTCTTGAGTTTGAAGAGAAGACCTTGGTGCCAAACTTTATCAAACGCCTGGGCGACATCCAGAAATACACCAGTAGCGTACTTTTTCTGCTCTAGTGCCCCAGAAATGAAGTCAGTTACTCTGTGTAGTTGATGTGTCGTTGAATGAAATGTGCGGAAACCAAATTGGTGGTCAGGAATTATGTTTTTGTTAGTCAGTATGTCCACAAGTCTTGTATATAATAATTTCTCAAAAAGTTTAGAGCATACAGGAAGGAGACTGATTGGTCTGTAAGATGAAGGATCGTTAGCATTTTTGTCTTTCTTATGTATCATTTTGATGTGTGAATATTTCCACTGAATTGGGTATTTAGTCGTCCTGAGAATGCAATTGTATATTGTCGTAAGGAACACTAGGGCTTTTCTAGGCATTTGTTGGAGCGCCTCGGCTGTTATTAAGTCATAACCCGGGGCTTTTCTTCTAGGTAATTTTCTTATGTGGTTTGCAACTTGTGAAGGTGTAAATGATAAAGGCGGTGGTGTCAACTGTAATGGTATGTCTAGTGTATGAAGTATTAAGGTTTCATGTTCAGTGTTTGTAGAGCCAGTGAATGGTGTGAATACTGACGAGAGATGATCGGCAAACAGTTCAGACTTCTCTCTATCCGACACTGCCCATGAACCATCTCCTTTTCGCAGGGGTACTGACACCTCTCGATGCTTTAACAAATTTTTAGCATGCTTCCACAAGCTTCCATCGTCAGTCGATAGGCTTTTCAAGTAATTATCGTAATTAGTTCTGTTGTATTTCTGGATTTGTCGTTTAAGTTCATTGTTAAGTCTGTTGAACGTACGTCTGTCCGAGGGTAGTCTGTTAGTCTGCCATACCTTACGAGCTCTTCTCTTTGCTGTGATCAATTCCCTAATATATAGTGGATATTTCGGCAAGTCATTATTATTTGGTGGTGCCGGTTGACAAGAATTCCAGGCAGCTTTTTGGACACTTGTGGTAAATGTTTCAACAGCCTCTTCGATTTCATCCACAGTTTTAATTGAACCTGGGATGGATAGGTCTTTGTCAAGGAGTTCCTTGTAAGCGTCCCAATCCATTTAGCCATTAATGAGCCTTGCGGTTCGTTCAACATTGTTGGGCTCATCAAGGATAACCAAGCGTATCAGGGAATGATCAGAGCAAAGATCGGAGCTCGTATTTATGTTGTGAGGTATGGTCCGGAGTCCTTTTGTTATAAAAAAGTCTAAAAGGTCGGGAGTTTTCCGTTGCGAAGTCGGCCAATATGTCGGTGTGTCTGGTGATATTGTGTCTAATGAAAGTTCGTGGATAGCAGCTTTCAAATTTCTTCCTCTAGGTGTGCATATTCGTGACCCCCATGTTTGATGCTTTGCGTTAAAGTCACCGCCTACTAAAAAGCATCGCCCTAGGTTCCGAAAATAATTGCAAAACATCGAAGATGTCAGTACATATCTCGGGGGACAATATACAGAAGCTATGGTGATTGTGTGATGCTTCGTGTGAAGTGTTATGCCTGTGGTTTGAATTTCAGGTGTAATGGGTAGCTGTAGAGGGTTATGTGAGAGAGATGTTCTTATCAGAATAGCTGTACCGCCGTGAGCTGTTTTGTCAGGGTGATCAGTTCTGTATGTCGTGTAATTTGATATATGAAATTTCGAATGTGGTGTAAGATGTGTTTCTGTTATCAGTGCGATGTCAGTGCGATTTTCGTGTAGGTACAAGTCTAATTCTGTCCTATGTTGCATTAGTCCGTTTGCGTTCCACAGAAGGATGGACAAAGAGCCTTCTGTTAGCTGATTAGGGGCCATTAGGATGACACATGCCTTGAGTTAGTTGCGTGAGCTGTTGAAGGAGACTAAAAAGAGGCTGGATGAGTGTGTTTAGACCATTTAATACCTGAAGTAATTGAGTTGGCAAATAATTATCGGCTGAAGGGGGTTGCGGAATAGTATCCCTCCTCACTCTTGGCAAACGGTGATTAATTTGCGGTTCTAGTACGGTGGGCTGCGAATGAAGATGAGTTCCCGTTTGCTGCTGAGCTGATGGTAGCGGCTGCATCTATTATTTAAGCACAGTTTTTGTTTTAATTTAAATTTTGATCTATACACCTGTTTTGAACTCTATATATAAGGTACAGTGCAGGTAGTGTTTTGGCCTTTGATGTTATATTCTTCATCTCTTTAACTTCCTCCTAATGCCAGTAGCATGTTTTCTTCTTTATTACACTTCAATCTGATAAGGCTCTCGGATTCATCTTATTAAGTCAACTCAACTGTTGTCCTCGCTTTCCACTTCATACAGCAGCCTTGTTGTTATGGCAATCCTATGGAATTTTTTCCTCATAGCCAAGCCTTCCTATTTTTGTTTATATCTCCAGAACCACATGAAACCGATTCGCTCCATTGCCACCCCACAGGAATCACAGACAACTCCGCTTGTCACATCTACTCACCTAACAATTGTAACTTGGTCTCATTTCAAAGTACACTGTAAACAAATCAGGCGTACGCTTCGAATTTGCTAATATCTATCTATATTAGCTGTTAAAGCTTGGGTATAAATAATTATTCTTTAGCAATGATATTGAATTCAAATGCATTACCTTATGGGTGATTAAAAATTTGTAATATACTCTTAAAATTTTGTAAAGTTCCGTTATCCTAGTGTATAAATGTTTATGACTAATTTAGCTCAAAAAGGGTTGGTTGTCTAAAAAAAGAAAAAGAACCATTTTGGAAGTTTCTTTACACTTTCGAACAACACCCTCTAACAGCTTGTTTGGCTAATCTAAATAAGATAGGAACTGTTTCAGGTACACTTCATCTGTTTGCCTGTGTGTTCTGAGAAAGTGTCGCTTTTGAGTTAGTTAAGATAAGCTTCTAGACCTTCTTGTAGCATTTTTCTAACGTTGCTTTTATTCATAATAAGTTACAGCAAATCATAAAACAGCCGCTAGTTTCAAGACAGCCGTCTTTGTAATAAAAAGTATTGTATTAAGGTGCATAGGTGCGGTCAGACATCATTGTTCGCTCGACTTCACGTTTAAGTGTAAATAGCTGTTCGGAGGTGAGTTTCGCACTGTGTAAAGGCACCTTTACGGCCCTCTAAGTGGAGGATGGAATAAATGTGGAAAGTCAAAGGTAAAGTACCCCTCTTGGAACTTCAGGAACCCCTGGATAAACAGATCTGTCTACTTTTTGGTGTGAAATGTTTGTAATCGTCCCAATTAAAATCAGAATCGTTTCCTGGAGGGTGTTTATCTTGCCATGGGATAGAATATTACCTATTGTCCATTTTTCGTCAATTATGTAAATGAAAAAATTAAAAATTAAGTTTATGGTATAGTTGCTGTTAACAGTATTGGAGCAATCACCAGGACAATCTCACAAATAACATTTATTGCTTCATCTACAACATTTCGGCTATGTCGCCATTTTCAAGTCTAAAATTAGTTTAATCAATTATACATTATTAAATAACAAAAATTCAAATATAATGAATAACAATATTGAAATTGTAAAAATCTTTTTTCTTAAAGAAGGAAGCACTATTCAATAATTTAACCATTAATAGGTGGCCAACATTCACACAATTTAAGTCTTTCATCTTCATATATGACGACACCAGTTAATGGTTTATATATATTTATAAAAAAAAAAAAGAAGTTTTATTTTGGGTTGATGAAGGCATTGTTTAATAAAGCTAGATTAATTAAATCTTTATTCAGATTGAGGTATTTTAATTTATTGTATTTTAATGTAATTATTTATAATGTAAACCTAATAATAATTTTTTTAAAATTATATTTTTAAAATTTTTTTATAATAATATTTTAATTGAAAATACATTCTTAAGCAATTCTGCTAGTAAATGGTTAAATAATTTAATAGTGCTTCCTTCTTTAAGAAAAAAGATTTTTACAATTTCAATATTGCTATTCATTATGTCTGAATTTTTGTTATTTAATCATGTTTAATTTATTAAACTAATTTTAGACTTGAAAATGGCGACATAGCCGAAAGGTTGTAGATGAAGCAATAAATGTTATTGCTGTTATATTATAAAGCACAGAAGAAAACCTGGATATATACTTTTTAAACTGATGATGATACTTTTAATATTGATCGCTTTTCTCAACTCCATCCAAAATTCTTACTGTGACTTATTGCGGAGGAAATACTCCTCCTGCAAGGGATCAGGGAATGTCTGAAGCAAACATTTTCTGCTTCGTTCCTATTCGTCATATCGTAATAGTAAGTAAGCCTTAAAGATTAAGGCCTGTCTACTGTAAAAAGATGGTTTTTATTGGAACCGCTAGTGGATTTATAAAAATAAATTTAGGATTATTTTGCATATTATTTTATTTTTAAATATTCACGAAACAAATCATTCTTATTCATTATAACGTTAAACGTGCATTGTATGTTTTAGACTTAGAGGCAGCAGAGATAATTGTGAATGCACACTTTGTTAATATTTTCCATCCTCATAAAATGAATTCATAACAGTATTCCTATTCCATATGAACAATCCTTTTATTCTTTTAGTATTTTTTATTTTTTTTTTGGTATGGTAGTATATTAATTTTGTGAGTACTAAGCACTTCCATAACAAAAAAAAACATTTTTGGTAAGAGATTTAGGTAATAGAGTTTATTATGCTGCTGAACAACATCCTTTTGGTGGTTATTACAGTGATATACATAGATGTATTATTTTTGATGTTAGGTGTTGTAATGTTCAATTATTAAATAAGGTATTGGAAGGAACTCAATTTTATTGTAATCAAAAGTATGAGAAGGAGCGTTTAGAGATTAATGAACATCCTATTATTTTTATTAGTAATTTTGATCCACCAGATATTCCCCATTTTTGGAATCGTGTACATATTATTAATGCTAATGTTTATTTATGGTTTGGAGACCCGGTTATCGAAGAGGTTTCGTCCGTTATTATTGCAGAAGATATTTATTATTATGTTTTATCGTCGCAGGAGAATTTTTCGTCGTAGACGTAAGAATGTTTCCTCTTATCGATTTACACCAATTATGTATTTTACTCATCGCTATCGAAATAGTTTTCGCTTGCCTATTTCTTCTGGTTTCATTGAGGCTCACGCATCACAAAAAAATGTTTTTTAAATTGAAGAAAAAAGTAAAACAAAAATTTGGCTGTTAGGGACTATCGTAACGATACTCTTGATTTTACTGCAATATTGTCGGATTATGGTGCACCTACTGATAAGAATTCTACTCTTCATCCGTATTTTCAAACCTGTGAAGAATTAGATGCTTTGCTAGCACGATAATCGAAATATAGATTAGTTTCGGTTAAAATGATTGCTAAAAACTTTAATTATTTAGAAGTAACTACTCGCTCTAAATCCAGTTCCGTAACAGAACTGGATAGACTTAACATTCAGAAATATTATCATTATAGGTTTGGACATTCTCCAAATTTTTGGATCTCTTGTTCTAATACTCGTACTTATGCCGTAAATAGATAAATCTCTTGTAAATAAAGATAAATCTCTTGATCCTAATACTTATGCCGTTGATTTTGATAAATTTGATGTTCAGTATCAATATGTTAATATTCTCAGTTCCGATTAAACCTATAAAAATTATACTGCTGCAACAGACAAAAAAATAGAAGAGACAGATATTGTGTATGGTTCTGGAGATCCACCTGTTAAGTCCATGAAAGTACATAACAAAACTGTTTTTAAAAACAATTTTGTTATCTTAAAGCTAAATGTGATTTAGATTCTTCTAATTTTTATAAAAATAAATATGAAAAAGGAAATTTTAAAGCTTAGTTAGATGCTATGCTTGTTGCAAATTATCGGAATTTGTTATTTGGTAGGTTACAATCAGGTCCTGAACTTTATGTGTCTAGTGATGTAAATACTTGTAATTTTTCTGTTTCTAAGGTTATCGGCTACACCCAACAGTCTAAGCAGATTGTTAATGTAGATTGATAGATGTAAATAATTGTCATTTTTCTTTATTATTTTATGATGTTAGTTTATATTATATAATTAAATTTACTAAGTACTCTTAGAGATTTACTAGGTTTGGTTTTCTACATGAAGTTTAACCGAAACATGGGCATTGAATTGATTTCTATTTATAGTTACCATAAATGCTAGTAAAACCGTAAGTTCGTCCATCCTATAATTGCGTAAAAGCTTTGACATGGAGATGTGCGATGTTTACTTTGAACTAAAGTTGATTTTGATCAAGTTAAATCGATCCTTACATAATACAAATGCATAGTATCTAGTTCTTTATTAAAATTTAATAAATAATTAATTGGAATTTTAAAATTAATTTTTAATCAACTTCGAAACATAGCCATGAATATTTGGCAATAAAACATTACACAACTTCATGCCAAACACCTTCGGTTCATAAATGTAATGTAAATTATACAAATTGTTTTATTGTGGCGATTACGAACCTATTTTCAATTAGGGTATCGTATCATAAACAACGTTATTTACAGGCGACATTAGGTAACCTTACACCGAAATTAAACACTAATTAATCATTATAATTAATAAGTTGGTTATAATACTTTTAAAGTAAGAGAATATTATGGAACCTTTAACTGAACTTTCACGTGAAATTTTTGTGGAAACATCCAGCAAATATACTGTCAAGAAATTATAATTCATCATTTTCAATTATTATTGTCAGTATTACATATATCTTGACGATTGATTATTAAATGTTCGGTAAAGCTACTGATTTATTACTTCTTAGAGTAGTTTATTTCGACAGGTTATGTTACCTTAATTTAAGTCAACTACCATCGCGTCCTTTTCAGATAAAAAGGGCCTTGATTAGCGATTGTATTAGATCTCAGCTGTCGGTTCCCGCTCGCCACGTTCGCTTTTGAGAGATAAATAAATCTCCAAACGGGTCCTTTTCAGACAAGATCGGGGCCAAGGGCGTACCCAGGATCAAAACTAGGGGGGGGGGGGGCAAGCTATGGTCGTTCAGGTTGTAACACCTTACCGCGGAGAAAGTGAATGAAACCAAAATTATATATAATTATAGCAGTGCTTTATCAAATAAGTTATTACAATTATTTGCTTGAAAAAAATGTATTCTATTATTGCTTCCAGTCTTAAAAGCCTAAAAAATTATTGCTTCCAGCCTTCCAGGGTGGTGCAGCTGCCCCCCCCCCCCCTGCCCCCCGCTGGGTACGCCCATGATCGGGGCCACAGTAAAGCATCATATTAGCAACGCCTAGAAGTAACATAGCGGTAGTAGTGCCCAATGTTCTTTTCCACCCCCATATAGTTTACAATGTTCAATTTTTCTTTTTTAAGTAGCGTAATTATAAATAATACAATTGAAATAGGAAGATTGACGGTTGAGTTGTAAATAGTTACATTTCCTTTGGAAAGGGCTATATCTGAGTTGGGAAGAGTTACTTACATTTGATTTGTGAAATGTTACAGTTGGCTTGTAAAAGTTTCAAAAAGACTTGGAAATGCTATATATATTCAAAAACATCCCGTTGGCCATGGCTCAAAGTTTTAGGAAGTTCGGGATGAGTGGAAAAAAGAAATCGAACTTCATCTTTTATTATCACTCATTAGATTATAGTAATTATTATTATTGCAAAACCCAATATTAAGATATTTTTAGTTTGCTTGGCCAGAATATTAAAACCTTTACCCGAGTTTTATAATGAAAAAAAAAAAAATAAGTAAAAGTAACAAATACAAAATTTAAACTTAAAAAATTTAAACTAAAATGTGTTCCGTGCTTGTTGCATTCTGAAATATCATTTCATTTTTTTTAATGAGTATCACGAATCTGGATTAGGAGATTCAATTTTTTTGTATCTGACTTATTGACATTCAATAATCATTTAGTGATAATCAGCATGATGAAGTATGCCTTCTTTGAAATTAGTTTAAAAAATTACATTATTGCTGTAGGGTGTAGGTCTTTCATCCACTTCCATTTTATGCTCTGCTTCATGCTGGTAGTACCATTTGACCATTCTTTTAACATGCGGGTGAAAATGTCCGAGTACGTTGTCATAATTCGATGTCAGTGAGTCAGTAGGTATAATCCAATTGCCTATCTTTATAACTCCCTTCAATTCGCTCAGTGAATAACCTAATAAATCAATAGATCTTTTTCTTTAACCCCATAAACAATTATCCGTACGTAGTAGGGAACGACTGAAACCGATATAGCTATCGGCAGATTGGCAAAATCGGCAATTTACCGATTATAGTTATCCGTTGATATAAACAATATCTTGATATTATTATCGGCAACTATATATCTCTCCTTATTCTGCAGTGCACAAATTATTATCGATGAAGATAAATGAAGAGTTTTAAAAAAACATAAAAATAAATAAATTTTTTATTTGGTATTTTATATGTTGTAATAACTCGGTAACTATTAGTTACTATTACTGTTAAAATACTAACTCGCCGGACTTTGCTATTGGTCCAGGGAAAATTTACATGAAAAAAGGGGTTAAATTGCAAAAGATCGGGTGAAAAACTTTTTTTTTTTATTTAACCAGGCCATGTGAAATATGAGTTTTTAAAACAAATTTTCCTTTCGCACACAGAGGTATTTCGTGTGAAAAGTTATAAACATTCAAAATTGTTTTTAGTAAAAGAAAACATTTTTAAGATTCTAACTCAGAATTTCTAAGTAACCACTTTCCACAATGTAAAAAAAGGCATCCCTGGCTTCACAATTTATATTAATATTATTTTATTTCGAAACTGTCGTGAAACAGGTTTTACTCTTTGTATGTTGCAAAAATGAAAAATATTCATGCAATTTATATGAATATATAGGGGGAGGATGGGCACAATGATACACAAAAGTTTCTTTTACCCATAGCTCCCCACCTGAGACTTTATATTCAATTGTTAGTTTTTTGATGTTACATTCATGGGCGGATCCAGCCGATCGTTAAGAGGGGGCTGCAGTGCTAAAGGGGGGGGGGGCTCCGGCCCCACAGACCTTCATTTGGATCTGCTAATAAGCTTTTTTACTTTATGTTCCTTTCCCACAACTAAAATTCAACTTGTTCTGCACATCATTTGTTCTTTAACTTGCTTCCTTACATTAAGGAAAGTCAAATTTTATCTTTAAATGACGAACAATTTTCCAAAGGGAGGGGCTACAGCCCCCACAGCCCCTCCTCTGGATCCGCCAATGGTTACATTAGGATCTAATCTTTGTAAGAAATGCGGTAAACATTATTTTATGTATCATGTGACCGCGAGCAGCTATTTTCCAAATAATAAATTTTGTTTCATTGTTCCTCATATGTGGAGAACACCATAATTAACAAAAAACTTTATTTGGCTTCCGGTTTTTCGTTTTCCTGCTATAGGATAACCACGAAATTCTTTAAGAGAGAGGAAAGTTTGACTTGGTTGTCAGAAAGGAAAGCTGTCATAAATTAATAGTGTTTTTGGTGTTCCGCGCTCGATAAGAAAATGAAAAAAACGAAACAAAAAAAAAAAACGACTGCTTATTGCACAATGAAAAATACATGGGGCGCGACGAAGCACTCGTGGGGTTCCATAAGAAATTTCATTGTGACCCGAACGCCCTGGGTTCGAAGAACCCCATACGAGCCATTTTGATGTCCTTCACTTCCTACGATGAACGTGAATAGGTAGGAAAGCCAAAGTCAGCAAAAATCTTAAGAGATACATGAATAATGAAATTTTGTAATAACAGATTGAATAAAATAATTACTCTTACCTAGAGACGAAAATATTTAGTTTTACCACACAAAACCGCACTTCAGCACGTGGAGTCTGTCACGCAACAAGACGAAAGGGGACAAATAGCGGACTTTTTTTGGAGTCACCCTTGCAGCTTGCTGTCTGAATTTGGTTGCTCTAGACCTTTTGGTTCGCCCTGTGCACTGAGTGTTTCATTGTGCCCCACCCTCATTTTATTGAATACAATACAAACTCTTGATTTAAATACAATACAATTTTTTAAATAATTGTTGTAAGATCAGGTAATTCTTTTCGAGAACAATCCTTCACATATAAAATTGTATTCTCTATAAAATAAACGAACATTAGATTGCGTGTCGAATTACAGTTGAAGTTTAAATCAGCTTAATCGCTTCGCTAGAATAATTTATCAAATATTGGTAATTTTTACCACTTTGTTGGGAATTGATGTAAAAAATGAATAACCCTCATGTTTCAATGCCTCCAAAAAGTTTCCTGGATGCCTCGAAAATGTTTACTCATAACAAAAACTGCAACATTTTTAATAATAGTTGTCCAGCGCCAAATTCTTTGTAAAACGAGCCCCATTATTGTGAACTCTTCTGGAGCCCATCTTATTTCAGACGCC
Source organism: Aelia acuminata (assembly GCA_911387785.2). Taxonomy (NCBI): domain Eukaryota; kingdom Metazoa; phylum Arthropoda; class Insecta; order Hemiptera; family Pentatomidae; genus Aelia; species Aelia acuminata. The sequence goes on along the minus strand of OU426980.1, from coordinate 119,372,852 downwards.
TAGGAGGATTGTCAGAAATTGAGGAGGAAGTAAGGTTAGAAACAAATGGGTTCGAGTAGGTCGGGAGTTTATTATGAAAGATTGAGAATCGGCCACATATGGAACATTATTTTTAACAAAGTAAGGAGCACTCGGGGGTTATGGATTGTAAGGATTGGATCAAAAGGAACTGGATAGTTCGGTGGAGCCCCAAAGCTCGATTCCAAACTGGATAATTAAATAGCATTTTTGTTCAATTAATTCTTTTAGGATAATCAAATTTCTCCCTAACTCGCCAGTTTAAAATTTCTGATATGTTTCAAAACGTGAAAAAATGCTAATTTATAAAATTTACAGATGTAAATAAACTTTTTTTCAAGGATCGAACAAAACACTTGAATATAAGTATTATATTGCTTCATCTTTTATCTTGTAGAAGAATACGTTTTTTAAAGATACAGAAGTAGAATTAATCTTATAAATAGTATGAGCTAAATTTTTAAGTAAACACTTCAAATATTACAGAGGGCACTTGAATACCTGGTAATAAGACTTAACTGAAAGATAAAACAAAGTGGCGACACTGTTTATTATGCAATACTGGGGAAATATTTTTATTGATTTTAGCACTTTCACAGCCACCTGGAATTTCCATCTACCCGGAATCAGTGAATCAATGATTAGTCTCTGTATATGTAATATTTAACTAACATACATTAAAAAATTATACTTTCTGATAATGCTGGCTGTAACTAGTAGCATAGCTTTTTGTCTTTCTTCCTGGATATTATTCCAAGTTCATCCCAGTTCTTTTACAATTTCTGATCGTTTTCTCTAGACCCTGCCCATTGCTGGATATAATGAATGGCGACATTTTTGCTTCTTTAAGGTGGTTGTGGTGCCTTCAGATCCTTGCAGAGTTGCTGGTATGTTCTAACTTTCTCTCCATCGACTTTATGCTTACTATCGTCATTGAGAACGGCAATTTCAACTCTTTATTATTATTATTATAATGCAGTAATCGAAACTTTTTTATTTTTCTTCTCCCACAGACAAATAAAAAAAACAAAAAAAAAAAAAAAAAACTTTCCGGTCATTTCGTAATTCGGAGCACGGATGATTCTTATTATTAACATTTTCGAGAGCATTCCCCGACAAATGTTTGTTAGACTAATATATTTATCTCTAAAACAATATTGCAGTCGGGCCATTAGAAACTAGATAAGATAATATCGTATTGTCGGGTTGTAATCATATTATCTCCCTAGCGCTAAAAAAAAAGATATATATATCTTCTATAGGCCACAATAAAACTTAGTTAGACTCTAATAGGTCTTTATTTTTTTATAAATAAAGCGATGAAAATTATAAAAACTACAAATAATATGACTCATTTACGTTGTAAACTCATTCGCATTTTAGCTAATATAAAAGAACTGAAACATCATAGACAAAATGCAATGGTTCTGACTTATTGTTACAATAATATTAAAGCGATTTCGTAATCAGGGCTAGGTATTGTAAGAAAATCAGTAATATTGATTGAAAAAACAAAATTCTCAATAGGAATTTCTAATAAAGTAAACAGTGACTGTTCTTTTAACTAAGATTTTCTAGTAACTTCTTCCATACTTTTTAATCAAAGTCCGATTCCTCTCGTAGGCTTTTTTCCATATTGAATTCATTCACTTCATTATCCTGCCTTTCCATCTTCTTCCATCTATTTTCCACAATTGTTTAAGTTACTTGGCTGCATTCCTTTTCGCTAAATTTTCAAATGTAGGCATATTTTACTTTTTTCAATATCTTACTTTTTACAATACTTAAAAGTATTAAAAAAATCTTAAGATTTTTAATCTCCATTTACCAGTCCATTTCCTGCCGATTTGATATTTTTTCATCTTCTACAGTAACCTTAATCGAATTGTTCCGTTTTCTAAATCATTCCCTGTCCATGCAGTCCCTATTGCTGCTATGTTTATGATTTTTGAACTCTTTTTTCATTCATTTGTTAAGGAAACCCTACAGATTTTTCATATCTTTTCAAAAAAATAGTTTACATTTTGACATTGGACGGATTCCTTCTTATCATGTGTGCATAGAATTTCAGCCTTCGGATTCTTATTGCGATTTCTAATTTTTTCATTATCTCATAAATGTGATTTGATCCTAAGCCATATGTTCAGTAAATTTTGGTCTTTGGATGGTTAATTTTATCTTTTCCAGCATATTATCATTGATTTTAATGTAAAAGTGCGCGTTTGTATGAAATAGTTTTGAGAATCTTAGAACTTTTGTTCTTTTGGATAAACATTTAACAAATTACACCACTCAAATATAATTTCTTTCAGAATTGTGGTGAGCAGCTTAGATATCATGTTGAACAAAGCAAATCAAAATTCCTCGATAATTTGCTGGGTCTTCCCGATCACGTTTTTTAAAAATCATTTTCAAAACACACTAAACCATGTGTATGGAACATCCTCAGAATTAAATGTGAGGTTTATCTTATTTAAAAGATAATGGCACCACGCGGAAGGATTATTATAAGTCTTTCAGGACTTCATATCGGATGGAATCCACACCAGCAGACTAGTTAGTCAGAAGCTGTAAATTCAGATAATGTTAAATTTTTATCTAGTGTGGGATGTCCGAGATTGAAGAAAGACTGCCTGGAGAGTAAGGATAGGACAGATATTCACATCATATATTCTAAGGAATTGAGTTAGGTTTATGGAGTCTAGGAGTATTTAGTATATGTATTTTACAGCCTGCCATAATTATCTGGGATTCCTTATATTTAAAAGACTTCGAATTATGTAATTATAATACGCCTGCGTAGTGTATTTCTAATAAGAAACATACTCCTTCCTAAGCCTCATATGTTAAACAAATATATTCTGGTCATAATGGGATTTTCTTAATAATTCATAAGTGCATTTGACATTAATTTTCATGTCAAGACAGTTCTTATCAAACCAATAATTTTTATGCGAACTGTTATTTGATGTACTTTTTATCTTAGTTATATTAAACATGGAACCAATTTCTGAAATAGCATTAAAAAAATGTAAGAAGAGGTCATTGATGTTAGATCTATAAACGTAAAAGTCCTAACTAAACTCCTGATCAAAATTATCTCACCACTTCAATATTTTACCGATAATTCTATTTTTTGAATTCATTATTAATACTGAGCATTTTTTTTTTTTTTTTTTTTTTTTTTTTTTTTTTTTTTTTTTTTTTTTTTTTTTTTTTTTTTTTTTTTTTTTTTTTTTTTTTAGGAAAACCGGAAATAAATAATCAAACATATATTTTTCTTTATTGAAAAAATGATTTCTTATAAATAAAAACAGTTGTTTTAGAGAAAAGTACAAAGTTTAAAATCTGTTTCTTAAAACTACTTTACCTTTACTTTACTTTACCTTTGGCCTTATTACTGGATTACTGCTTCCACAAGTCTCCTCATGCTTTTGATGAGATTCGCAATTCTGTCTTGAGGAATATTCCCCCACTCTTCCAGTGCAGCTTGTTCCAACTTTAGAGCTGGTACACGACTTCTATTGTTTCTTTTGAGCTGGTCCCAGACATGTTGAGTGTGGGGGGTTGAAGTCTGGTATGTAAAGGGTTGAGGTCTAGACTTCGAGCTGGCCAATCAATCCTTTCAATGCCCTCTTCATTTAAGATTTGTTCTATCAATATTGCCCGGTTAGGTCCTGCATAAATAAAAATCCTTCTCCAAAATTTCTACCAAAAGGCGCAACATGATTTTTAGGATATCTCCTGCATACCTACTTTGCTGCATTCAACGATCGTCCTCGAATAACCACTAACTCTGTGCGAGCCTCCATCGTGATACCACCCTAGAACATTATTGAGCCTCAGCCAAAAGCATGATGAGGGATAATGTGGCATTGGGCGAATCTTTCTCCACACCGTCTCCATGTGCGAACACGCCCATCAGAAGATGTTAGAGCGATTCTGACTTCGTCAGAAAACAAAACCCTCTTCCAATCGTCGAAATTCCAATTAAGGTGTTATCTGGGGAATCGTAGTCTTGCTACCCGGTGCTCCCTGGTTAGAAGAGGTCCTGAGGCAACCCTTCTACTGCTCAAAACAAACTCCCTCAACCTTCTCCTGACAGTGGAGGCCGGCCAAAAAGGTTAATCGTCTGACACGTTGAATAAGGTTGGTAAGTTGAGAACTTGAAACTTGCCTTCTTCTGAGAGCCTGTAGACGTGAAAATCTATCACATTTCCCGGTTGTGCCACTTGGACGCCTTTGTCCATGCCTTCATGCATGAGTGCCGGTCTTTTGAAATCGCTGGAGGGCTCTCCAAGTTGTTGTATGGTGAAATCTAAGTCTCCTGGCAACTTCACGCTGGCTGTATCCTCCAGAGAGAAGATTTAAGGCCCTGACAGATTCATACTCGGAAGCAGGTTTATTTGGAAGCAACTGCAGTAAAACTGACTAAACTGAGGAATCAAACAATAGAGTAAAATCATGGATCACTATTTGAAAACAATCCTTGGATAGTGAATCATAAACAAACGAATAATCATCAAGAGGTGCAATTTATTTACGTAAAATGGAATTTATTAGTTAAATTCGATGGTGGTGCGTTAATTTCGATCAGGAACTGGCTAAATTGTTGTTCCATTTGAATGATACTGTTGGCAGTGAGATAGAGGTCTTATCAATTTTGTGATTTTAATCAACAGAGGGGAGTGACAACTTGAGAAGAATAGCGTTATGATCGAATATATCAGATATGTTAATGACTTGTCGGTCATGTATATATTGAATGGCTGAGTGACTAGCTCAATCAGGGTGTCACACTCATACCAACACCTGTAGCGAATGTGAATGGGAAGGATATAAACTTATATATTATTTACTGGTACAGCTAATGTGTACGCCCGGATTTTTTAAAGACAAAAAAAAAATAAAGAAGACAGATAAGGGGATTACGCTCTTGAAGGTCATTTTTTATATTATTCCGGACTCGTACTATCGACAGGGATCTAACGTATGTAGTTGATCTTTTTTATTTTGAACTTGGTACACACGAGAATTTAATCCAAGCCGCCCTAAAATATTGATGGTTTAGTCCTTTCGACATCCCTATTTTTAAAATTGATACCAGAGACGATTTAAAAAAGATTAATAAATAAAAAAAAATCAGGACGGGATAGCTAGGTGGAACTCCACATAAGATATGATTAAATGCGCTTTTGAGTAACAACAAATGAAACCTACACTTTTTCCTGTCGATCGCATCCCTTATCTCTAAATTTATTTTCAGTTAGCATTCGTTTTTGCCCTATTAGAATAAACCAACAACATTGTTTCAATGTTTCAATCAGTTGAAATGTTTCAAAAAATATTTTTTTTTGTCCCGATATATATCAACCATCAAAGTTTTTAGTGACTAAGCAATCATCGGTGACAAACAGCAATGCTTTTGCTATAATTTATATTAGCCAAATAGCCAACAATTTCTCTCAGACTCAGTGTATTTAATACCCCTCCTTTTCCCTCTAGTGGGCGGGTCCTTTCACAATAGTCAGACATGCAGTCTTAGTTCATCAGTAGTTTCACCTAATGCAATAGTTAATAGCGATAGACCACTTATTTTGTTCTTTGTAAACCTTTTTTGGGAATAAACTTTTTTCTTTAAATCTGGCTAAGTTTCAGTGATTTATTTGTTGATGGAAAGCGGCTAGTATATTACACTATTATTATTAGTAGTATATACACCACAATCGTACTTCGTATTTCAATTCTTAAAATGTAATATGAAACGGGATAGACCGTTGGCCATAATTTGAATTAATTGAATTTATAAATATGCTAAAGAAAATGGTTGAGTGAAATCCCGCATTTTCGGTTAAAAATTAAAATTCCTCAATAACTACAACAATTCACTTATTTTCCACACGCTAGACACCCTATATTATTTTAATTTATCAAGGTATACAAATTTTGTTTGTTTGTTTATCCCTTTTGAACTAACGAAGCGTTCGGAAGTCGAAGATGGGATCTAATAAACTTAATAAAGAGGACTTGATATGGTCCTCTGAACATGAATAGATAAAGAGAAGGCTGTTTTTAGGAGAATAAAACAATTATGGCAAAGTGGAAATAGGAAATATATTATAATTTGTTAATTTTATTAATTTTTTTAAATAATTTATTCTAGAGGTTACGTGCATAGTTAATCGACTAATCTAAATAAGTATAATTATTAATTTGTGTAAACATTATTTAATGTATAATTAGGAATCAATTATATATTATTAATATTATAATCTGTGATGAAGGAGACACATCATGAGTAAATTGTTTTTGTTGAAACACAAAAAATTATGTTTATCTAGAAAATATCAGAGCTAATGGCATTTTATTTATTTATTATTTTTTTTTTTTTTGGTTTTGTGTTGTTTTATTTTAATTCATTTGTTATTATTATTGTTATTATTATTATTATAATGATTTAATATTGTTTACCACCTGTAATTGGTCAATGTGTTGGTGGAATTTTATATGTATAAATAAAAAAAAAAAAAAAAAACAGTGTGAAAAATTTATACCGATACATTGACGATATAGAATAAAGATAGAAATTACAAAAGAGTAGAGTGAGTTATCAGATGATCGGCAAGTGTAGAGAAAATCAGTATTAGGTCCAAATATGCCAATGAGAAATTCCCGTCGTATAACATCTAGACGAAGAAGAGGTATTTGGGGGTTAAAAAGTTCAAGACATGGTCGGGGTTTACAGTGCATGTTTCTCTATAGATTACGCTGCAGGAGAAAGACAGATATGATATAAACATTTTAATATAGACGGGAAAAGAATATGTCGAGTAAAATACCTTAAATTGTTATACAACGGTGAAAAGAGTTGTGAATCAAGTTTTATATTTACAATAGAAAGTACCACAAGTAATTCAGATGCAGTAATCAGATCTCCTCCTCTGATGCTAAGTACATATCCTAAAACTTATATTTTGAGATGTCCATGCTCAACAGATTTTGCAAATCCCTCTGGTGCGTCGACGTTAACTTCTATAACTGCATACTTCAGTGCAAATGTACATAGAGAAAGAAAAAAAATCATTCATTTTTCGTTGCCAAGGTTGGCTTAAAATTTATGCCGGCTCAGCCAATTATTAATGATTTAGGAGTTTTACCAATGATCGCGCTCTCCACTAGATCTTTACCAGACTTAGATATGGATCGTCATCTGTAACGGAGCTATACTTAGGGCCTATTCACACTATCGGTTTCGCTCCCGGTCCGCTCTCGATCTACCCCATTCACACTATCGCTCCGCTCCCGCTCCACTCCCGGTTCGCTCTCCTAATGTCTTATCATATTCACATTGTATAATTTTACACCGTTCACTTTTGAACGGTTGAAGCCATTAATATTCGATGTCGTCTGTATTTGGATTTTAATTAATGATTAACTTTCAGTTATTAAAGCATTTATTTATTCATCAATTTTACGGCCAAAAAAGTTCAACTTTTCGTTTGTATAAATAGCTGTTAAGTGTACTTTTCTTGATGAAGAAGATAATATTATGAAAACATATAATAAGAAGAATATATTGCAACACTATGATAATTATTCAAATTTCATTTTATGTTTAAGATATATTTTGCAATGAATTAATGTAAAAAACGGTCACTGATTTATTGACTATATATTCATTGCTATAATGAAACAACGGTCCATTTGAAACTTGAATAAAAATGCAATATTTTATGAAAAATGTCTTATCCTTAACAAAAAAATATATTAAAGCAAAAAATAATGAAAATATGAATCAGGAAAAGAAGAGAACTCTCTACCGATCTGGATGGAGCGATACTGGAGCGGTAGCGGACCGATAGTGTGAATGGGGTAGATCGAGACCGGACCGGGAGCGGAGCGAGACTGGAGCGGGAGCGGAGCGAGACCGGACCTGTACCAATATTGTGTACCTGTACCAACACCTTCTATTCCTCTTTAGAATTGTTTGCCAGTGAGATCGGACCGGGAGTGGAGCGGGAGCGGACCGATAGTGTGAATGGGTGAGATCGAGAGCGAACCGAGAGAGGAGCGAGACTGGACCGGTACCCATGGTGGCATACTCTCTTTCTATTTCTCTTTAGGATATTTTGCGAGACCGAGAGCGAACCAGAAGCGGAGCGGGAGCGGAGTGTGAATCCGCCCTTAAAGTCTTAAAGACGTGGTTGGGAAGCTTGCTCATACTAAGATTGTCTTAATCCATTATCAAATTTAAAGTCATTCTTATACGTCAATATTTCACGTTGGACATATTAAACGTATCTCTTAATATAAAAAAAATTCTTTTAGAATTTATGGCAATACACAATACGACTAAAATAGTTTTTGTTATTTACCTAATAGGGATCTCAATATATTTATTAAAGTCTAACATGTGTTAATTTCCCCTAAAATATCATAAAAAAGTGTTAAATTTCTTCAACTAATAAATTATACAAAAATATGTTTAATTATGCTGTAATTTCTTTCTGGATTAAAAATTACGTTAATTCGCGTATGAGTTAATAATAAATGCTTTCATATACATATATCATATATATATTTATATATATACAGTAGTAAGAAGTATAAAAATAAAACTAACAATAGCAGACATTTATAATAAAGATAATATTAAAAAAGATACTGATAATAATAAACTTTTTATAAAAAAAATTTAACCGACTTCGAAAACTAGGAACAATTAAAAATAAATGCGTTAAAAAGTATGAAATAATTACCTTCTGATTTTTTTTAATACACATCAAACTTCAAAATGGTATAAAAAACGGGAAAATGCAATAAAACGAATAATTTTATTTTGATTTGTACGAATACACACTAACTGTTAATACAAATTATTAAATGAAAATATTAAATACCATGTCCAATACAACACAATCTTTTCGGAGGCGGCGTTTTAGTCCCCTTAAATTCATAAAATTAATCTTTTAAATAACCCATAAAAATGTTTTTGAGTTTTATTTATTGGCAAAATTTTCCAGAAACAAGGTCGGAACTACAATAACTTTGCCGGAACCATAAAAAAGTTTCATAATTCAGAATACTACAGGGATATTATATTCTACGTATGTTCCCAAAAGCACTTAAAACAAACAAACTAACAGACTGCTCATGTTCTCCCCCCCCCCCTCTTTAGATTCTGAATTAGATTGGTTGGTTATCTCAACTCATTCATCGAGCATTAAAAATGTATTGAGCATTGCTTAAAATCAACCAATCAAATTTAGAATAAAAAAATGGGGAAAGTTCATGAATGATTTGTTAGTTATCAAAGCGTTTTAATAGCTTGTTGGAGCATACCTTATGTTACATATGCCATATGTTTTTCCAATAAGTAAATATTTTGAGCGCTAATTAAATAATTATTTTCATGTTTTTTTCTCGATAAACTCTTAAAAAAAAGGTTTTAATGGGACCACCTCGGGAAATACTCTATAAGATCTAAAAGGTTTCGTTCAAATTGGTCCACCCATCTCTGAGTAATCGGCGAACATACATATAAAAAAAAAAAAAAAAGGCTATACGTATCGAATTGAGTAACCTCCTCTTTCTAAGTCAGTTAAAAAATAAGAGACGAATTTATCAAAAACTTAGTATTTCCTTATTTAAGTCACTTTGACTGATTTCCTGGTAATCTATTATTCTTATAATTCACATAGTCAACCATCCATCATTTTGTAAACATTTTTTGCGGATTTGCCTTTCGCTCTGTGACGCAAATTATTGCAGTTTCATTTTATAGCTCTAGGTTTACATAAGTATTTTTAAATAATCCCTCGGAAAATATCATCAATATTGTTTTTAAGATATATTTACTCAAGAAATATCGTGCAGAGACATTCATCTTACTCATTATCAGTATTTCATTCCAACAACATAGCACAGGGTCCTGTCAATTGACTTTATGCTAAATACTAAGGCTAGGACATCATGGATTTTTTATCGGCGGTTTACTTTTCTTTTATTACTTGAGTGAGATTTGGATAATTTGTAAACATAATTAAATAGCTCAATTTATGAATAACGGATAATTAAAATAACGGATAGTTAAAAAAAAAATAATAATAAAAAGCAACAGTTCATGCCTCCCCTGAAATTAAAATACTTAAAACCCTCCCTGCATTAGCGGTGGTCATTTAAATAAATTTTCCAAATATTTATGTTGTTTTTCGTGTTTCACTCTATTTGATGTACATTGAACCAATCACTTAGGTTCTTTTCTATGTACCCAGTGTTTCTTTATTCCTTGTGATTTATTTCTTTTCTCTTCTCCCGACTAAGTGTGTTCGGCTTTCAGTATGCATTCGTCTTGGAATCTTATATTTTCGTTTCCAATTATTAATTTCACTGTTTTACCTAGTAATGGCTGTTCCTAAATTTTTAATCCCACCAAAACTAATCGGTTACCATAAAACAATTGAGTTTGGTTTTCTCTCACGGAAGAATTCAAAGACTTGTTTGGCAGATTCTGAGAAGATTCCCGTAGAAACTGAACTTCCCGTTTCACATTGTATCCGAAAGTTTTTCAACTTTATTGTACAGAGTTACAATCTTGATGTACCGCAAAACGTTCGGCTTTGTTTTTTTGAGGTAATTTTACCTGAGAATTTTAAAAAAGATATTCATTACAACTTGATTGTATCTTTCACGTTAGTGTTTGGATTGCATTCACCTTGGTTTGCATAAAGTTTTTCTTTAAATGAAGGAATCCCTTCCACTGGGTCATCCTGTATTTTATTTTCCGGACGCTTTGGGCTTTTGGCATTGGATAGTAGATCAGTGACAATGAAATAAAACAGAGCCATGAAAAAAATTGTTATTAAAAGTTGATCAAGTTTAATAAAATGAGTTTAAGAAATGACATTAACAATTGTATGTATAGACGAATGGTGATGGAATTTAAAAATGTACAATAGATAACCCCAGAAGATGGGCCAAAAGCCCGAAACTTTGGGAAAATAAAATACTGGATATCCCATTGGAAGAGATTCCTTTATTTAAAGAAAAACTATATTCATTCCAGTTATTTTGCTGGTGTCCTGCTGGTGCAATTTAATAGGGGAACATTTGAACTCTCTATACTACGGATTGAATTAACAGGACAAAATCGAATTAATGGTAGCAGGTGATATTCTCGTTTCATCTAAATAACTATAGACAGACAATCATAGAAATAGGTTTGTTCCCCGATGAATAAAATATAAAGAATAAAGATTTTATGTTGACTCGCGTATGGTTACTTTCGGTGGCGGGGCGAAATATTGTTCATATAGTAATAATTATTATACAAAAGAGGAAAATTAATAAGCGAAACCTTCTTTATCATGAAATCATGAATATTATAATGTACCTTTGGACCGCACATTTTATGTTTTCTCAGCAGGATTTTAGAATGGAGATAAAAAATAAATAAGAAAGGAAAAAAGGATGATAGAGAGAACATGGATTAATAAAACGATTGAAGCAAAAATTAAAACAATTGGGTCTTATTTGTTTTACAACTACCATACGTGTGACTTCAAACAAAATCAGTGATTTTCTAGAAGCAGTTTTATCTAATGTAACCTATAAAAAAAACATTTTCTTTAAATGATATGATCCACCCTTAACTTCTACCGTAAGCGTTATATTCTTTGTTGTGGTCTTGAATATTTCTTCGTGGTGATAATTTTTTTCTAGGCTAATGACGGAACTGGATAGTGAGGAAAAAATGTTTCCGTTTCTTTCATGAACATAGAATTCTGTCCTACGTAAAAGAATTTTTAAATGGAAATCATATATGTATTCAATTAAAACCCTGTATTCGATGAAGCTGTTCGATGAAGGCTGGCTTTAGGCTTAGCCATTGGTAAAAGGCAAGGAACTGGGCTTCAGGTCTATGTTAAATTTTTGGTTTTATTTTGTAGGAAAATATACCCAGTGTTATTTTGAAAACAGTAGAATTTTTTTTTTTTTTTTTTTTTAAGTTTAGATTACGTAAAAACGTTTCTACAAAAATCATTGGTTAGTAACAAGTAGTGATAAAACAAACAAGACCCAAAATATCGGAAGATTTACTTTTTTGAGAATGAATTATAATGTGTGTTGTAAAAGTCGTTACAGAAATAAAAATATACAATTCCTACGCTTATAAGATAATTTGGTTCTTGATATAGTGATATAAAGCAGACAAAAGAACCGAAAATAAACTATAAACGAACCCATAAATCAAGTATAATGAAATAGAAACAGAGTTTTTGCTGAGCACTTAATAAAGATTTCGTGATGAACCAGTCTTCTCCACTTCTGCATGTCTTGGACTAAAACTTTCCAGTTTGCTGCAACTTTGCTGCAGTTGAAGCTCTGAAGGATCTTTGTTCTATCAATACATATATCTTATTAGCCTCACACATTGCCTTTGTCTTATTATTGAGGCATTACTTGTTCTGTTGAGGATTTTAAGCTTCAATCTAAATATGTCCAGCCTTCCTTAACCTCCTTGCCTCAACGAAACTGTACATACCATGAGATATGTAGATGACTGACTAATTTATGTAGGAAATTCGTTATTGATGTTGCATCTTTTACATTGATTCCAGAAATTATTTCTTATCGATAAAATTCTTCAAATATTAAAAATCCTCGGCTAGCTTCGTGATCTCATATCCACTTGAATCTCTCCATTCTTGCAGCTCCTTGAATCACTTCCTCGATCATCGCCACGCTGAATAATGCTTCCGACTTTGTCCTTGATTCTTATCTGGTATTGTGACCATTTATATTTTTTTTTCTATCTTTTGTAAGGCTTTGTAATGAATTGTTTCGTAAGAAAAATCTTTCCTAGCTCAATGTCCCTAGGAGCTAGCACCATTTAGTTTCGCCTCTTTCTTCGATCTACCTATACACGTCCATATATTCCCTCTCTCTCTCTCTCTCTCTCTCTCTCTCTATATATATATATATATATATATATATATATATATATATATATATATTCATATTATTATTACTGGTCCATTGATTATTGTACTAATATGAGCCTGTTAATGCAAAATAAACTCAAAAAGTATAGCGATTTTTTAACGTGATTACTATACTATTTCCGAGAGTCCATTAATATGTATTACGTCATAAACAATTTTCAGCAAGTTAAGTGCGTTTTTAAATGAACCACTTCAAATATTTTAAAAAGTGTATGACGCTTTTATATGTAATATGTAACAGCTCCATAAATTATATTTAAGATTGATTTTGGATACTTGATTTCAACTGATCTATGGTTCTCAAATTAGCTTTCTCCCATAGTTCATATGTCATTATTTTGAAATTTATTTTAAATGATTAGTAATATATGTAGGTATTCCTAAAAATAAAAATCTTGCAAAAAAACAAGTTGAACTAAAATGTATGATATTTTTTTTTCCACTAATTTTACAAAGCCATAGTACTTAAATTGCTGCTAAATAAAAAGTGGACTTTATAACCACTCTGTATTTGTTTTTTTAATTTAATTTGTGTACAGCCATGGATATTAAATATTGTGGTTTCCAAAGTGGTCATAAATACCTACCTATTTCAAGGTTTTGTGATAAATGGCTAGTAATATATCACGAGCACAAGGTTGCTTGTTCCAATACCAGGAATTCAGCATTTGCATGACAAGTAACATAGTAGAAATATCACTTTACTGGTTCCTTATTTATAGCAAACGCATGATTTTCAGGCGATGGTCCAGTATAATATGTTTGGATTACAATGATGAATACTTTATTTGTGTGGATTTTGTAAGAAGTGGGTTTTTTATTGCATGACTGTAGCAGTTCCAGCTTTAGCAGATAGGACCGCTAGTGTCGACTGGATGAATATTATCTGAAAAGAGGTTGTTTCCTGTTGTAATTTCCCGAGATATGTATAAACTTGTGAGGGTAATAGCCGAACTCGTTCAAGGTACCAAATTGGCCAGAAAATGTCCTTGTTCAAAGGAGAAAGCGTAAGTACATTGAACATTGTCTTTTACATTGAACGATTGCGGATATGAATGGTGTATATTATAGGAGTCGATAAAAATCGTTGGCATACTATAATATGTAGGTAATGTTAATGACAATTTGTGAAAACGGACCATGTGGATAATCATTATTATAATTATTATTGTTTGCTTCGGACAGTATAGAATAGTGTTAGGTTTCAAAAGATAGTCCATCAGTTACAGACCGTAAGTGTCAGTGGTGGTCCCAGAAAGGGGGCGATATGGAACCCTAACCCCTTCCGAAATTTCGAAGAAAAAAGACATAAGTGAAATAAAATTAAGCATTTTATTTTTATAATAATTTCTCGTATGTTAGTATTTATTTATGTGAATTAAATAAATTTCCTATCAGCTTTGTAAATAAAGTGGATATGGTTACATGGTAGGATATATATAAATAAATATATTCTTTATTTATTTGTCCCTGGAACTTGTCCCTTAGGAAAAAAAATATGCAGATACTATTATATGTATCTGTATAATTTTGTTATACAGATAAACAATAAATAGTTATAATTAAAAAAACCTACTTCTTACAAAATCCTAATGTATAAAATAGTCATCATTGTAATCCAACTTATTATAACAGACCATCGTCTAAAAATCATGTGTTTGTTATAAATATGAAACCGAGTAAAGTGATATTTCATTCGCTTTACTTATTTGTCCCACGAAGTAGTCCCTAAGGAACAAAATTATAGATACATAGAGCCTTAGAGAAGTATAAAAAAAAAAAAAAAAAAAAAAAAAAGATAATTAATAAAGTAAACTTCTCATGATGGAAAAATTAAAAATAAATTAAATATTCTTAATGACATAAAATGAAAATTACTATGAGTGAGCAGCTTATAATATATTTAATTATTTAAATTAATTGGTAGGGACTATTTGCAATTATTCAGGAAACTGGATGGATAGTAGGTGATTGAACAGGCTGGATTTAAAGGTAAGGAGAGGGAGGAATAGGATTTAAAGGAAAAGGGGGAATAGAGTTCCATAGGGATGAGTAACAGATAGTAATAGATCTTTCGAAAACTGACGTTCCGTGATCCGGAGTATATAGATCTGAAATCCTAGAACAGGTATTGTGGGAATGGACTCAGGAAAAAGTTTGTAAATATATGAAGGACGGCGGGATCAGATAACTTGAAAAATCCCAGGAATTACTTACGGCGGAAGGAATGATATAACCACTTTAACCTTTTGTAAACAGTAGATACGGAGACGTCTCTTGTGACCCCAAAAATAAATCGAATGAAACAATTAATTAAACATTATAATTTTGCTTCGAGATCCCCAGAGATACACCGCACAACAATAGTCAATGTGTGAAACTATCAGGGAAGTGTTTCAAATGGAAAAAGGTTGCGGAAATTATTTAAATGTTTTAAGGTAGAAAAGATACGGCGCACAGTGGTCCAAAAAAGCTGAAAATGGGGAAAAAACCTATAGATATTAGGTAATAATTATATTATATAGTTTAATAATCTTCATCAACGAATCACTTTTTAAAAAGAACTTTATTGGAAAAATACAACTTATAGACTATGGACTACTACTAGGACATAATAACTAGCTAATAATTACAATGAATGAATGTCTCGGTCTAAGAGGACACCGGATATATAAAGGAAAAGGAGACAGGACATGCGTCAGCATTAAAGGTGCATCAATGAACTCCTGTAATTCCTTTAACTATATATATTATAATTACTTCGTTAGCGGCAAGGAATCACACGTGTATCGATTTTTTGAGATGCCGAATCTAATGAAATCAAAATCAATGCAATGGGACTACCAGATCTCGTCCAAAGTTGAGGTCAAAAAGTCAAAAATATCAAAATGTTGTTTGGTATCGTCGTATATGTTTTTTGAGGTTCTGAATCTAGTGAAATAAAAATCAACCCAATGGGACCACCAGATCGAGTCCAAATTTGAGGTCAAAAAGTCAAAAATTCGTGTTTGATATAGTCGTATAAGTTTTTTGGGGAGCCGAATCTGATAATATCAATATCAACGAAATCAGAGCATCATATCAAGTTAAAAAAAAAAATGTACCTATAGATAGTTATTTTTATTTAACATTTTTATGTACAATAATACAGATAATACAGATAGGATAAAATTATTTTTATTTTCTTGGCTCAGAAATAATTAAGTTAACAATCTTGTTAAAGTATATTGTAAGTTTCCTCGATTAGCTCTTTTTTCTTTTTATACTTGTATACTGGTCTTAAACCTGTAAGTATGTTTATTTGTTGTGACTCGAGATATCTTTCTGGAATGATGTTTCCAGTACTGCTTAATTTAATTTTTGTTCCTACTCTCCTGAGCCTCTTCTAAGAGGAAACCGATTCAAAGAGCAGCGTGCTCAATCATGTCTGCTCCATGGAACCGAATTTTGTGGACGGTCGATGAGAGATAGCACCAGGGGTACCAAGTCACACCCATCTCAGTTGCCCTGTTTCCGCGGCATACTTGCGAAATGCTGCAGTATCAAACCTAGCGAAAAGGTGAAATCTTTATAACTACCAAAGCTGGCCGAAGTTGGCGATGAAAATTCAACCACGGATTCTCTACTACCTACACTTACATATTAAACCATTCCGACCATAACGCAATCTTTTAATAAACCAACAAAGTCAAAATATTATAATCATTTCGGCAATGATTTCAAATATTAATTTCTTCTCAAACTATTGATATTATTTAAATATGTTTGGTCCATAACAGCGCACATATAGATGACACACTCCAGAAGTATTGAGGGAATATTTTGTACAGAGTAAAAAAAATTCTTTATCTTGGTAGAAAAGTACTATTTTCTTCAATCATTAAAAAGTTCAATTTTATTGGTACACACATTTTTATTTTGAAGTAATTTAAAAAAATGTATTCTTACCATTTTCTATAAGTATCCAAGTATTCGAAAACTAAGAAAAAAATAGGTTTGGGCTACTTTCATTTATGGGTTCTTTTCCCTGGTTGGACCATTGTGAGGCGGGAGATATTGGAGATGTGGTTTTTCCAGGAAAGGGTTTGGTCGAAGGTTACACCAAAGTTTTTGACAGTAGGATAGTATTTGATGGGATTATTATTTAGAAAGAGGGTTGGGATATTCGGAATGGTTTTAAGGTGATTGGAGCCTATTATATGTATGTTTTTTTATTTGTTTACTAAGTTTACTGTTGTAATATCTTTACGTCTTTGTAATATCTACTTATTCAAGCAGTGTTATAATACAGATATCCTTGGAAGATGGGCCGGAAGCCCGAAACTTGGGTTGGTATATAAAGTAATTAAAGAAAATGGAAGAGATTTGATCTTTTAAAAAAAACCTGAATGGTTTTTTACTTGTGTTTTTTCCAATGGCATATCCCCTCAAATCTTTTTCCGCGGCCAATGCTGGTAAGAGCTCGTAGCTCTTCTTGTTCTTCGTATGTTTGTATTGTAATCGATCAATACTTGTTTCTTACATACACAAAGTGTGATATGAATAGGATTTATTGATAAGGAATTTGGAGAACATTACAAATATAACTCTCTTTACTCAGATTATTAATTATTTAATTTGATTAAATTTTCCGGGTCTAGACCTTGATTTAATAATAAACATTCACAAGTCATTGTGAGTTTTGTATACACATTTACATAAACATAAAACAGCAAAACCTCAACAAAAAAAAGGATATATTATGTAATGTGTACCTACGTCAATGAGGATATGAAAATGGAATACTTATTCCGAATTACAATCGAGGTTTTGGACTTACTAGTCATATCATTATTATTAAAAATTATTTATTTATTAAAAAACCAAATTGCCGCCTATTTAAACATTGTCAAGACGTTTTTCATATAGTTCAAATTATTTAGTAATATTGAACGTTTTTTGAGTCTCGGTGTTTACATGTATTCAATTGATTTGGAACTTATATTTTAATCAAAAATGTATAAGTCATAAAATAAAATTATAAGTGCCAGATTCGGTTGCTGATATTTGGGATTCAACTGTTATCACGCTTGTGATACATTGAACTTAAAGGAGTCAACGAAGGCCAACAAAATACAGAGCATACGTGTCGACTACCGAAGTCAAATTGTAATCAATCAATACTTGTTTCTTACATACACAAAGTGTGATATGAATAGGATTTATTGATAAGGAATTTGGAGAACATTACAAATATAACTCTCTTTACTCAGATTATTAATTATTTAATTTGATTAAATTTTCCGGGTCTAGACCTTGATTTAATAATAAATATTCACAAGTCATTGTGAGTTTTGTATACACATTTACATAAACATAAAACAGCAAAACCTCAACAAAAAAAAAGGATATATTATGTAATGTGTACCTACGTCAATGAGGATATTAAAATGGAATACTTATTCTGAATTACAATCAAGGTTTTGGACTTACTAGTCATATCATTATTATTAAAAATTATTTATTTATTAAAAAACCAAATTGCCGCCTATTTAAAATTAATTAAAATTATTAATGTTGAACGTTTTTTGAGTCTCGGTGTTTACATGTATTCAATTGATTTGGAACTTATATTTTAATCAAAAACCTTTTCTTTCTTTTTTTAATGAACGGTACGAAATTATTAATTATTTATTAGAATAAATATTATTCACTTCACCTATTACGACGTTTTATGATACATATACATATTTTTTTTCTAAAATCAAAACCTACGTCTGTTATGCGTATATATTGCTCGCAAAAAAATAAAATAAAAAAATCAACATCGAAAATTCGCTTTCATTTTTTATCCTTGAGCGACCACATCCCCTGAGATGAGGGGACAAAAATTAATTATAACCTATAATACATTAAAAAAAATTTTATTTATCATCTATTAGTTGACGTTCTTTAATGGATAACAGATTGGTGAGTGGTACATTATCATTTAGAACGATGTCATGTACTCATATTTTAACTTAGGTCCTTTATCGTTCTTATCCCGTCAACTCTACATTGGCAATCATCATATGTATATACCTACATCAATTTCTATATGTAGAAAAAATACCCTCTAACCTAAGCCCTTTCACATAATGAATATTTTTTTCATATATGATTTTCTTAAAATTTTGTTTTTATGTTTTCTTTTTCGTTTGAAAATGTTACAATCGGAACAACCGTAGGTTTGCACCCCCCCCCCCCCAACGACCATGGCTTTCCTCCTCAAGTTTTGGTCCTCGGGTACGCCCTTGGGTTTAAAGATTCTAAAGGATGGAATTCAGTTGAAAAAAAAATAAATTCTAGATCCGCCGATCCCTTTGCTTAATTATGAACTTAACATTTACCCTATATTTATTACTGCTAGGAATGAGAAACACTTAATTTTATTCTCAAATATTAAAAATTTAGGTTACTTTTTAAAAGGGTAAACCTTGTAAGGTCTGCTTTCAGCCCCTGTCAGCCCTCTTCAGTGAAGTCAAAGTTAAAAAATCTATTCATCATATTGATTAAAATTCATTTCAAGTGATCCAAAATCGCTCATCTAACTAATCAGTTATATCTTTTATACATGTTATATTCTAACAGATATAAAATCCCGAATCGCTGCTGGAAACCGCTGCCTATGGGGTTTACAGAAGGCCCTCAAATTCAGGAACCTCTCAACTCAGGAAATGCTGCTAATGCACAAGACTGTAGTAAGGCCGGCTGTCGCGTATGGTAGCAAAGCGTGGACCCCAACAACAGAAAACAAAGTTCTAAAAGTCTGGGAGAGAAAAGTTTTTCGCCTAAAATTCGGTGAAATAAAAACTTGAGATGCCTTGCGAATCAGAAACAATAAGAACTGCAGGAATTATTTGGGGAAGGAGATATCGTCTCATACATCCAGATGGGTCGATTAAGATGGTTGGAACATGTTGAGTGGATAGATCCCATCAGAATCCCGAAAAAGCTTCTCTAAGGGAAGCCAGGAGGTGGACGAAGGCGAGGGAGGCCTCGACTACGATGGTAGGATGGTGTCGAGGCAGACCTGAAGGCTTTAGGTGAACATCGCTGGAGAGATTTGCAATAGACAGAGCCGTATGGAGCAAGCTATTAAAGAAGGCCAAGGCCCTACACGGACTGTAGCGCCAATATGTGATCTAAAATCTTATTTATATTATTCTATTATTTTTTCACAGAAGCATTTCACAATATATGAAAGTGATTCTACTTTTTACAGGCAAGCAGCCCTCGGTTATGAAATTTTTAAAAAGATAACAGCCGTTTTATAGCGGTAATTATGATTGTTGTTTGATTACACAGAGTTAATCCAATGCATTTAAGATGTTATGGTTGCTTATGTAACAAGACGTGTATGATAGTAACGTGACTATTTTTAATGAAATAAATCATTAACCGTAAAAAATATAAGTAGAACCGTATGTAATTTTTATAAATAGGTAATAGTTACATATTTGGAATTTGGTTATGGCATATTTTCTGAAAACGAATGTAATGCTCCAAGCATTAGATAATTATTAAATTAGATACTCCCTGCAACCTTTGCGATAAGGTGTGTGTTATTTTTTAAGTCATTAGTGCGATTTTTTTCTACAGATATGATTTAAAAGATAATTAAAGGGTAAAAGGTAATTGTTAAAATATTTGTGTGTGCGTGGGAAAAAAGAATTTGTGAGGCTTTATAATGAAGTATGTTATTATGTGCGTCATTCGTTAGTAATTTTTAAAAAAAAATGAAGAATAGTTATAAAAATTTTGGGATTTTAGGTAGAGTAAATTAATAAAAATATTGTATTTTTGACTCTTATAGGTGATTTAATGCAGTTATGAGTATTTATATAAGAGAAACTGATCTGATTACTAAATTGTTCACTAATAAAAAAAACATAAAATATTTTGAATTGTAAATAAATTCAACTAACTACTTATACTTTTAAAATATGAAATTTACATTTATAACATATGTTCGGAAAATAACCTTGGAGCTTGTGGACAATGCTGCTGGCAATCCTCGAAAATTATCATATCGAATTTCTCTTTATTCTAATTACGAAGTCAACGAAATTAAATAATAATCTTATCCTCGTCTGCAGGCTTATCATATAACAGGTTTTTTTTTTTTCTGATTCCGCCAATATTCTAATTATTATATATTGTTTCAGTAAAATAACGGTATTAAAACACCTTCAAAGGACAAAAATAAAATATCTTTGTTAATTAGCTCTACCTTGACCTGTTGGGGTATTTTTATAGGTACATCTTAATTATTTTAGATAGTATTAAAAATTGAACTTCACCATTATTTTCAAAAAAGAGGGGATGTACAATACCAGATACTTCGCATGAGCAAAGCAATTTTTATTGTTTTAAAAATATTGGATTACAATAATTTTTGAAACTTGGCCAACAGAAAAAAAAAATCGTATTAATTCATTTTAAACAGTTGCAGGGATCAGAGGATCTTTTACTTATTTATTTATAAAAAGAACAGCAACTTTATTGAATCCATATACATAAAAACTAACACACTGGAATGTTTTTATGAATTAGATTCAATAATATTTTTTTTCGAAATTTCAGGGGGGGGTTTGATCCCCATATTAGCCCATAGCTAATATTTCTACCTCTGGCAGAGATATTAGCATGGAAATGCGAGAAAGGGACATTCTGTTACACATACATTACTGTTTACACTTCCTTAAGAGAAGAGCGATATTTAATCCTTTTTATTTAATTTTTTTTTCTTCTCTTCTTATCTTAGTTGATAAGGAACATTTACGGGTATACTGTTCCAATAATAAAAATTTTTGATTATATAGATTAATCCTGTTTGTTTTTGTTGTTTTAGAGTTTTTTGTTGACTTAAACACAATATTTATGTTTAGAAAATAAAATAAATAAATAAAAACATGATAGCTTTTAAAAAGAAAAATTTCTCATAGAGGCATATTGTTGAGGAAAAAGGCAACCAGATTTTTAGCATCAATAGCAGTTGCAATAACAAAAACTGCTTAGAAGTAAATACCTGCCTGTGTGAAGTTTCTTTGTCCTTTAGAATTAAATAGATAACAAATAACGAGAACAATGGAGTTGCATTTATGACATTCCCATCGGTGACGTAAAAGTGATTCATGGCGTAAATATGAGAGGTCAAACTATCGCTGCAAATCAAGAAACTCAAAGAAGGCTTCTTATAAAGAGCCTTTCGTTTCTTCTTCCATTATCTTCTTCACATTTGGACTCAAGAATGTTAAAATAAAATACAAAGTTTTTATCTCTGACGTTGTACTGAATCCCGTAATTATTATTATCACAGTTAACAAAGCGACGTAGATTCATTTTTAAATAATTCTTAAACAAATATGTTATTTCTAGACCTCTCTACAATTTTCATTTCAAAACGTTTATGATGATCAATTAATCGCCACAATTGTTACTTGATCATGCCCTTTTCGTTTTAATATTTTATTCATTGAAATTTATGGTAGGCTGGAATAAGGATAATTAAATTTTGAGGATTCAAAGAGGGTATTTAATATGTAATAACAAACAAAGAAGATACACTACTTTTCTTTATAGCCTACGATTACACATTTTAACCTTCACTTAATTATATATATATATGCTGGTTTACAACGGAGATGTAAGTTTTGGGGTCCCCTGAGTTCAAATAACCAAATTTCGCAAAATGGTCGTGTGTAAGTGTATGAGAACAGACTATCTCAAAAACGATGTACGAAACTGAAATTATATATTCGTGGTAAGTATGTGCCCTTAATGTGACTGCAAGGTTTTCGTAAGAATTGGCTCATATCCCACACCTACGTACCCATTTTTACGATTTTATGAAAAAAGGCTCAAACAATTATGATAGAACTCGTCATGTTAATTGAAAATAAGAAGAATTTAATGATAGGAAGAGTACGAAGCCCTAAACGTAATAATTTTGGTTGTTTAGATTGTAGATAATAATGATTAAAAAATCACATATGATTTTAATCATTATTGAAAATAGTCGAGTTTAATTAAAAAGGCTAAAAAGCAATTTCCAACTCGAAAAATAAAAACAGTGACGAACGCACAACGGCACCTGCAAGTGGGCGAAAACGAACATATCAGTGTGGTACGTACGAAGGTTTTTTATTACACCCAAAGACAATATATTTATATTTCCATTTTTATATGTTTATTGAGAAATAAATATTTTCATTAATCGTTATATTTATATTTTTATTGGGGTACCTTCTGGTACATGAGTTAGCTCCGTTGTAGCTTAGATCCTATAACCCCGATAAGATCATATTAAATTTTAAATACACAAGGAAATAATCTTGTACGGAAATGGCGGTATATACATGTATGAACTTCAAACCTTCTTACCTGATTCTTAAGGACTGATTCGTCCTTCCTTTTCTTTACTACGTAGAACAATATGTTAATTCTTGTAAGTTTATTAATCTTAGAACACAATGTCAAAATTAAAATTAAAGGAACGAGGAAATAAGTAAAAACAAAGTAAATTAACTTTATCGAATTTTATTGGTGCACACTTTAAACAATTATACAAAATTTATAATGAAAAAATGTTGATTCATCTGAAAATATTTAAAATAAACATATCCTTTTTTCTTCTTCGTTAACAAAATTATTAAAAAATCCTTTTAATTTTATATAATAATAACTAATTATGAAATGGCGTGGCGTTAGAACGTCGAAGTCTTGAGGTGACGACGACATGGGATATAAAGGCGTGAGTTCAATACTGCTTCAATGCCGATGATAAGAGTTTTAAATTCTTCATTAGTCAAAATTTGCGTCTTCATAATGCGTGTGAGGTGATATTTAACTGATTGAACCCCAGCCACCAAATTGAGGGGCAGAGGGGGATATGAATTGCCATTCAATTTGTCAATTTGAAAGATGATGAACAATTTTTCTTGTATTTCTTTTAATCTTAACCATTGATATAGTTCTTTCAAATGGCGGTCCGCTTCTATGAAATTGGTGCCATGATCTGATATTTTGTTGGGTATACCTCTCCGTCCCCTAAAGCGATCTAATGCTGCTAGCTAAGGAAGCTTCGGTTGTTAACTAAGAGACTAATTCGAGGTGCACTGCTTTTGTGCTAAGACAAACGAATAAACACACATAGGATTTGAGTCGAGCTGAGTTTTCCCTTGAGATTCTTTTGTTGTGAAGGGACCCGCGAAATAGGTGCCTGTGTTTATAAATGGGCGTCCCTGCTAAAATCTTGTTATTGGTAAGTCAGACATAAATGGTGTGTAATTCTTTGTCTTGAATATGTGGCATGTGACACATTTATGAATGCGCGAACGTACGACTCCTCGATCTGAAATGACCCAATAGCTCCTCGTAGAATTGACGTTAATAGCTGCGAACCAGAATGAAGGCAGCTTCTGTGAAGTTCAACAATGATCAGTGAAGTAAGGTGGGTAATATGGAAGTATTTCATCGTTAATATAATTGGATGCTTTGAATCATATGACAAAGGACTATTTGCTAGTCTTCCGCCCACCCTGAGGATTCGAAGTTATCGAAAAATGGTGATAGAGGTTGCTAGTTAGTGATATTCAATGCTGATTTTTCAGAGAAATACTCCTTTTGAGTTACTTTAACTAATAATCGTGTAACATCTTTCAACTCTTTAAGATTAATAGGTTCACTTCGTCTGTCCGCTTTAGGTTCTTTAAAATTGTATGTAAATCGTAAAATCCATGCCAACGTACGTATTAATTTTCCAAAACTTGAGAAACTTTCAGTTTTCTTTAGTAGATCTGAATGCACAGTTACCTACATTCAGGAGCTTGGAAACCCCAGTTTTGAGTTCGGGTATTTGCGAAATGTCCTAGATTTTTTAAACAGGCCAACGACCAGTAAGTTATCAAATAAGTTAATAAAATATGAAAACGCATAACCATAGAATCGTTTGTATTACTTATGTATTGTAATTGTAAGCTGCTAGCAAAATAATTTAAAATATTCACCAGAAATACGATTATCTGTACATACTCGGGAAGCGACATCAATGTATGAATATGTTTGGGTCCTAAATGGATTATCTTTATCTATGTCGAAAACATTGATGTTTTTATACATTAATTGTGAGACAATATGTTTTACACTTAAACAACGATTTACGTTTGGACACTGGTATGTTAATGTTTAAATAATTTATATTAGTTATATTAGTTCTTGTACATCGATGTATTGTTGTCAATTTTTTATTGATATTAGTGTTTTAATTGTAAAAACATCCACCTAAGCCGCAACTCCTAGTCTCCTCTCTCATCTTTCCCCACTTTGACTACGGCTATATGGTGTAAGGCGGACTGTCCGGCCAACTCGAAGCTAAACTTAAACGCCTAATGAATTGTGCAATACGTCTTATCTTTGGGATCTCAAGAGATACCCATATAACTCAGTACTACGCCGAGTTGAAGTGGCTCTACCCCTCCTACCGTCGTCGGTATTTACTGGTTTCCTTCTTATACCAGGCCATCAGAACTTAACGATCCTCCTATATCCTACAGAGACTACAATTTTAATCCTCCATCCAATCCCGCCCAACCAGATCCCGTACGTCCGATCTCTATCCTCCACCCCACCGAACTGATACTTATGAAAAATCCTTCATAATGCAAGCCATATCCCTCTGGAACTCAATCCCTCACAATATCCGACATGTTCCATCGACTTCCACTTTCAAATCCCTCCTCTTCGAGTTCCTATTCAACTCCCAATTCAACTGAGCACTGAGGAACACCTTAGATCTTTAGGAGTAATTTTGTTGTATTACTATAAATATACTAACAATATTATCTTATCTATTTATTCAAGTTGTTTTATTTTATTCTGTTGTCTCCAAATATTTTTGACTTTTTTCTTCCTCATATTTTTTTCTATCGCTTATTGTACTTATAGACTATTTCGGCATGAAGGAATGCACTATCTCCTTTTCTGTTGTTATTTTATTTTAGTTTTTTGTTATTCACATGTATATACCTTAATTACCAATTTGACACTATATCTGTAAATATTTAATATCATATACGGCCACACTGGCTAGATTTCTTTATTATGTGCCACTGATTTATTCTAAACAGACATCAGTCCTAGGATAATAAAATTATTTTTCATTTCAAATAGTATGTGCTTTGAGGCAAGGTAGGAAGCTTGACGAATGGAATTGGGCTAGGGGCTGAATTAGCACCACAATTTGGGGGGTCACGACCCTCCTGGTCTCATAATTACGTGTTAGCCTTTCACCTTATAGTATTATTATTCGATTTTTCTCTATATCAAGAAGGACTGCGATCTAAACTACTAAAAGTGTTACGGTTACGGTACACATAGTAGTTATGTAATTGCATTATTCCCTTAAACCTACAAAAAAATCTGAATATCCAAAATATTTGCCTGGAGGTCTTGACCCCTGTGACCCGCCAATGAGTTGGGCAAGGAATTAGAGAACTGTGTGATATAACAAGAAAGGATTTATCAGAAGAGAAGATGCTGTGGGAGGGAATGTCCAAATCTGTGGGTTGAGATATTTTCAATAGATGAATGGATGAACGTGGGGATAAAGAAATTGAGAATATATTTGGGTTTTTTCTCTTGGGACTGGAATAAAAAGGAGCCAAGGATGTATTGTTTTCGGATATTAGGGAAAAAAAACTTTGCTTGGAATAAAATAGAGAAACGTGAGAGTGTTTTGGGAGGCCAAGGATAAATCTCATGAAACGGTGCATTAATCTTTTAAGTTTCAGTAACAATTCTCGTGGTTGATGCCTTAAGAAAAAAAAATCTTTTAAGCCTTATCTCGCCCATCAGATCGATAACCATATACTAAGCATCCGTAATCAAAATGTGGAAGGATAAGAGAGGAAGTGAAAATACAACAGGTACTATGAGGAAATAAGTCTCGGAGCTTAGAATCTTCTATCATCATAGAAATGGTCTAATAGGACTTAAATGGCGAAGGAAATATTTCTTCCATTATAAAGTAGCTTTGATCTTATTTATATGGAATAATAAATAGTCCTTTATTATTGCTATCAATAAGAAATGGCTAAATATGAAAAAATTCTGATAATAAAATAATGGAGGAAAAATGTTGAAAATTTCAATTTCCGGTGTAAACATAGCATTATACAGGGGCAGACCTGAGGGGGGTTGGATATTGAGGATATATCGCTAGAAGACCTGAGAATATAAAAAAGAATGATATTTAGTTTTTGAAGAGATAGAAGGTAACTGATATGGGCGTTAAAATAATAATGACATCGCACCAGATTTTTTTTCCTTCTGACCGAATCATAGTTATAGTATTACATATATGTTACATTATAGCTAAAAGTATCGAATTAACTGTCAGAGTTTTCTATAATAAATTAATCTTAATTAATTATAATTAAACAATAAAATTTTGGACGCATAATGTAGTTAGTTTAATGAAAATGAAATACGAAAGCCATCACATTTTTGAATATTTTTTTTTATGTTAATCTTAACACAATTTACCAATCAATTAATGGTCTAGTTATTTGCGAGGAAATCAATAAACCAGTAAAAGCTCAGTTCAGCTTTCGAAATGAAGGACAGCAGATAATCAAGCGAATGTTATGTTTTTCATTCTCGTCGTGCACTGATCCCTTGTATCTTGTGTATTATTTATTATGAAGTATTTTATCTGATACCATAATTAAAATATTTGTGTACAACCCACATCCAACCAAATGGTCAAACAACAGCATGAACCATTACGTTACCAAAATAATTACATTAAATTATTTAAATAAATAATTTTTATGGCCACTTATTAACAATTTTATTAATAATATTTCAACAATTAATATATTGAAATATTGAATTTCTTTATGAACTGTAACTGGTTTTATGAAAGAATTATTCCATCCAGGGGATGAATCGTCGTAGGTATATTGTCCTAATATTGTTTTATTTCCAAGTCGTGGAATTTTAGAAGTTCGACCTATCTCGGAATTGCCAACTTAATTGTTCCCTTTATGTGTTATAAAACGAATTATCAATAAAGTAAGCTCTTCTAAAACCTAAGTTCTTTTCCTCACTAGCACCGAACCATGCAACACCACTAGCACAGCACCACTTCTCGTTGCAATTTAGTTTTTATATTTCACAAACTTTATTTACATGAAACACAACTTCACTTTGCTACTATTTGAAGACAGGTTTTTTCTTCGAAGTTATTTTTAATTCTTTACATAACCTCGTGTGTCTTCATTTTTCTAAGATCCCATTTACTTTTTTCTAAACAAAAATTTCGTGCAATATAGCTTATACATACAAAAATCATTTGCATTAGGAGAACATTGTTTAATTTTATTTATAGTATTTTTCAATCTCACAATCAGCCACACCTAATAAAGCTGATCAAGGCTCCTTTTAACTGAAAAAGACGAATGGGTGTTCGCTTATATTACGGCCACATAACCTCCCTAAATTGGTCACGCCCAGAAGTAACATAGTGGAAGCTTTACCCAAATGTATTTAACAAATTTACTTTTGTTTTTTTCAACTTTTTTATGACCAAACAGCTCATCAGTTTTGATTATATCTAGCTTAGTTTGTATGTCAGAATTTAAATTGCCTTTTGTACTAAAAAAGTCAGCCTAGCAACATTATTAACACTGGATCCCTTTTTAATTTAATACTGTAACAGTAGTTGTTAATTTCATTGGAAACGAGTGAATATAATTCGTTCTTTAAAATTCTTCGATAAGAATAAGTTTACAATCATAGAAGTTTCAGGGCCATCTGTCTCATCTTCATATAATAAACAAGAATAAAAAAATGAGTTTTGGTACCCACGCGAGAGCTGTTGTTACCTTTTGGAATTTTAAGTAGTGTTGAATGTGTTGATATCAATATTTTTTCAACAGAAAGCAATTTTATTTTTATACAGAAAGCACGTTTTATTTATTTTTTAATATTTTGACGATTTCTTTTTTCCCAAATCCTTAAGTCTTCCATTAATACAAATTTACTTTCATACTTTAATGTATCTTAAGTGGAAATGCTTGATAAGAGGTCTTACATATCAAGGGTGATAGCCTTGCATGCCTACTTTTAATTTTGCTCTGGAGGGCGCTATAAGAAAGTCAGGGATCCAGATGGGAAGACAAATCGAGGAAATCGAAAAAATATTGATTCAGCTGCTCAGCCCAAATACTGGCGTGCGCGGGTGATATTGATATCATTGGTAGAAATTTTAATGCCATGGCAGAGGCCTTCAAAAACCTTGAAATGAGTCTTTAAGTCAACCATTCAAAAACTAAATACATGCTTATGAACTATAATGAATGCTTCCTTCCCATGTACAAGTGGATGGATGTACATTTGAGAGGGTCAAGGAATTCATCTATCTTGGTTCCTTAATAACTCAAGATAACGAAATCGGAGCGGAAATTCAAAGACGAATCATTGCTGCTAACAAATGTTCTTTCGAGCTAGTGCGGCAAATGAAAAGCTGTACATTATCTCGCATAACCAAATTGCACCTGTATAAAACTCTGATTAGGCCAATAATGGCATATGGATCCGAAAGTTGGACACAATCCAAAGCCCAAGAAAATCAACTCCTCCGATTTGAAAGGAAGGTCCTCAGAAGAATTTTCGGAGCGATTTTCGACGCCAACGAGCAAGCCTGGCGGATCAGGACAAATGCCGAGAAATCAGAAATGTATATGATAATAAAATGTGGTGAGATTCATCAGAGTTAGTCGGCTCAGGTGGGCTGGCCATGTAGCCAGAATGAGTGCTAACTCAGTACCAAGGAGGCTCTTAGAAGAGGAAATCCACTCAACTAGAAGACGTGGGCGACCCAGGCTTCACTGGATGGACGGGGTAACTAAGGATGCACGCAGCCTTCTGGGGATCCGGAACTAGAAATCGGCTGCACAAAACCGGAATGAGTGATGGACCTTAGTCAGCGTTGGGCGTATTCGTATTCGCATATATGAATACGAATATATTTGTATTCGCAAATGTAAATACGAATATTCGCATATTCGCAGGGAAAATCAGCGAATATTTGCTTATTCGCCGGGAAAATCTGCGAATATTCGCGTACTCGCATGGAAAGTCTGCGAATAATGGTATACTCGCAGCTGAAATATACAAATACGATCGTAGTTACTTATTAAAACAGCTATATTCTCAACTAGTAGAACTAATTAAGGTATTCCATGACTAAACATTTAATTTTTGTATCAAATTTTACGTTAATATTAAAAGTAATTATTTAATTGTTATTTATTTATTAATTTCACTTACCTGCATACGAAATATATAGTGAGGGAAAGTATTGCCATCGTGAAAAATTTCGTCTTCCGGTTTTCAACGGAACCGGACGTTTTGGGGTCCCTTGAGTCCAAATAACCAAGTCCCGCGAAATGGTCTGTGTGTACGTGTGTGTGGCAGGACTATCTCAAAAACTGTTTGTCGTACGAATCTGAAATTAGGTATTTGAGGTATGTAGATGTCCGCGATGTGACAGTCAAGATTTCGTCAATATCGAGTAAGCATAGTGAGAACTTTATCCGAATTCTATTTTTCTATTTACGATTTCTCAAAAACGGTTCTATCGATTTCGATTAAACTTTTTAAGTTTAATTTTAATGAAGCATTCTTTAATATTAATACGAATATGAATATATTTGTATTCGCAAATGTAAATACGAATATATTTGTATTCGCAAATGTAAATACGAATATTCGCAGGGAAAATCAGCGAATATTAGCGTATTCGCAGGGAAAGTTTGCGAATAATTGTATACTCGCAGCTGAAATATACAAATACGTTCGTATTTACTTGATAAAAATACAGATACACTCATTTTCGCAACAAAAATATACGAATGCACTTATTTTCGCAGGAATAATGATTAAAACAGCTGTATTCTCAACTAATAGAACTAATTAAGGTATTCCATGACTAAACATTATTATTGTTGTATCAAATTTTACGTTAATATTAAAAGTAATTATTTAATTGTTATTTATATATTACTTTCACTTACCTACATACGAAATATATAGTGAGGGAAAGTATTGCCATCGTGAAAAATTTCGACTTCCGGTTTTCAACGGAACCGGACGTTTTGGTGTCCATTGAGTCCAAATAACCAAGTCCCGCGAAATGGTCTGTGTGTACGTGTGTGTGTTTGTGTGTGGCAGGACTAGCTCAAAAACTATTTGTCGTACGAAACTGAAATTAGGTATTTGAGGTATGTAGATGCCCGCGATGTTACAGCCAAGATTTCGTCTATATCGAGTAAGCATAGTGAGAACTTTATCCGAATACTATTTTTCTATTTACGATTTCTCAAAAACGGTTCTATCGATTTCGATTAAACTTTTTAAGTTTAATTTTAATGAAGCATTCTTTAATATTAACGAAATCAATTAGGCCAGATAGGGCTTATATTATTGGCTAAGGAAAAAGTCTTCCTTTAAAGTACTTTTATTTTTTCATTTCGAGTAAATAACTGTCCCTTGTCATCCCTATTTACAAAAAATGGCTAAATATAAAATACGAATGAATTTGTGATTCAAATAAAAGAGAAATAAAATATATGATTTACCTAAACAAAAATTCCATTTCCGATTATATTATTAGTAATATATCGTTTGAAAGCTTGGAATTTAACAATAAGTTTTGTACCAAGAATTAGATTAAACTTTTTAAGTTTAATTTTAATGAAGCATTCTTTAATATTTACGAAATCATTTAGGCCTGATAGGGCTTATATTATTGGCTAAGGAAAAAATCTTCCTTTAAAGTAATTTTTTTTGGTTGGTTAGTTGTTTGGATATGAGGGCGTAAAACCTATTAGTTATCAACGCCCTTAATTATTCGTAATTTTTTTTTTATTTCTAATTTCGAGTAAATAATTGTCCCTTTTCATCCCTATTTACAAGAAATGGCTAAATATAAAATACGAAAGAATTAAGAAATCAAATAAAAGACAAATAAAATATATGATTTACCAAAAAAAAAATTCAATTTCCAATAATATTATTAGTAATGTATATATATATTATACAAAATATATCGTTCGAAAGCTTTGAATTTAAGGAATAATAATATTAAGTTTATTATATAGTGGAAGGCCGGACGAAGAGTGTGTTCTTCAAAATGTTATCGGTCGGAAAAAAACATATGGCGATTCTTATTGAATCAAAATTATGTTCCAACAAGCATTTGAAACACGATGGCAACATTCGCGTGCGCAGTACATCTTTACTAACTGGTCATTGTTTACAATATAAGGCGTAATGAGCGAAAAGAGTCAACGTGTTTTAAGAGTTTGTTGTCATATCGGTAATCTATTTACTTTAATAAAGCATTATTACTTGTTACTGCCTTAGAAAGATAAAATATCGTCGTTGTTTTCTGAAAAATACTAACGTGCTAAAATTTTAGTTGCAATTGAATATCGGCCGTTGCGATTAACCCTTTCTATTGATTCTTATTTACGATAGTGCCTCAAAAAACATGATCGTTCAGTCTAAAACTCGATTATTTTTTCTATGATCTAAAAATATATTTATTTATAAAAAATAATTTAAACGAAGTCCTAAAGTAAATATAGACTGTAATATCATTTCATTTTTGTGACTTATTTATTATTATTTTCTTATTTACTTATTTTTTTCTTCTTCTTCTTTCGAGACTTACATTTTATTTATTATTATTACGCTTTATTTATTTATTCTTTTTTATGTACATTTGTATATATTTATTGTGTGAATGATTTACCATACGGCACTAATATAAATGCCCTTGACTGTGGCAGAATGTATTATTTCGTTCAATAAAAAAAAAAAAAAAAAAAAAAAAAAAAAAAAAAAGTAAATGGGACCAACTATAACGTCGAGCGCACATTGAGACACTCGCGACGCAGATCAGAGCCTATTTGCCCTTTTCTGCTCTGCGTCGCCTGCGTGGCACAGTTCAATGTGCGCTCGGCCTAATTCTTGGTACAAAACTTATTGTTAAATTCCAAGCTTTCAAACGATATATTACTAATAATATAATCGGAAATGGAATTTTTGTTTTGGTAAATCATATATTTTATTTCTCTTTTATTTGAATCATAAATTCATTCGTATTTTATATTTAGCCATTTTTTGTAAATAGGGATGACAAGGGACAGTTATTTACTCGAAATGAAAAAATAAAAGTACTTTAAAGGAAGACTTTTTCCTTAGCCAATAATATAAGCCCTATCTGGCCTAATTGATTTCGTTAATATTAAAGAATGCTTCATTAAAATTAAACTTAAAAAGTTTAATCGAAATCGATAGAACCGTTTTTGAGAAATCGTAAATAGAAAAATAGTATTCGGATAAAGTTCTCACTATGCTTACTCGATATAGACGAAATCTTGGCTGTAACATCGCGGGCATCTACATACCTCAAATACCTAATTTCAGTTTCGTACGACAAATAGTTTTTGAGCTAGTCCTGCCACACACAAACACACACACGTACACACAGACCATTTCGCGGGACTTGGTTATTTGGACTCAATGGACACCAAAACGTCCGGTTCCGTTGAAAACCGGAAGTCGAAATTTTTCACGATGGCAATACTTTCCCTCACTATATATTTCGTATGTAGGTAAGTGAAAGTAATATATAAATAACAATTAAATAATTACTTTTAATATTAACGTAAAATTTGATACAACAATAATAATGTTTAGTCATGGAATACCTTAATTAGTTCTATTAGTTGAGAATACAGCTGTTTTAATCATTATTCCTGCGAAAATAAGTGCATTCGTATATTTTTGTTGCGAAAATGAGTGTATCTGTATTTTTATCAAGTAAATACGAACGTATTTGTATATTTCAGCTGCGAGTATACAATTATTCGCAAACTTTCCCTGCGAATACGCTAATATTCGCTGATTTTCCCTGCGAATATTCGTATTTACATTTGCGAATACAAATATATTCGTATTTACATTTGCGAATACAAATATATTCATATTCGTATATGCGAATACGAATATTCGTATTCGTATTCGCAGGTTGGGGATGCTTCGGGTGATATTCGTATTCTTATTCGCGAATACGAATACGCCCAACTCTGACCTTAGTTCAGGCGGCCTTGATCCCTCGCGGGTTGTACAGCCAAGGAAGAAGAAGAACAATAGTTGTTAATTTCATTGGAAACGACTGAATATAATTCGTTCTTTAAAATTCTTCAATAAGAAGAAGTTTACAATCATAGAAGTTTTAGGGCCAACCGTCTCATCTTCATGTAATAAACAAGAATAAAAAAATGAGCTTTGGTACCCAGCCAAGAGCTGTTGTTACCTAAAGAAAGCACGTGTTATTTATTTATTTTTTTATATTTTGACGATTTCTTTTTTCCCAAATCCTTAAGTCTTCCATTAATACATATTTACTTTCATACTTAAATGTATCTGAAGTGGAAATGCTTGATAAGAGGTCTTCTGAACATCTTAAACATCTAAGAGCTACTCGAGAATCCTTAATAGGATTGGAAAGTATATTATCAACTAATTTCATTTACATCATCATCATCTTCTTTTCAGGAAATAGGCTGTTGCATATTCCGATCTCGCAAAATCGTTCCCATCTTTTCCGCGGTCTACCTAATTCTCTTTTCCCATTTACCTTGTACTTCAGGATCCAATGCAGAAATCAGTGACTTGGCATCATTAGAAGGCGTTCCTTCAAATTTTAAAAATATAGTTTAATCTTATTTTTTTTAAAGTTGAAAATATTTAGTTTTACTTGAATGTTGTAATTTCTATTAATTTCTCTCCTTTTCCAATACGTTGCCTTTCTTTGGAATCCCATCTCGCCAGTTTGAATTTTATTTTATGGTTTTTAGAGGTAACCCAGTACAGGGGCGGATCCAGCCCGAAATTTGGGGGGGGGGTCATTAGCCCCCTGTCTCGTAGTCACGTGGCTGACAGCATCGTTTTTTAATGACATTACTACCTTGTATGAAGTAGGACAGCGATCCAAACAACCTAAAGCGTTATGTTTAGGGCATAGTAACTACCTAATCCCTTATTCGCTTAAAAATACAAAAAAATTGAAAAGCTGATGCCGCATATTTTTTTATATTTCTGCATTTTATTTTTAATGTCTTTTTTATTTATATTAATTATTATTATATTTATTTTACGTTCTCGCATTTTGTGAAAAGTATTACAAGGGAAAATGTTGGGATTAAGATTTATCCTAATTTATTTTTAAAATAATTGAGCAGTTGTATAATTTTTAAACTGGGGATTGGTTTTAAATAAGGCGGACAGGGGGTACCCCTCTTGTAACTTGAAATGAAAATTATTTATAGAAAAATAATTTTCTTGAGGTTAAAAATATTTCACCAAGGGGGACGCGTTTTTGAGCTGACAAGAGTGTGACACTACCCGCCACCAACCGCCATTAGCTATGTATGTACATAGACGACAGCAGATGTCGATTTTCTGAAAAAAGAGGGATGAAAATTTAAATTCGAGAACAAGGAAGATAAAGCTTGAATTATTCCATGTGTTGTTTGTTTAATCTCAATTATATAGGAAGATAATAAAAGGCTATAAAATAATTAAGGATTTTAAAAATCCGGAAGGAAAGTTGAGGTGAATTGAATCGGTAACATTTTTTTTTATACATATTTCAGGAGTATTTCGAATTCGAATTATAAGACCGAAGAAGCATAAATGTGAGCTAGTTAAAGAAAATTTGGAAACAATCATCCTCTCTATAGATTTATTTTCCTCTAACAGACTTCTTTATAGTCTTTTGATAGCTATAGGTATACGTATAAGTCCT
Organism: Aelia acuminata; assembly: GCA_911387785.2. Lineage (NCBI taxonomy): Eukaryota > Metazoa > Arthropoda > Insecta > Hemiptera > Pentatomidae > Aelia > Aelia acuminata. The sequence continues at coordinate 119,336,924 of OU426980.1, read as the reverse complement.
CTTTTTGCACCATGTATAAATAAACGAAATAATATATATAAAACCAACAGAATGGAAACCATTCTATGTTAATAACAAAAGTGGAGAGAATTACAAGAGAGTATTTCGATTAGCGGTACCTACAGAGGTACTACTACACAAGTGACACTCCACCCTTATGAATGTTCACGAGATTTCATGACAGAATGCATTTATTGAGTATTGAAGTGTTCACGAGTTTAATTTCCCTTCACGGAGATCGCGACTAAAACATTACCCAACTCCCAACGGTACCTCTTTGTTGAAACCCGGGTCTCTTAATAGGTGGCTCTGGACTTATTCTCGCTCATAAGGGAATCCGCCCATGATTGAAGGAGACTCTCATCGCGTCATTTTCAGTTAAAAAGGGTAATGATTAGCTTTATTAGATCCCAAATACGCTCGCTATTTAGAGAGGCGCCACACTAAATGGCGCCTTGTTGGCTTTGCCCAGAAGTAACATAGGGGAATTAGTACCTTTTTTTTTTTTTACTTTTATTTAAAAGGAATTTATTATTCTCTTTAAGTATCAGGTCATCCCATAAGTAATGTCGGTTTTTAATATTCTTTTTGCTTATGTTTAGATTACAAATCCCTCCTTTTCAATTTATTTTTTATTACATTTTTTGTTTATTATAGCATTAAATACACTTCTATTTATGATGTTTTGGATGGTGAAACTTATTTATTCTGTGCTGAAATTTCATTTGAAATGGATCTCCCAAGAAACCACTTACGCCATGTTATGCTTTGGGAATTCGATAACGGAGAAAATGCTGCTTCAACTTACCGAAAACTTGCAGAAATATCTCCATCGGAATGTTAGACGGTCGCGGCAGTGGTTAGGACCTGGAGAAACACCTAGGACAGAAGCGAGAGAAGGCCTTCATCCGAAAAAAGTGATGATGTTTGTATGGTGGGCTTTCTTTAATTCAAAACCAAAGGATTTTTTTAGAACAGGCATTCAAAATTTGGTTTCAAGATGGCAAACTGTTATACAAAAAGATGGTAAATACATTTTATATTGAACGTGTTGCATTGATTTTATCCTATACCTTAAAAACCGACATTACTTATGGGATGACCTGATATATGTCTTGCTATGCTATGAGCCCCAAAATAAATTAAAACGAGAATCGACTTTCTTGGCTGTCGGGTTTCCAAAAGACTCATTTATTAATAGAAATGTTTTTAATGTTTACCAGTTTACTAGCATTCCAAGCGTTAATTCCGATTTTTTTTTACCGTAAGATATAAAGAATTAATAATCTAAGCTTTAAGGCACACCCCTCAGGCCATACCGAACGGATTGGTCGCCTCTGTCTATTTACACACTCGGGCAGGTTGGAAATTCCATCTAGAGTGTGATTATAAAATCTTGGGTCCATTTAACAAAGTAACACTCGAGTACTAATGTACAGGATGATATGAAACTGGTGTATTTAAAAATAAAACAATCAAAATATTAATAAATATAAAAACAGGATTCATTTTGTACTGAAACATTTAATATTTGTCAAATTGAAACTATTAATTATCTTTTAATTGTAAAATAAATATCGATTAAACACAGAAGAATGTTGATTAGGTTTTTAATTTCTAAAATTTGAGTTAAATTGTATCACACCCTGCTTGTTTTATAAATCTTCTACCCTATTGTGTGGTTCGGTTATTCTATCTTCTATGGCCTTGGCTCTTGAACTACCAATCAAATAGTCAGTTACCTTCCTAGTTCAAATTGAAGTATTGGAAATGTACTTGTCAAATCTTTGATAACTGTTTTTATGAAGACTTGCTTCTGATAATTCGTTAATTATGCTCCTCATGTTTTAATCGATTTATCTTGCTTTGTAATCTTACGTTTCTAATCCTTTATCTTATCGAGTTTTTAAAGCAATTATATAAGGAATTATTTTCATGTCTCTCTTTCTTATTACTGTGACCAGTGCACCTCAGACTGTGTTATTAAATTGTCTTACTGTTATTTTATAACTAAAAATGATTAAACTTCTTTTGATTTTATCTTTTGTTCACCATAGAAAAAAAACATTAATTTGAAACTTTTATTATAGAGTTGAAATTTTATTTTAGTAAAATGGTATTATTTGAAATACCTGTTGGAGTTAAGTTTATTCAGTTTTTTAACACTAGTTTTCCAGGACGACAGAACAACCGACAGCTTGTGTAAGTACCTATTTTTTGCTAAAATATTAATGATTAAAATTTTAGGATAATTTCTGAGATGTTTTTTTTGTTTTGATTTTATATATTTATTAATATTACTTCAGGATAGTGAGAGGGAATTGGAACAGTGTAATTTTAAATTTCTGATTTGTTTTAATAATTTTACATTGAATGTATACTCCAGAAATGAGTACATTCTCTGTTATATTATCATCAGTCAGAGTTAGGTTTCAGATTTCGAATCAATTTTTCGCTTTCCATGTTCCATATAGCTGTTCTTGGCTGAACTGATGTGTGTTGAGATTTTTTTTCTTTTCCCAAAAATCAACTTAGAGTAATATGAATGTTTTTTTATTCTCATAATGGCAGTATTATCCTATCCTATGGAGTTTATTCAATTAATAAGTCCCTTAGGTTCATATTTTGACCATAATTGATTATTTTGTTGGCTAAGAGAATTTTTCTTTAAATTGGTTTGTAACACTGGTAGCATCATTATTGCTAAGTTTGAAATCTGTTTTCATTTAAAAAATTTCCTTACTAAAGGCAGTATTACTGTTCTTGCTTGTGTAATTGGATAGATCGTAGTTATCTATGGTACAATTTCAAGGATATTTAGTATTTGTCATAAAATTTAACTTAGAGTTCAAACATTGTATATTATGTTTGAAAATTTACTTTTTTTTGAAAAATACAGGATAATTAATTTAAATATAAAACTTTGTATACCTCCATCATAGCAATAGAAAATTATTTTCTTGTTCTTTTTTGCTATGATAGCTATGTTGACCTATTGAAAATCAAACTATGAACCACCTCTATTGTCCTAGCAGGTTTTATTGTTGTAATGTTCTTTTTTTATATTTTATTCATAGTTATAAATTCTAATGTGTATATATATATATATATATATATATATATATATATATATATATATATATATATATATATATATATATATATTGAATTATATGAATGAGATAATACATGAACAATTTTCAATTCACTCCGACCCAATAGTATCATTATTTTTTAATAAACACAAATTAATTTTTTTTATTTTCTAAATCAAAGTATTCCTTTCATTATAAAGTTAATTTTAGCTCTTGTATTTTTAGGAATAGAGCATTATGAGTATTTTGCATTTACATTGCTCTTGCTGCCTTGCGTACTTAACTATATTAAAGAAAACTTAAATTTTTACTTTTGACTCACAATGAGTCTATGAATTTAGTATGTAAAACATTAATTCTTATATGTTCTTTTAGTCTCTTTGCAATTTTCGTTTTATTCCACTCAATCTAAGTTTTTTATTTTTTTAGTTAAAATTTTTAATTATGCTTAGTAGATATTGTAAGCTGTTACTCTAAATTGGAGTGCCCAATTCTTCCATGGGTTTCGGTGAAAAACCTGGTGTTCATGTCCGGCTACATGAGATAATGATTACCTCTTTGTGAAATATTGGTCAAAAAACTTATCAAGTTCTAAACCCAAGACCTACGTGCTGTATTAGTACAGGATAATAATTTTTCCTTTATTTTATAATAATTTTTCCTATATGGCTTTTAGGTTTTTTAACGATTATTTTATTGAAACGTTTGTATTTTATTATACTCTATTTGTATTTCTTCTTTTATTTCACTCTTTCAATTCGGTTAAATGTTTTTTAATCCATTTATTAAAATGTATTCACTGATAAAAGATGCTTGTGGAGGCCTGGACCTGGCAACGGTGTCACCTTAGCAATAGTAAGTAAAAAAAAAATTTAATGCTATTCGATTCTCGTCTGAGTGGATTGGGATTGTTTTATTGGTGGACAAAAGAAATAAAATCTCGAATCTTGAAAAGGAAATCTTATAGAAGTAACCATGTAGCTTGTCACATAGGACGTGCATTGGTTCTTCCTTCCTTACTGCATTCTGGGCCAGGAACAGGACTATAGCTTCACCAGATCTCTCACCTTAACATTTTTCTCTCTAAAAAGTGAAAGCTCAATGCTTTCAAAAATCCTGCCCAGGTTCCCAGGTGGTTGCTCCTTCTTCGTAGTCGCCTGACGAACCAGTTAGGTCCTAGGCACTAGCGCTCCATCCATAGTGCCTTTTCTAATAGTAATTATGTAGTCACATCCTCATCTACGTTGACTTCCTAGCTGGCGGATTCTCTCCTACATAAGAACAGCTCCTCCCCACCGATGCTAATAACTTTTCTTTTGTAAACCGTATGAATTCATAATGCCCATTTGGTTCTATCTGCAGGGTCACTTGTCACTTATATAAGTAGGCAGTAGAATATTCTTGATTTGTTTAGAGTCTTTGAGAATGTTCCATAAGATATAACCACGTGGTAATAATTGTAACCCTTCCAGATGGTTCTAGAACTTTTAACAAAATTACCAACCAAAAAATCTGTTATGGTTTCTTAAAACGAGCTCCTTAATTTTAAAACTGGAACGAATTTTAGCACTTTATGGCCTAAAATAGCGAATTCAGTTTTTCGCATATAAATCGCCAAATACATATGATAAATTATTGCTTTCTCTTTACTTTAAAAGGGTATACTATTGCAAATAGAATGATATATTTGAAGTTTAAATCGGTTTAGTGGTATAGCCGAATTCAAACATAAAAAATCAGTTTTACGATTTTGGTTGAAACCGTGTTCCAACGCCTATAACACAAAAACTAGTTTAAATGAAATATTTTTTTGATAATAATTGCGGAGCATCAAGTTTAGCATGAAATAAGCTCCTTACATATAAGATTAGCTAATTGCTGCGTGGAGCTTCAAGTAAAAACGTGATAGTATTCGTATATTCTACAACTATTATAGGAAAAATTTTTTATTTGGAGTAGCCCTCTTCAGATTGCAGGCTTTGAAACATGAGCGTAATTCATTTTTTGGCTAAAATGGCAAATATTGCGGATAATAAATAATTGGTTTTGGTGAATTGACTTGACCTATTACCTTTGAGTAACTCAGTCGACGTGAAATATTATGCCCTTTTATTTTAAAGAGAACATAACCGATAAATTGTTTTTGAGTTATGTGCGAAAAATTGAAAAAAGGCCGAAAATTTCGATTTTGTTTGCCTATAAAATTTAATGGCAACCGTTCTGAGGTGGCAGACGTTCACATTTGTTGTCTATGAAATGAGTTCTTTCAGCCTATAAGATCAAAAACTTTCCTCAAATCAGACACTTTTTTGGCACTTAGCTCCCGGACTAACAGTAGAATAGTTAGAATTTATTTTTGTTCTTGTTTACCATACTGTATATTTTTTTTATTGGCTTTCATTCTTCACTGGGAGTTTTCATTCTGTTTGCTGAAGTGAACTGTAGTAATATTGTTTTTGAAGTTTAAGTTGATTTTGATTTCATTTGAGATCCTTCCTACTTATGGTTGTGTCTGACAAGTAAGACCTCTTTTTGTTAATTTTGAGATGCATGTTGCATTATTCATAATTTATATCTATATGTATTAAAGCGTAAATTGGCTGTTTAAATGTAATTTAATAAATAAGACCATATATTTGTAACTTATGAGGCCGAATCCTTCTGTATCAATAATCCTGATAGTCTGTTTCTGCGCACTTATTTACTAATATACTATCAAGATGGCCAGTTAACTCCAACTAATATCAAATTTATCTTTTATGATTTATTGATTTATAAAATGTTTATTGTAATTCAAGCTATTGCTGGTTTTAAGTGTATGCAATATTTGGAATATTATTGACTCCTTAACTAATTATGCACATTCTATTGGCCAAGGCATTTACAACATGACAAAAAACTAGTAACAAAGAAATTCTTTTTTATAAACTTGGAACAAAACAGCATTATAAAGGTATAATTTTTGGAATTAGTGATAATTTAATTTACGAATTTGATGTTTTTGTTCCAGATGCCGAACAAGTGTTCTTATTTTGACATTTTTAACTTATGCATGTTATCATGCTTCAAGAAAACCGCTTAGTGTTGTTAAAAGCTACTTTGGAAGGAAATGTGATGGACTTATTCCGCCATCTGGCACTGATCTTAATGATACTACATGGTGTGATTGGGCTCCATTTTGTAAGTGAAAATGTTGATCATTGTGTTTGATTGTTATTACTATTTTTAGTAAGTTAATGATTTTGTTAGTATATATTATATAAATTATTAATAACTATAATATATTAATAATTATTATTGAACAATTGAAGTATTAATCCGACATTAGTTTGCTACCTAAACTTTTTTTGCATTGTTAATTAAATGTGCAATTTACACTGTTCTAGCATGTTAGTAATTATTTTTTACTTTACTCTAATTCAATTCAACAATAAGTTTTTCGGTGTATATATTTTTAATGGAAGCTGAGAGTTATCTTTAAGTCTGTCATATTTTTTTTTCTTTTTCTTAATAATTATCATAACTAAGTTATAAATCATTTTATATTTAAGTAATGTTGAAAATATAGAGTAAATAAGTTGTGCAAGTTGGTAGTATAAATCATTTTATATTTAAATAATGTTGAAAATATAGAGTAAGGTCGATTGAAAAATTTATTTCACATGATGTATTAAAATAATAATGGAATGTAAATGATCAGGGTCAAATTAAAGGAGGGATTCTCAACCTTTGGTCCACATGGATCTATTAACATGTGTCCGTAGCAATGTTTTGAAATGATAAAAAAAAAAAAAAAAAAAAAAAAATGACAACATTAAAATTAAAGATTATAATTTAAATACATGAAATTTATTCAACTGACGATTTAATAAATTTTAAGTTACTTTAGTTTTTAAATCATTGCATCCTTGGAGGTAATCACTAAATCTGTTAGACTAAAAATCTTGTTTGCGATTTTTTTGTATTATATGTGTTCAGTCTCAGACTGTTTGAATTGAAAAACAATGTTTCCCGCCATCCAATGCCTCCTAACTTATTGTAAGTGCGTAGCTTAAGTGCAAGTTAAGAAGGCTATGAAAATCAGCTGTCGGATGTCTACCGCCACGTGCGTCATCCCCACTCCGGCTCACTCTGCTGTCGACCGCCGTCACGTTAAGATCTCCATCTCTCAATCATCCTGCCACCGGCCGCCATCACGACGCAGGTGTTATCTTTGGTCAGATTGGCAGTCGACCACGTAAGTAAGATCTTACTATATGCAATTGCCATTTTTTCTTCAAAGAATTGACACAGAGCAGAAGAGAGGTCAACGTTGGAGATTGTGCAACCCAAGCATATCTCTATGAGTTTCAGTTCACCGGAAGTTAAGTTCGCCTTCAGAAACACTAGTGGGTTTGTTCGCCGTATTTAATAGCTATTTATTTTAATCACCAGAAGTGGATTAGAATACAGAGCTCTGTCAATTAGTCTGGTTTTCTTTATCTCTGTTTAATTTTCTTAAATGTTTCATGATTATTTCTTAACATGCTCTAAGGCCTTAATTCATTGTAAAATTGTTAGTGCTAAGTTTCATTTAATTTCAAGAATTCTAGTTTCTTTTTTCTTCATCTTTATTCATTCATAACCTTTTAAGTTATTGTTGTTATTAGAAGTGTCATATGGTTCAGTTTTATTTTATTTCATTTTATCTAATGCTCGAGCTGGTTGTTAATTGTATTTTTCCTTAAGAATAAAAGTTTTGTTTTTCTCTCTCTGTAATTTCACCGCTCTTCTTTTTTTTTATTATTCTCCTTCATCATTATTTTTAATATTAACGCCCTATCGAACACTTTGGTGCCGAAACCCGGGAATTTAATTAATAAAATTAAATATTATTTAACCGCTGAGAGACTTGTTTACATTTCAGAAAACTTGTTTCGCCATTGTCTAGAGTCATTCCTGGTAAAGCTGAATCATCATTGTTGTTCTGTTTCTTTTGTGAGTCATTGTGTTCTGAGTATTAAGATAAGTTCTCACTCTTCTTAGCTCTATTATTTTCTATTGTTACTATTATTATCATTTTTATTACTTTAATTCTTATATTATCTCTAACATTGTAATTCTTTTCAGCACCCCGTTTTCTTTTGTATATTGTAATTGTAATCATGGGAAATCGCCGTAAATCAAATAATTTAGGGGTGAGTGCCCGTAAGGCCATTCTGATAAAATCATTAGAACAATTTTTTACCTTTTCCGAAAAATGTAAAGAGGCATTGGATCGCCGGGATTTCCAAGTATCAAAGGTTTTCATTAAAAAATTAAATCAATTAATAGAAGAGATGCGAGTAACTTTCAACTCCCTTGTCGAGGAATGTTTCAATTTAGATCAAGGGGTTCCCGAAGATGTGGAGGAACAATTCATAAAAGCGCAATTAGATATCATAGAATTAGAGTCTAGAGTGCCTGAAGGTAAGACCTATCGCCCACCTCCTCGCCGCCGTTCTCATCATTTTCCGCCTGCACCCAAGGCTGACAGCCTGACTACTTCACTTGCCAAAGATCTCTCTCCTGCAATTCCCAGTCCTCCAGAAGCACTAAGAGCCTTTAATGCGCTCACCAACCTCCAACTCAATAAAGAGTTGAAAAAATTCTGGGATCTCGAAGAAGTGTCCGCCATTTCCCCCAAGTTCTCTGCTGAAGAACAGTTGTGTGAGGATCTATTTCTAAGATCCGTCTCCCGGAACCCTGAGGGTCGCTACATCATTCCTCTACCACTAAAATCTGTTGATATAGGGGAATCTTATTACCGAGCTCTAAAACAATTTCACCGTCTCGAAGCCCGCCTCCAACGCGAACCTATTCTTCGGGAGGCCTATGTCGCCTTTATGCGCGAATATCTTGACCTCGGCCATATGTCCTTAGTTCCGGATCCTGATGACGCCCGCGGTGCCACCTATTATCTTCCTCATCACCCTGTTCACCGACCTGATGACCCCCCGTCTAAAATTAGGGTGGTATTCAACGCTTCCTCACAATCATCTAATGGAAAATCCCTCAATGACATTTCTTACACCGGGCCCAAGCTTCAAACGGACATTGTTACCCTTATCACCCGCTCACGGACTCACCGATATATATTCACCGCGGACATTAGGCAAATGTATCGCCAAATTTTAGTCCCCCCGGAACACCAAGACCTTCAAAGAATCATAAAAGTTTTGTTTTTCTCTCTCTGTAATTTCACCGCTCTTCTTTTTTTTTATTATTCTCCTTCATCATTATTTTTAATATTAACGCCCTATCGAACACTTTGGTGCCGAAACCCGGGAATTTAATTAATAAAATTAAATATTATTTAACCGCTGAGAGACTTGTTTACATTTCAGAAAACTTGTTTCGCCATTGTCTAGAGTCATTCCTGGTAAAGCTGAATCATCATTGTTGTTCTGTTTCTTTTGTGAGTCATTGTGTTCTGAGTATTAAGATAAGTTCTCACTCTTCTTAGCTCTATTATTTTCTATTGTTACTATTATTATCATTTTTATTACTTTAATTCTTATATTATCTCTAACATTGTAATTCTTTTCAGCACCCCGTTTTCTTTTGTATATTGTAATTGTAATCATGGGAAATCGCCGTAAATCAAATAATTTAGGGGTGAGTGCCCGTAAGGCCATTCTGATAAAATCATTAGAACAATTTTTTACCTTTTCCGAAAAATGTAAAGAGGCATTGGATCGCCGGGATTTCCAAGTATCAAAGGTTTTCATTAAAAAATTAAATCAATTAATAGAAGAGATGCGAGTAACTTTCAACTCCCTTGTCGAGGAATGTTTCAATTTAGATCAAGGGGTTCCCGAAGATGTGGAGGAACAATTCATAAAAGCGCAATTAGATATCATAGAATTAGAGTCTAGAGTGCCTGACCGATCGGCATCCGCGTCACCAGTTCCACCCTCAGCTCACCGGTTCACGGAAATGCGACTTCCCTTACTCAATTTGCCCACTTTTAACGGGGATATTTCTCAATTCCAAATTTTTAAAACTACTTACCTCCCTATCGTTCACCATAATGATAGTTTAAGTGATGGGATGAAGCTTACTTATTTAAAGAGTTGTCTATCGGGCGAGGCTCTATCCGTCATAGGTCATTTAGACAATTTAGATTCCAATTATGCTATTGCCTGGGACGCATTGACCAAGCGTTACGATAACGCATCAACTCTCGCCGCCCGTATCCTGACGGATATGTTGAATTTCCCGCCGATTTCACGCCCATCTCCCGAGGCTCTTGAGAAATATTTAAAGATCTATTCTGAATTGGGGCAACAATTAAAATCAATGGCTATTCCGAATCTAAGCGATTATTTATTATATTTCATGGCGTTCCGCAGTCTAGATCCGGTCACGCAGAAGGAATTCAAATTTCACCATCCCGAAGACTTTCCTACCCTCACCGATTTGTTGGGTTACATCAACCGTCTCCAAATAGCGTCCACTTCCGTTTCCGGATCACCTCCCCCTAGGAAACGGGAAGCTTCGCCTATTCGCCAACCACCGCGCCCTGTCAATCGCGTAGCGCGTGCCTTCGCCTCCAGTATTCAATGTCCTTACTGTCGAGAGGCCCATAACATCTACCACTGTCGTGAATTCAAGGAACTCTCCGGCCGGGACCGATTACAATTTATTCGCCGATCAGGGCTATGTTATAACTGTTTGGGGGCCCATTCACAACATCAATGTCAGTCTAGCCAGCGCTGTCATAACTGTCAGGAATTTCATCATACTTTGTTACATAGGGGGTTTTCGGAATCCTCGCGCCCAGAGGCGGGTCCGCGCTCTCCGCCTAGTTCACCCCGGCCAGCTTCTCCCACCGTCCGAACTTCTCAGCCGCGCAGCTATTCGGCCCAACGCCCCCCGGTCCGTTCGCAAGGACCTCGCTCCTCGCCGCCTCTACCGGTGTTCCACGCGGCACCGCCATCTCCTCCACGGGGCTCACAAAGACGTTCGCCTGATTCCCATGATCATGCCCGAAGGTCCTATGAAAATTCGCCGCCTTCGCCGTTCGCTGCCCCCGTTTCTTATCACCATCCGGGGGGGTCCTTCCGCCCCTATCACAATGAATCTTCGAGGGGGCCTTCTCCACCGCATGGAACCTCACCTGCTCGCCGATCACCTACATTAGGGGCCGCCGGTCACGATAATTGACTACCTACCGCCGCCGACACTCCCGCTCTCGCTCCTGCTCGCCCAGATGATCAACCCTCGCCGATAACCATTGCTAACCCTGTCCACCGCTCATCGAGTAGGAGTGACGCGCCGTTCAACCACCATGCTTCTGCGCCGTCTCTCAGCCGCTGTCCTATTCGCCAGTGCCGCTCGCCGTCTCCTGATGTAAGCACCAAATCCTTTCCGCCGTTAACGTTATTAGGTTCCTTTGGGAATTTTTCGCCTGCTCTCCTTCCAACTGCGCAGATTGCGGTTCGACGTCCTATTCATCCTCCCAAGCTTCTCCGCGCCCTTCTTGACTCCGGTAGCCAGGTAAGCTTCATCACCGCCGATTCCGCCTCACGCCTAGGGCTGCCTGTCACACCCTCGCCCGTCGGAGTTAATGTTCTTGGGGGCCCTTCAAACATTTCTTGCCCAGGGTATACTACCGCCTCCCTAGAAGTCCCGAACTCCTTGTCACTTAGGGTACTGCTCTTTGTTATTAAGAAAATAACCGACACTCTTCCTACTTCGCAGGTAGATTTGTCCCCTTGGCCGCATATTACCCAGTTGCCACTCGCCGACCCTTCCTTGTGTCAACCAGGGGAGATTGACCTCCTGTTAGGTATAGACGTCCTTCCCCTCATCATTCTGGGTATCGCTCCCGTATCTCAGGGCGGACCCATCGCCCTTGAAACTGTATTTGGCTGGTGTATCATGGGGAACTGTCGCCCCCCAGCCAATCAGCGCCGTATTACATGGTCGAAAGACGTGATCGACAACGAAGGTAAGACCTATCGCCCACCTCCTCGCCGCCGTTCTCATCATTTTCCGCCTGCACCCAAGGCTGACAGCCTGACTACTTCACTTGCCAAAGATCTCTCTCCTGCAATTCCCAGTCCTCCAGAAGCACTAAGAGCCTTTAATGCGCTCACCAACCTCCAACTCAATAAAGAGTTGAAAAAATTCTGGGATCTCGAAGAAGTGTCCGCCATTTCCCCCAAGTTCTCTGCTGAAGAACAGTTGTGTGAGGATCTATTTCTAAGATCCGTCTCCCGGAACCCTGAGGGTCGCTACATCATTCCTCTACCACTAAAATCTGTTGATATAGGGGAATCTTATTACCGAGCTCTAAAACAATTTCACCGTCTCGAAGCCCGCCTCCAACGCGAACCTATTCTTCGGGAGGCCTATGTCGCCTTTATGCGCGAATATCTTGACCTCGGCCATATGTCCTTAGTTCCGGATCCTGATGACGCCCGCGGTGCCACCTATTATCTTCCTCATCACCCTGTTCACCGACCTGATGACCCCCCCGTCTAAAATTAGGGTGGTATTCAACGCTTCCTCACAATCATCTAATGGAAAATCCCTCAATGACATTTCTTACACCGGGCCCAAGCTTCAAACGGACATTGTTACCCTTATCACCCGCTCACGGACTCACCGATATATATTCACCGCGGACATTAGGCAAATGTATCGCCAAATTTTAGTCCCCCCGGAACACCAAGACCTTCAAAGAATCATATGGCGTTTTTCACCCGAAGAGCCTGTGCGCTCTTACCGCCTCCGCACGGTCACTTACGGGGTTAGTTCTTCTCCATACCTAGCCATTCGGACACTTCACCAATTAGCTCAAGATGAAGGGGACCGTTTCCCTAGTGCCGCCCCGGTTCTACGCGATGACACCTATGTGGACGATATAATCACCGGAGCCTCCTCACTCGCCGAAACCATTCAGTTAAGGGATAATTTAATAGCTCTTTTGCACGCCGGGGGATTTGAACTAAGAAAATGGGCCGCCAATCATCCCGATATCCTCGCCAATTTGCCCGCCGACCATTGTCGTATCGGACCCCACGCCTTTGATTTTGACACGACTGATGAGCCCACCATTAAAATTCTAGGGTTAATATGGTCTGCCGATACCGATGCCTTCTCTTACCGGTTCTGTTCCAATAAATTACCGGCTACCAAGCGGTTGATATTGTCTAAACTTGCTCGCATTTATGACCCGCCTGGATGGTTAGTTCCTGTTACATTCACCGCCAAGCTGTTGATTCAACGCCTGTGGATTGGACACTCCGATTGGGATGAACCTGCCCCCGCCGATGTTACCCGCGACTGGGACATTTTTCAAAACGAACTTGAATCTGTATCAAAGATATCCATCCCTCGCCGTTTCCCCTTCTATCAGGAATCCCGCAGCAGTCAACGACTGGTCGCCTTCTGTGACGCTTCAGAATTAGGATACGCGGCCACCATTTATCTCCACTCTACCTCATCCGCCGGTGAAATCGCGGTTCATCTACTCATAGCTAAATCCCGAGTAGCTCCCCTCAAAAAGGTATCCCTTCCAAGGTTAGAATTATGCGGAGCTCACCTTTTAGCAAAATTAACCACTAAAATTCTCGGTATGTTCCCTCAACCATTTGAAGATATCGTTGCTTTCTCGGATTCCGCGGTAGCCCTCACCTGGATTCGCGGCGAGCCGCACCGATGGAAAACTTTCGTGGCCAATCGCGTCACTGAAATACAGGAAGTTATCTCCCCTTCTCAATGGCGTCACATTGATGGTAAGGAAAACCCCGCCGATTGTGCCTCTCGGGGGCTATTCCCCAATGAATTCACCCGTCATCCTCTGTGGTGGACAGGTCCCTCCTGGTTATCAAAACCGCCTAGTCAATGGCCAAAATCGCACATAGATTCCCCGCCTGACGCCGTTAACAAGGAGCGTCGAATCTCCAAAGAAATCATCACTTGTGTCGCCCTAACTTCCCTCGACTTGGAAAGTCGATATTCTTCCCTGACTCAACTCCAGAGAATCACCGCCTGGTGCCTCCGCTTCGCCCACAACTGTAGGAATCCTGATCGCCGATACACCGGGTTTCTTTCCGCCGTTGAACTAAACATGGCACTTGATACCCTAGTCCGCGGAGTCCAACAAGTCGCGCTAGCAGATGAATATAAAGCCGCGTCAGAACCCGCCTCCAAGTTGCGCATTAAACGCATTTTACAATTGTTCATCGATTCCCACGGCCTTTTGCGCGTAGGCGGTCGTCTTCATCTTGCTCCTCGCCCGTTTGATGCTAAACACCCGGCATTACTTCCTAAGGATCACCCCCTCACTCACTTAATAATCGATAATGCTCATCTTACCAACTTACACGCCGGTCCATCTGCTACTCATTCATTCATTCGCCAGAGATTTTGGATTTTAGACGGAAAGAACGTTGTTCGCCATCGCCTAGCAAAGTGTAACCGATGTTTTCAAGTCAACCCCCAACCACTCATTCCCACCATGGGTTCGCTCCCTAAAGACCGTGTTTCATCCACGTATGCTTTTCTTAAAGTAGGAGTCGACTACGCCGGTCCCTTCTCGGTTTCTTCTGCCCGCATTCGGGGATGCCGCGTCACTAAAGCCTATATCTGCGCCTTTGTCTGCTTTTCCACCAAAGCTGTGCATCTAGAACTCGCCTCCGAGCTCTCCATCCCCGCATTTCTTGCCGCTTTCGCTCGGTTCTGCAGTCGCCGCGGCGTTCCCTCTGACATCTATAGTGACAACGGTACTAATTTTGTAGGGGCTAGTCGCCAGCTGAACGAAATTGGGCGTTTCCTGCGACACGCTGATACCCGCGAGGCAATATCACAACGCTCATCCGCCCTGGGAATTCAATGGCATTTTATCCCGCCTAGTGCTCCCCATTTCGGAGGTCTTTGGGAGGCTGCAGTCAAGTCCACCAAGCGACATCTCCGTACTGTTATGGGTTCCCAGATTCTGTCTTTCGAGGAATTTTCTACTCTCTTGACTCAAATAGAGGCCGTTCTCAATAGTCGCCCCTTGTGCGCTCTCTCTCCGGATCCTCAAGACTTAGAAGCCTTAACCCCTGGCCATTTTCTCATTCACCGACCTCTTAACGCCCCACCTAGTCGCGATGTTTCCGACACCCCGGTTAATCGGTTAACAAGATGGAAACTAGTCGATAAACTTCACCAATCATTCTGGAAACGGTGGACGGTAGAGTATCTGCACACTCTTCAACAGCGTTCCCGCTGGACGGACTCCTCTCCTGAATTAGCTCCGGGTTCTCTCGTTCTGGTCAAAACGGACAATCTACCTCCCCTTTACTGGCCTCTCGCCCGGGTCGTCGAGCTGTTTCCAGGTACTGACAATGTAGCCCGAGTGGCCAGCATCTTAACCCCTTCAGGCTTGCTTAAACGTCCCGTTAATCGCCTATGCCCCTTACCCTTTCAATAATGTCGCATCCGCGCCATGGGGGGGGGATGTTCAGTCTCAGACTGTTTGAATTTAAAAACAATGTTTCCCGCCATCCAATGCCTCCTAACTTATTGTAAGTGCGTAGCTTAAGTGCAAGTTAAGAAGGCTATGAAAATCAGCTGTCGGATGTCTACCGCCACGTGCGTCATCCCCACTCCGGCTCACTCTGCTGTCGACCGCCGTCACGTTAAGATCTCCATCTCTCAATCATCCTGCCACCGGCCGCCATCACGACGCAGGTGTTATCTTTGGTCAGATTGGCAGTCGACCACGTAAGTAAGATCTTACTATATGCAATTGCCATTTTTTCTTCAAAGAATTGACACAGAGCAGAAGAGAGGTCAACGTTGGAGATTGTGCAACCCAAGCATATCTCTATGAGTTTCAGTTCACCGGAAGTTAAGTTCGCCTTCAGAAACACTAGTGGGTTTGTTCGCCGTATTTAATAGCTATTTATTTTAATCACCAGGAGTGGATTAGAATACAGAGCTCTGTCAATTAGTCTGGTTTTCTTTATCTCTGTTTAATTTTCTTAAATGTTTCATGATTATTTCTTAACATGCTCTAAGGCCTTAATTCATTGTAAAATTGTTAGTGCTAAGTTTCATTTAATTTCAAGAATTCTAGTTTCTTTTTTCTTCATCTTTATTCATTCATAACCTTTTAAGTTATTGTTGTTATTAGAAGTGTCATATGGTTCAGTTTTATTTTATTTCATTTTATCTAATGCTCGAGCTGGTTGTTAATTGTATTTTTCCTTAAGAATAAAAGTTTTGTTTTTCTCTCTCTGTAATTTCACCGCTCTTCTTTTTTTTTATTATTCTCCTTCATCATTATTTTTAATATTAACGCCCTATCGAACAATATGTTTTTTAAGCGAAAAAGAGCTAACAATGAGTATTAGTCTCTTTTGAGTAATTTTTTTCCAAAGTTAAATCCACTGTCGACCCCATGGTTTCCAATGAGTCCAATTCAAACTTTGATTTTTGGTTAATCGATTAAGATATAAACCATAATATCAAGATGATATGAGAGCTTACTTGGTCTACTGTATATTGCATGCTGATGTGGATAGTAGCACAATTTAAATGGACAATAAAATTATCTTGTGAAGATATGTGAAGGAGCTAGAAAATTTTTAAATTCACACGGTATTAAAATTATCTCAAGTCATGATTGCCTTTTTTTTTTTTGTGTGTGGCCATGTGCACTGCGACCTCCTGGGTCTATTGTGCGCCTAACTTGTCTGAGTTCTAAATTGCTATATTTAGAGCATCAGTAAATTTTAGCAAACTTGTTGGGTTGACCAGTTCATTAGTGCTTGGGTCAGATAAGTTTACCTCGCCAAATTGCTGAATCTTAGCCTCACAAGTCGTTCACACCAGCTTATAATGTGATAAGCTGTCTCATCCTCCTTGCCACGGAATCTGCAGATAGGTGAGTCTGCGAGTTTGAGCCTGTGTATATGTTTGTTAAGTTTACAGTGTCCTGTATAGATCGCTGTAATTTTTTTGAGTGCTTTCCTGTCCAAGTTCAGTAGAATGTCACTTCTTTTGACAGAGTAGCCTTTTAAAAAGAATTTGGAGTGATACTGTGTTTTGTCATTCCAATTCCGTTTTTTAATTGCACCATAGATTTCCCCTATCCTTCTTTTGGCATAGCTTAAGCTTATGCCAATTACCGGTTCAGGGGTTATGGGTCTTTTGGCTGAGCCTTTCCTTGCTAGGTCATCAGCTTTTTCATTGCCCTGGATTCCAGAATGTCCAGGCACCCATTCCACTCTAACTTTGTTGCTTTCAGCTAATTTGTTGAGCGCAGTATTACAGGCTTTGACAATCTTTGATTTGACTGCATGATTTTTGATTGCTCCGATGCCTGCTTGGCTGTCAGTAAAAATGGTTATATTTCTATTTGTTATTTTCTCAGCCAGCAGCTCTGAAGTGCACTGGTAGATTGCTAATACTTCAGATTGGAAGACTGTAGTATATTTCCTCAGTAAAATTGATGTACCTTTATTGGGTTTGTCATCTCTCCAGATCCCCGCTCCAGATCCTGTCTTGGTTAGTGAGCCATCCGTGTAGCAGTTGATTCCTTTATATTTTTTATGTGGTTTCAACTTGTTTATTATAGCTTGATAATTAATATCCAGGAATTCACGACTTTGTAGATCAGAGTGCATTGATAGCACTTGATCGTTTTCAATCTTCCCATATATCTCCCAGTGTCCCTCCCTAGAGTTTGTTCTAAGGGAGTTATTTTGTTTAGCTATCCTGTAAAAGGATTTCATTGCTTGGGTCTCCACTTGTTCTAAGGGAGTTATTTTGTTTAGCTATCCTGTAAAAGGATTTCATTGCTTGGGTCTCCACTTCTATCTGCAGTGGTGTTAAGTTTAGCATCACTTCCATTGCAGTCGTTGGAGTACTTTTCATTGCTCCTGTTATCATGAGGCATGCTAGCCTTTGTAGTTTGACAAGCAGGATTTTATTTTTTCCGCTATCTGCTTTGTGCCACCAAAGCAGAGCTGAATATAGAATCATTGGTCTGATCGCAGTAAGGTACAACCAATAGACCATTTTTGGTTTTAATCCCCATTTCCTGCCTATTGCTCTTTTGCAGGTCCGTAGGCATTTCAGGGCTTTGTTAGTCGCTGTTTCAACGTGTTTGGCCCAGTTGAGTTTATGATCCAGTATTACACCCAGATGCTTTACTTCTTTAGTGGGTGTAAGCTGGTATTCATTTAGTTTGGGTAATTTTATGTTTATTTTTTTCCTTTGTGTAAAGATACATATGTTTATTTTTTTTGGGTTAATGTTTATATGGGGTCAGAGAGTACGCTCTGATGTTTTCCTTCAATGAGGATTGCAAGATCATCTGCATACCCCTGTGTATAGAAGCCTGCGTCATTTAATTTCACTAGTAGAAAGTCCACTACTAGGCACCACAGTAATGGCGAGATCACACCTCCTTGTGGGCATCCTCCCTTGGGTTTTATCCACAATTTGGCATGTCCCAATTCCGTTTGCAAAATCCTTTCCTCCAGCATTCTTTCTATCCATCTGGAGGAGATTTTGTCTATATTTCTTTCCCTTATAGCGTTCTTTATGACGTTATATGGTGTTTTGTCAAATGCTCCTTCGATATCAACAAAGGTGCCAATTGTAATTTCTTTTTGGTTTAGAGATTTTTCAATCCTAGACACCAAGTTGTGCAATGCTACCTGGCAGGATTTACCTGCTTGGTATGCATATTGTTTTTCATGTATCGGATTTGTTTCCGATATATGTTTCCTCACGTGTCTATCAGTTATCTTCTCTAATGTCTTCATTAGGAATGATGACAGACATATGGGTCTAAATGCTTTGGGATCATCATATGATTCCTTGCCTGATTATGGTATATACCTTACCTTGGATATTCTCCATTCAGTCGGTATATATCCTAGTGCTAAGCTTCCTCTTAGAAGTTTTAAGAGGTGTGGTCTTATGATGTTTATTCCTTTCTGCATCAGTGCATGAAATATACCATCGGCACCAGCAGATTTGTATGGCTTCATATTGTTGACAGCCCATTCCAAAGCACTGCTGGTTACAATTTGCTTTGCTTCCCTCCACATTATTTCTTCATTGTTTGGTGTAGAGTATGTGGAGTTGTTGATTAAGGTATTATTTATTTCGCAGTTTGGAAACTGTATTTTTGCCATGGCTTCAAGGGTTTCCATTTCTTTCGTCGTGGATACCCCTTCTACCTTTAGCGTACCTAAGTTTACTGGTTCAGTTTTATTTAGTATTTTTTTGACAC
This sequence comes from Aelia acuminata, assembly GCA_911387785.2. Lineage (NCBI taxonomy): Eukaryota > Metazoa > Arthropoda > Insecta > Hemiptera > Pentatomidae > Aelia > Aelia acuminata. The sequence continues at coordinate 119,317,562 of OU426980.1, read as the reverse complement.
GGCTTACCTCTGGAATATCGCTCACCTCTGAGCAAAAATTCCTCCAAGCCTCTCTTTTGCTCTTCTGACAGATTTAGTGAGAGATTCCTTATAAATATCCCATCTGCCAGAGTTTTTTGCAGCATTGAACAATTTCCTTGTTTTTGTTCTAAGATTTTTTAATTCATTGTTCCACCATGGAACATTCCTGTTTGATTTTTTTGTTTTGGGCTTATTGCTATGATGGTAGGATTCCATCATTGCGTTTGTCAGTGTTGTGTTGAGACAGTCCAGTTGCCACTCATTGTGTGCGTCTGTTGGACAATGTCTCATTAGTTCAGTAAGTTTGGAGGATTACATTTCCCAGTCAGTGTTCTTAGGATTTCTGTACTCCTCATTGTAGTTTAGTTTGTCCGGTAGGTCAAATCGAATGTATTTGTGATCTGAGCATGTTTCCTCATTGGAGACATGCCAGTTTGTGATTTGCCTACTGAGTGTTTGTGATGCCAGTGTTATGTCTATTGCCTCCGATCTTTGTTTATTGTGAAATGTGGGTCTGTTGCCACAGTTCAATATTTCAAGATCATGTTTTATAATAAATTCAAGCAATTGCTCACCTCTTAAGTTGTTGTTACTGCTTCCCCAGATTTCATGATGGGAATTGCTATCTAGGGCAGCAACAATATTGTTTTCCTTGATTTCCCCCAGTATTTTCTCCATCATTGGGGTGGGATCCTTATCCTCATATGGTAGGTATCCCGCTATCAAGATAATTGAGTTGCCCTCTTTTGGGGTGTATTTCACTACTGCTGAGTCTCTGGAACAGAATTGCCAAAGAGGCAGCAGTTTTATTTGTGTTTTATATACAGGGTGTTTCGGAATTGCACGGCACTATTTTAGGTACGTGTTCTCTAACACAAAATAAACAAAAAAGTTCATATTAACATGTATCTCAAACTCATTTATTAAACAGATATCAAAGGTTAAAGATTTATTATTACTATTTATTTATTATTATTACAACATTTAGAGTAAATGTTCAAAGGCACCTCCGTTTTGTTGAATGCATCATTCAGCACGACGAATCCATGCTTCTCTGGCTCTTCGTATAGCATCAGGATGGTGGTTGATAGTTACTGCGGCTTCCACGATCCGATTTCTTAGCTCTTCTTGCGTGTCAACTGCCGCAGAATAAACCATAGACTTCATCCAGCCCCACACAAAATAATCTAATGGCGTTAAATCCGGAGATCGTGGTGGCCATTTAACAGGTCCGTTTCGACCAACCCATCGGTCTCCTTAAGTTGCATTTAAATAATCAGTGACACTATGAGAAAAGTGAGCTGGAGCACCGTCATGCATAAACCACAGCCATTGCCTAATGCCTAGCGGAATATCTTCTAGAATATCATGCAGATTATTTTGCAAAAAATGCAAGTAAGATATACCTGACAGCCTAGGTGGCAAAAAGAAGGGGCCGATGATTTTGTCGCTTAGAAGACCACACCAGACATTTAAAGAGAATGTATGTTGGTAATGTCCAACAGCAGTCGTATGAGGGTTTTCTTCGGCCCAAGTATGGGTATTTCGAAAATTAAGAATCCCGTTTCTTGTAAAGCAAGATTCATCAGTAACCAAAATGCAGTTCAGGAAGTTAGGATCTCGTGTGCATTGTCGAATTAACCACTGGGAGAAATTTCTGCGCTTGTTATAATCTTGTGGTAACAAATCTTGCCTACTTGATACGTGAAATGGATATAATTGTTGTTCGCGTAAAGTTCGCCATACGCTGGTAGAGGAAACATCGAAACGACGTGACAATCTTCTGGTACTAGTAGTAGGAGATAACTGAACAGCATCGAGTATTTCTTCTTCTACGTTTGCAGTTCGTCGAAATCGTTGTCGACCGGCGTTCACTCGTATAGGTTTTAGCGTACCATTATCCCTAAGACGTCTTTCAATGGCCTCATGGTTTTACGATTTGGTATTCTTCGGTTAGGAAATTTTTCACGATATCTTCGAACAGCAGCAGCACCGTTTGTATGTACCTCGCCATAAGTTAAAAGCATGTCTGTTTGTTCATCAAAAGTGAATAAATTTGTGGTATCTCCCATGATAATCATAAATTGAACTGTGTCACAAGATTCACTCACACTAAAACAAACAGAACTAGACAAACAGATGAGCAACTACTGTCATTGCTTATCGTTCATTTGTTTATCAGGTGATTAAAACCTTTTATTTAGTATTAAACACGTTAAACGTTGTACAGTCAGTCTTAATGCAGTAAATAAATAATAAATCTTTAACCTTTGATATCTGTTTAATAAATGAGTTTGAGATATATGTTAATATGAACTTTTTTGTTTATTTTGTATTAGAGAACACGTACCTAAAATAGTGCCGTGCAATTCCGAAACACCCTGTAGAATGCAAGCTCTGGGATTGTCCTTTGTGGATACTAAGCTGTATCCAGGAAGTTTCAATCCCTTGAGCTCGCCTTTTAATAGGTAAGGTTCTTGTATTAATATAATATCAATATTCTTACCTACGATATATTGATGCAGGACACCATTGGCTGCTATGCAATGGTGGAGATTTATCTGTAGCAATTTCATTTTTTTTTTTTTTTTTTTTTTTTTTTTTTTTTTTTTTTTTTTTATTTGCTTTCTGGTGGCACCATAGTGGCTTTCGCCAGGACTTTAGGTATAGCTCCTCCTCCAGTCGCCTCCCTAGGGGTTGCCTCTGTGGTTTTACCTTTTACCTTCAGTGGTGCTGTTGGTTCAGGTTCCTTTTTAGATTCAGCCTTGGCCTCCTCTTTAATTTCACCTACCTTTTCAGACATCACCGTTACTGTGTCTGAGTGGCATTCCTTCGTGTCGGCTGCCTCCTCAGTTACTTCCATTTTTTCCTCCTCTCCTTCAGCATCACTGATTGGGAATTGTTCTCTATATGATCCTTTTAGGTGTCTGAAGGAGATCAGCTTTATCCCACAGCCAACCATCATGTCCCTGGTTTTGAGACATTCCAGGCTGGGCTCTGAGATTTTGAAGATGACGAAGAAGCCCTTCTCCGACTCTTTTATATAGTGCAGTCTCCATGTTTTTATATCTGTTACTGCCTTATTTTGCACCCTTATTCTTCTAAGGAGTATTTCTTCAGATGGGGCTTTTCCTGGGATGAAAGCCCGAATCTTTACTACTTTCATAAGGTCCTTCGTGTCACAGACTCGGAGGAGCACGTCCTCCTTCATCTTAACACTTGGGATTATTTTCTTTAGCCACTGTACAGTGTGGTCATTTAGGCATGAGACAATGCAGCCTCCTCTATTGAGACTTGCTCCGTTGAAGAGTGGCTGATCGTCGTTGTCCTCATCGATCTCATCTACCTTTTCGGTGATGCTATCTTGCAGCTCCTCGCACTGCTCCCGGGTCAGCTGAGTGTGCGGGTAGTCCACAGGGACCACCGCAACCAACTGCCCTCTTGCTGCAAGGGCGTAATTAGTTTGTCCTGTGATTTCTCTGGGTTTCTTAGCCACAGGTGCTGAGGTTCCCGGAGAAGAACTAGGTCTTTTACTAGTAGGATATGGTCCAGTGGGCTGCCTCTGAGGCCTCACAGTGTAGCCTGCTGTCCTGGTTGGCTGCCCTCCTGTTCCCTGTCCTCGTCTATAGTAGCAACGTGGGGATCCACCCTTGGGCGCCGCGGCTTTGTTTACCGGGCCTTGCAGGGCCCTTGCATCCTTGGCCTGGCGCCTTTGGGAGGGTTCCCCTTTGTCAGTATGTTGGCCCAGCTTTGGGGTACTTCCCTTGGTCGGGTCAGCTTTGTCTGCCGGGCCTGCTTTGGCCCTTGTATCCTCCGCCAACCCTCCCTGGGTCGACCCCAAATCAGCTGGTGTATTGGCCAGGAGTTGGGCTTTCGCCTTCCTCCTGTTGCGCCTTTTTACGTTCTTGGTGGACCCCGTCGTGGCCGAGGCCTCCGACTGGTCCACACTTTGACGTGCAAGGCTATGTTCGGTTCCCGTCTTTTTAGTCAACGGAGCCTGTGAAGCAGCAGCTACACGAGCTGCATGATCCTCCAGCACTCCTAGTCTGTTAATCACTACTCTCAGTCCCTGTACTTCATCCGTCAGTGCTTCCAGGCCAGGTTCAACTGAGGCTTCGTCCAGGGTGTCTGGGTATAAGTCTGAGGTATTAAGTCCTGACTGGTTTGAGTCCTCGTTGGGTAAGTTAGGGTTTTTGTCTAGATAGAATGGTTCATTTTGTCTCTGTGTCATTGTTTTAGTCCCACTCCACGTATGGCTATCCGCCGGGGTATACCCCCATCTCCTCGCTGTCAATGTTGAGAGTCCTGGAGTTCCGTCCAGGAGCCGGAATATATGCTTCCTTCACGGGGAAAGTCTCAACCCGCTTTTCAGCATTCATGGGCCCTACTACAGCAGCCTCGGACCTCCCATGTTCCGATACATGGGCACCAATACGTGTGCTTGCCAGGCGGGATGCTCCACGGCACATGTAGGATGGAATCCACAGCCTTGCCATCCCCATCCATGCCGCTTCACAGGCTTGTGCTGGTCATGTTATCTTGTCTGTGTATTTGCTGTGGTACACAGTGCTTTTTTTAGTCCAGACTGGCCAGGTTCTGTGTGAAGCGGGTTACGCTTCATCTTATCTTTATGACTTTCCACAAAGATTCACCTAGTGGCTCTATTGAGCCGCCTAGGTGAACCCCTGTCGTTTGCGAGTTATGAATAACTCCCCGGGGGGGTACCACGAGGAGGTGACAGTAGGCGTTGATGGTGATTGGGTCAGCAGGAGAGCACTAAACAGTGAGTAGGGCACTATAGTTTAGTGCTCCCTCATGAAGTGAGTAAGACTCCCGCACTTTTCTAACGCTTCAGCTTTCCCTTTGCCCCACCCATCAACCCCCCTTGATTGCCTTTAAAATTGGCAAAAGCTCCAACAATGTTGAAAAAAAAAACCATTGGGGTTTCATTTTTACAATGTATTATCTGTAATGTAGTGTGAATGATTCTTAAATTTTTAAGCAAGTTCATTTTACCTGATCTGAAGAAATTATGAAGTTAGCATTTGTTTGTTTAATTATCGTCACTAAGGCTAATCCGGCGATGCTACAGTGGGAGTCATAAATTTTGTCTATCCAGGTATAATTAGGATAGAGATCTTTAACGAGTACCTGACATCATACAGGCTCGGGAGCTCTATTTTACCTCCTATCCGAAGGACGGCATAGCCAAGGATTTTAACTTCCTTTAAAAAATCCTTAAGCCACCCCGGGATGCGAACCCGTGACCTTTAGTATTGCAAGCTGCTATGCTAGCCACTACACCACAGGTGACCCTGAAGTTAGCATTAAATATTTTTACTTATAGAATAGAGCAGGTATCATAATCATAATTTAGTAAACAAGTTTTTAGGAAGAGACTATTTAATTATAGATATAGAATGCAAGGCCTCAAAGTCTCGTATTATTTCAATAATGCACTTAATCATGCAGATTACATGCCAATTTTTCGCCTATTCAGGCATCTTCAGGGCTTCTACAGTTTCGCAAGCAAGCTAGAAACAGTTAGAAACAAAAACTGTTTCTAGCTTGCTTGCGAAACTGTTGTAGCCCTGAAGATGCCTGAATAGGCGAAAATTTGGCATGTAATCTGCATGATTAAGTGCATTATTGAAATAATACGAGACTTTGAGGCCTTGCATTCTATATCTATAATCATAATTTAAATTTAGAAAAATTACATATTTTATTTAATAAAACTGAGTGTTATTCTTTTAGATGGTAGTGATGGGTCAGTTCTCCTGGGAGTCCTTGATTCATCGTTTCTTTTTTCTTATGCTGGTGCTATGTTTGTGAGGTAAAGGCTATATTGTTTTTTATCTATTCTATGAAATAGTTTTTAATTAACTGTCTTACAACTATGAAACAATTCATTGTAGTGGTTTTGTTGCTGAGCGTGTAAACTTGAGGTATTTCCTGGCTATAGGTATGATTTCCTCTGGCATAGCTAGTTACCTGTTTGGTATAGCTCACAGGTTTAATATACATTCCTTATGGTACTACATTGCAGTGCAGGTAATAATTTAACATTGATTTTTAGCTTATAGTAAAATCTGAATATTTTTGCTGAGCTTCCTTATTTTTGTATCTAATAATCTGAATTTACTTAATGATAATAAATTATCTTATTATTTTATTAATCTTTCTTTCATTGTACCCTCCTTCCTCCCTCTTTAGGTTATACGGAGATTTTCCTGGGCCAAGGGAAAGGACAGGGAACAATGCTCAGTTGTTAATCCCCCCATTCAGGACTCCAACTGGAAAACTTCAGGTTATCCATTTCATTGCTAGGGGCAACACATAGTCCAATGCGTTAACCAGCTTGGCCACCCCACCACATTTATTTTTATTTAATACATGCTGATTTTAGAGCCTTAAAAATAATAAAAGGTTCAATGCCGACATCAATAATCGTTTTCTACCATATCCATCTCCCGTCCGCCCTCCAAACCCAATTTCGTTTGACATGGCAACTTAATCCTTCATTCTTCGTCTCAGATATTGATTAGCACAACACTTATTTACCTTGCAGCTGTCGTATTAAACCTAAGTCACTCAGTGGTCGCGTGATGTCTGACAGACGCCACTAGCCTCTACCCTTAATTAAATCTTTATTAAGTAAATACATTTTATGGGCAGTACTAAAAACTTATACATTTAACACATTGTAGTGGGGATACATAAAATTACGTTTTTCACAAAAGTATTACTACTTTATCCGCCCTCTTTGCACAGTTTGCGAAAAACGTAATTTTACATGTCCCGACTAAAATGTGTTAAAATGAAACAAATTATGTTTACTTTCCTTTCTTTTTTTTTTTTATTATGTTAAACTATTTTAGAGATACTTAGAAAACAAAGTTACATATAAAGTTTAGAAACTACTATGTTCAATATAATCCAATACATACAAGGGTCGTCCAGAAAATGAGTTCCGTTTTGGTCTGTAGGGCGGTAGGAGTGGTTTTTGCCAAATCCGGCAACGCCGCTATAAAGAGGAGAGGTGGGGGAATAGAATGAGAGGTGGGTGACCTCAGTCGGTCTGTTCCAACGTCAGGGCAGGTAGTTGAAATGGAGCCCTCCACGTCGCGTCCCGCCACCTCGATCCCCGTTCCCTTTCGAGTTGTTTTGTGCGAAGTGATTCAATTTCTTTATGCACAGGGTTTCAAATCAGTTCAAATTCACGAACAGCTCATTTCTGTTTATGGAGAAGGTGTAATGAGTGAGTCAATGGTGAGGAGATGGGTACGTGAATTTAAGGCGGGAAGACATTCACTTGAGGATGAAAGTGGGAGAGGCAGACCCTCAGTTGTGACGGACGAAATTGTCGCAGAAATCGACAATGCAGTTCGCAAAGATCGTCGTTTAACCCTAGATGAACTCCCCCTTAGTTTCCCAGACATCTCACAATCCCTCATCCATGAGATCGTATCGAAAAAACTTGACTTTCGGAAAGTTTGCGCCCGGTGGGTCCCTAGAGAGCTGACACCCCAACACAAGGAACAACGAATGGCTGCAGCTCAAGAATTTTTGGACCCCTACAGAACTGATGGGGACGCATTCCTGAAGTCTATCGTCACTGGAGACGAAACCTGGGTGTCACACTACACTCCAGAAAACAAAAGACATGGAATTCTCCTGATTGATTTTTTGCCTCAAGGTGAAACAATTAACGCCAACCGCTATTGTGAGACCCTGAAGAAGCTTCGTCGGGCCATACAGAACAAGAGAAGAGGAATGTTGACCTCCGGTGGTTGCCTTCTCCACGACAATGCTCGGCCTCACGTTGCTCGTTCCACAGCTCAACTTTTGGATGAGTTTGGTTGGGATGTTCTGACCCATCCACCTTACAGTCCCGACTTGGTCCCTTCACACTATCACCTGTTTACCAAAATGAAGGCGGAATTGGCGGGAGAACGTTTCACAAGTGACGAGGAAGTGAAAGAAGCTGTCACGAAGTGGACCAAGGAGGTGGTGGCAAGCTTCTACGAGGAAGCACTTTTCGTGATATACTAAATGTATTGACGTCGCCGGGGATTACGTGGAAAAATAATACATATTTTCAAGTATAATACCTCTAAGTTTCAAATTTTTTCAATAAAAACTTGATTTTAAAAAAAGAAACGGAACTTATTTTCTTGACGACCCTCGTATCTTAAATTACTCAATTAAATGGTATTATATAAGAAATAATAATAACCATGAAGGGGCTTATTCATAACATAGAAATTAAATAAGAACATTTAGGAGTTTATAGTTGTCCAACTCATGATCCACCCTAAAAATCCTAAAAAATGAAATTTTAAGGTAACAAAATACAATAGTAGTATAAAAAAAATTCAAGTATACTTTTTTTTTTTTTTTTTTTTTTTTTTTTTTTTTTTTTTTTTTTGTGGAGGCAATTGCACCGCGGCCCATATGGGCCTATTGTGCGCCTAAATTCTTGCCTGGGTTCCAAGCTGCCCTAGAGGCTAATTTTAAGAACCTCAGTAAACTTGAGTAGGCTGCTTGGGTTGATTACCTCATGCGCCTTAGGGTCAGTGATGCGGTCCAGGCCAAACAACCTGAATCTAAGTGCTGCGAGTCTGTCACAGAGGCAGACTATGTGAAAGGCTGTTTCACGCTCTTTCTCGCAGTATCGACAAATTGGTGATGCCGCCAGTTTGAGCCTGTACATATGACTTCTAAGCTTACAGTGTCCGGTGTATATAGCTGTAAGTCTTTTAATAGCATTCCTGTCAAGATTTAGAATTTCGCCACTCCTCTTGGCAGAAGGACTCTCTAGGAACAATTTGGAGTGTCGTAGGTTTTGCGTCATCCAAAATTGTTTTCTTTTTGCTCCATAGATCTCCTCTATCCTCCTTTTGGCAGAGCTTTTGCTGATGCCACACACCGGTTCGGGAGTGATGGGTTTGATGTTGGATCCTTTCCTAGCTAGAGTGTCTGCATTCTCATTTCCTGGTATGCCAGTATGGCCTGGCACCCATTCTACATTCACTCTGTTATTGTTTGCTAGGCTGTTGAGTCTTGTTTTACACTCCCATACAACCTTGGAGTTAATGCAGGTCCATGTCAACCATGTCAAATGCAGCATTCCGAGGTAGTTGGGTGAGAGATACACATATGCTTCGCGGAATCAGAACTTACGATTTTCCCGTACTATTCTGAGAAGTATCCCTGGTGTCTGAGAGACCGCTCCATCTTGGGAGAATTGTTTTTTGCATGTTACTTGCTCATTTTATTTTAAAAAACCTTAAGGTGATGCTCATCCTATGAGTAAGTGTCCATGTTTCATATCTGTAGAGAATGGGAAGTATAGTTGTTTTTTTTATTTTATTTTTCAGATCCAGGACTGAAGAAACAAGCTATGCAATTTCAAAACTAAAAAATAATAATCATTTCATGCCTTGGATCTTGTTTTGACTTCCCCTTCAATTTCGTTCTTTCTTGGTATTATTTCCCATAAATTAATGCCGAGGGGGATTAATGCTGAGTATTATGACATGTCTCCTAGCTCTGGGTTTCGAACTGGTAATCTTCTGGTTTCCAATCATAGGTTGTCATATTCCCTAATGCGTTTGCCCACTCGTCCATCCCGCCACCCAGCCCTTTATCACCTGTCCGTTTCTGGAGCTAATCATTTATTTCGTATTATCTGTTTTTATTTGTAGCCCAAGTTCTTAACAGGTTTTATAGTTTCAGTGTCTTCACCAAACATTCTTAAGTCTTTGGTATAAACCTCTTGGTATTTATCACTTCTCTAATGGCATATTTTAGTTTTTAATTTGATAAAATATGTGAAAGGGAGTGAACTTGGTTTTAAACCCTAATCAACCTCAAATCTCATGAAAAAATAATTGCAGAGTATCTTTGTTGAGTGTTTTGGTTATGCACATCCTTTATAAATTATTAACTTTTTTATTGTTCCCTGCTCGACAAGAATATTGTACAATTTCTGGCATCCAATCATAAACCATAAGCCTTAAATCTGTGGCCCCACTTCAAAGCGAAATACATTTTTCACTTTATGCTGTCTCTAAAGTGTTAATAGTTTTTTTATTTATCCTTCATAGTTTATTGAGATACTATTGAAGTTTTACTTCCAGAATTATATCAAATATTGCTTTATATTATAATGTTTTAGATTTTTGGTGGCATTGTTCAAACTACCGGTTGGCCAGGTGTTTTGGCTGTCATGGGAAATTGGTATGGTAAAGGAAACAGAGGTGAGAATTTATAAGTGTATCTGTATTAACTATTTATTATTTTATTCTATATCTCTAATCTGTTTATCTAGAGTAAATATTAAAAAATATTTCTTTTTTATAAAATGAAACAGTAGTACATTAGTTAGGCCTTGCCTTTTTCAAGAAGAAGATGAGCCCCATTTGTTTATTAATTTATTATTTTGGTAGTGGACACTGTTAGTGGTCCTTGGCCTGCTCTATTGCCTTACTTCAATTTTTCCAGCTAGTAGCATTTTTTTTCCCTTAAAATTCTTCGTCATCTTATCCCATGAATTTCACCTTTGATATTCACTTAGACCTAATTTCTTCTGACTTCCCATAATAGTCCTCTTAAAGATTCATTCATCTTCACTCAGGATACTTCTTAACAATTTAATATTCAATACTCAGTAAACTACGAGATAGTTTACCTAAAGTTCATTCATCTATATTCATGTATGTCTGCTGCTGAAGAACAGATAAAAATCTGATTTACTTAGCTTACTATAGTCAGTTCTTATCTCTTCCTGTATCACCTTAATGTATTTTTTAAAGTATTTATAGCCTTTCAATTCTGATCAAATGCAGGTATGAACTTCTCCTATTCCTAATTAAAATAACTTTGTTTTAGTATGGGTACATTTTTGTTCAGTATTTGATCATGAAAGTTGGTTTTTAACTAAGTTTACTTGAATATTTACTAGGAAAAGTTATTGGCCCTTCCATAATCCTTTTTCTTTTTCTACCTGAATTTGAGAATCGTGATTTGTTCTTTACAGATCTAAAAATAAAAGTAGAGGGAGTCATCTCATATGTCTGATGCCGAAGGCAGCTTTCATGCTAAACTGCCTGTGCTGTATCTACATCTTCTTCCATTTAATCTGCTTAGTTAGCTTACATTAAAAAAAACAAAATTAAAGTGAATTGAAAAATAATGAAACTCCAACTGCTGTATCTATATTTTTTAAAATAAAATTTTCCTGAAGAATAATGCATTAAAGGGTATTAATTTGTTTTCCAGGTTTAATATTTGGTCTGTGGAATTCACACACATCTGTAGGTAATATAGTTGGAGCTTTAGTTGCCAGTAGCTTACTACAAACTGATTGGGCTCTGTCATTTATGATTCCCGGTGTAATGATTGCTGGAATGGGCTTTATTAATTTTTTATTCCTCATCGATTCTCCTGAAAGTATGGGCTTAGATAAACCTGGTTCCCTTAAAGAAAATCATTGTGATGCTTCTTCAGATGTATGTATATATCTATATTTAATCACTAGTTGGGTTTTCTCTTATTTTTTCTGTATTATGAAATAAGTATTATTTTTTTAAATGCTGCTGCACATAACAGTCATGTAAAATATGTTAAAAATAATATCAAATTCAAGCAAATTGGAATTTTTGTTTTGATAATGATCGGCACAACAGCTCCTAAGTTTAGAGAAATATATATTAAATTTAAAGAAATTAAAATTAAATAATCTGGTAAAATTTATTTTTTATTTTGTTCACTCGATTCCTTCTCATCATGGAATAATTCATGACTTAGGTGTAAGGTGTTGGGTTATGTATGTGACTTGGTTTTATGGATGCTTTTGTTTTGTTTGCTGCTTTTTATATTTTGATCTACATTAGCCTTCTCTGAATGCTAGCATACATTCGAGTAACCGATTCGTTGAATAAGTGCAATATGGATGGTAGACTAACTTGCAAGCAACATTTACTGCAATGAATTATTATTTAATAAAAAAGGTTGAGTCATCTGGTTAAAATATTTGTTTCAAATGATTTTATAAAAATAGTAACTGACGTTTGTTTAAAAATTTTTGTAAAAAAATTAATGTGTATTTATCCAATATTTTAAACAAGATAATGTATTTTAGAATAAAGGCTTAATGAACCCGAAGGCCTGATGCCGACTCCACCAATTGCTTCCTATACACTTCCAACCACCTCCCCCGTCCAATCCCAACTCTACAAGATGAGCCCTGATGTATATTGTCAAGAGTACTCATGTACTCACCGAATCCTTCCTAATTTTTAAACTTCGGGACAGAAAGCATGAGCTAAATAATTTGCAACTGAAAAATAACTAGAATTCCCGGCCTTTAACATAGCCTTAATTTCCTCTTCAATTACGATTTTTCTAGTTATTGTAGGTTCTAAATATCTAAATTTTTCCACGGCTTCAAACTTATTTCTAGCCCTATTTCTTACCGGCTTTCATCAACGTATTTGTATTTTTTCTATCGTTTCCATTTCATCGCCAAGCAAAACCAAATCATCAGCATAACCGAGTACGGATATATTTCCACCCAGATTCAAAACCTTTCCGGTACTTATCACCTCCCTAATAACATATTCTTGAGCTAGAGAGAGAGACACTTTATTCTTCATAAAAGAGATGCTGCCCAACTACAATGGGTTGCTAATACACAGTATACTATATGTCTATCTCAGACTATTTATAAAATCCTATTGTAATAATATATAATAATAACATCCAAGCATATACAGGGTGACATGCTACTCGTGCGACAAACTTCACCAGTAGATTCTCCACCATAAATTGAATAAAAAAGTTCATATTGACCATGGTCCGATTCTTAACCATTTCGGAATAATTTCGCTTTTTATCGATTTTGAAAGATATCACGACCTGGCATCGGAAAACCGTGATATCTTTAAATCTGAAAATTTCTCCAAAAAGCTGTTAGCACCGTTGAAATCTATATTAATTGTTCAATAATAAAATGGTCAATTCAAAATTTTTGGGCCAATTTGTCGTGTTTTATTTCAGCCAGAACAACAAAATAAGTGAAAAATTTTACAAATCGGAAAGTGTTTAACATAATCCAGAGTTTCTAATTTTAGTATCAGAAGGCAGCAAAGTTGAGGGAAAATACCTCATTTAATAACGCTTCTAACGCACTTTTCATTTTTTAATTTTGTGTTTCTATGACCAAGATATGGATGACATAAAGAGAAAAAATTATGGTTCAAGGATTGTTAATGCTTGAGAATTTACATTTTAAATTTGAAAAACTAATACAACTCACCAATATCTTTAAAATAAATTTATTTTTAATCATTTTACTTATGTTCAAATTGGAAGCCGTACTCTGCAATACACGAATGTGCCCGTTTTCTCATACTCCCAACTGTCACACCAAAAGTGAGAAAACGTCGAAGTTTTTCAGCAGCGGCGAAGATCCTTGCTCTCAAATTGTCTATGTTTGTCACTTCAGTGCGATAGATCAGTTCCTTGAGATATCCGCAGACGAAATATTCCATGGGGTTGAGATCAAGAGATCTTGGTGGCCATAGAACTGTCCCATCACGGCCGATCTACGTTTCGAATGTTCTGTCAAATACGCCTGAAATATTCTAGAGGAGTGAGGAGACGCACCATTACTTAAATATTATCGAAAACACGCGGCCTACCTTGCTGGAGGACCTTCTTTTACAATTGAGGAGAAACATAATTTTTCAGCACGAGTACATCTCCAATAACTTCCGCCCAAACACAGTTTTTGGCAGTAATGGCGCGTCTCCTCACTCCTCTAGAATAGTTCAGGCATATTTGACAGAACATTCGAAACGTAGATCGGCCGTGATGGGACAGTTCTATGGCCACCAAGATCTGATGATCTCAACCCCATGGAATATTTCGTCTGTGGATATCTCAAGGACTAATCTATCGCACTGAAGTGAGAAACATAGACAATTTGAGAGCAAGGATCTTCGCCGCTGCTGAAAAACTTCGACGTCTTCTCACTTTTGGTTTGACAGTTGGGAGTATGAGAAAACGGGCACGTTTGTGTATTGCAGAGTACGGCTTCCAATTTGAACATAAATAAAATGATTAAAAATAAATTTATTTTAAAGATATTGGTGAGCTGTATTAGTTTTTTTCAAATTTAAAATGTAAATTCTCAAGCATTAACAATCCTTGAACCATAATTTTTTCTCTTTATGTCATCCATATCTTGGTCTTAGAAACACCAAATTAAAAAATGAAGAGTGCGTTAGAAGCGTTATTAAATGAGGTATTTTCCCTCAACTTTGCTGCCTTCTGAAACTAAAATTAGAAACTCTGGATTATGTTAAACACTTTCCGATATGCAAAATTTTTTTAGTTGAGAATCAGACCATGGTCAATATGTACTTTTTTATTCATTTTATGGTGGAGAATCTACTGGTGAAGTTTGTCGCACAAGTAGCATGTCACCCTGTATAAACCTACACAGTTATAATTTTTTTAATTTTTTTTTTTTTAATTTTTATCCTTTCTCTCCTTTACTCTAGTAAGCGAATCCACTTGTTTCAAACCAAAGTGAACCTCAAACCTCTCAGAAAAATAATTACTGACTAACTTTATTGAATGTATCGGTCATGCACATCCTAACTACGAGGGTCGTCCAGAAAATAAGTTCAGTTTTGGTCTCTAGGGAGCTAGGAGTGGTTTTTGCCAAATCCGGCAACACCGCTCGAAAGAGGAAAGGCGGGGGAATAGAGTGAGAGGTGAGTGACCTCAGTCGGTCAGTTACTGACTTTCGGAAAGTTTGCGCCCGGTGGGTCCTTAGAGAGCTGATGCCCCAACACACGGAACAACGAATGGCTGCAGCTCAAGAATTTTTGGACCGCTACAGAACTGATGGGGACGCATTCCTGAAGTCTATCGTCACTGGAGACGAAACCTGGGTGTCACACTACACTCCAGAAAACAAAAGACAGTCCATGCAATGGAAACACCCCACCTCCCCAAGTGCCAAAAAATTCAAATTCGTGAAGTCAACCAGGAAAATCATGGCTTCTGTTTTCTGGGATCAAATGGAATTCTCCTGATTGATTTTTTGCCTCAAGGTGAAACAATTAACGCCAACCGTTATTGTGAGACCCTGAAGAAGCTTCGTTGGGCCATACAGAACAAGAGAAGAGGAATGTTGACCTCTGGTGTTTGCCTTCTCCACGACAATGCTCGGCCTCACGTTGCTCATTCCACAGCTCAACTTTTGGATGAGTTTGGTTGGGATGTTCTGACCCATCCACCTTACAGTACCGACTTGGCCCCTTCAGACTATCACCTGTTTACCAAAATGAAGGCGGAATTGGCGGGAGAACGTTTCACTAGTGACGAGGAAGTGAAAGAAGCTGTCACAAAGTATACCAAGGCAAGCTTCTACGAGGAAGGAATTTCGAAGCTCATTTCGTGATATACCAAATTTATTGACGTCACCGGGGTTTACGTGGATAAATAATACATATTTTCAAGTACAATACCTGTAAGTTTCAAATTTTTTCAATAAAAACTTGATTTAAAAAAAAAAAAACGGAACTTATTTTCTGGACGACCCTTGTAGATTTACTAATTTCTTTAGTGTTCCTAGTTCAGTCAGAATATTATACAGCTTATTGTGTTCTATAGAATCATAAGCATTTTTAAAGTCGATATTTAGCTGATGTACAATACCTTTATATTCTAATTTTTTCTCTAATATTTGACAGAGAGTTGAACAATTCCATCTGAAATCACATTGATAGTCTCCGATAATTTCCTCGGTGTATTCAGTCATTCGACTTGTCAGGATTAAAGTAAATATTTTGTAACAGATTGGAAGTAATAATAATAATAACTCTTTATTTAACCCTTTAGCAGCTAAGGGTACTGGACGAAAGTTGCACTGAGAAGCTAAGCGGGTTGGCCGGCTTTTCCCTCCCCAAGCTAAGGCATGTAGGCCACTCTCCGCCGCTGACTGCCTTAACTTCTTTAACTCCTCATTACCTTTTCCGACTATTTCTTAATGTTTTATTTACTTTTTATGATTCTGTAATACCTTTATTATTATTTCAATAAATTAAAACGCTAGATTATGGATTGTAATCAGAGATTATGTGTTATTACTTGGTATAAAATTACTTTAAGACCCCTGAGGGTAGCCAGGGGAGGGATAATGGACAGACAAAAAAAAATAGCAGGTAAAAAATGGGTGATACGGGCTTCCCTCATCGGAGGAACCAGGTATTTCACAGGTACCAGGCCGGAACAAATATTTCCCCAATAGAGACACCCCTGTAGCCTAGCGGCCGCTAGATGTACTCTCCGATAAGTCTCCGAGGATCCGCTAGGATGTGCCTCAGTCACAAGTTATCTCGTGTGAAGCTGGTGACGTTAAATAAGTGAAAAACCGGTTGCGAGATATACCATCTTCTGCTACTGGGGACCGGCAGCCCGCCACGAGTAATTCTTGTCATCCGCTTGTGGGGACCGTCTTTATTTTCCGAGATATTTCGTCCAGAGCCATTAAAGGTTTAATTGTCCCGGGAACTAGTCCTTTAGGAACAAAATTATACAGAAATGTCTAAAATGCTTTAGAGCCTGAGAGTAGTACAATGAAAATGAAGCAGATTGAAATGAAAGAACAGGGGGAATAGAGTTCCATAGGGATGAGGACCGGATAATGATGGATCTAGCGAAAGCTGATGTTCGGTGGGCAGGAGTATGTAGATCTGAAGACCTAGGACAGGTATTGCGGGAATGGACTGAGGATCTGAACTGAAGAAGTTCGGTGATATTTGAGGGACGACAGGATCGGATAACTTGGAAAAAGAAGGAGGCTACAGTGGTCCCGATTCACGCATTATGGTGCAAAAAATCCCAAAAACCAACTTTTTTTTTCTGGATCTTATAATTTTTCTTGGTTTTTATACATATGAATGCTGGACCTTGAAAATATAGTTGAAACAAAAATAGCCTAAACTTTGTGGAATATTGAACATTTCAAAGTTGTATGTTTCTGGCATCTCCATCGCGCCTTTTTGCAGCCCATTAACCAATTTTTGTATCATTCGTTAGTTAATTTCCATCAATTTTTACTTATGTCACCTTGAATGTGCATTCCATATACAATATACAGCCATCCAAATGATTTCTGTATCCAGTGATTTAAGCGAATGAACTATTTTTAAAGTAAACAATTTTGGTCACCTATTGTTCATATTGGGGAATGTCTGAAAACTTTTGTCCGCAAGTGTCTGTGATGGTTGTGGCACTACACATTACAGAAACTGTCTGAGTTTCAATTGTATAAGTTTCACGTCCATCACAATTCATCAACATTAGGAAAAGGGGAGTTTTTAGAGATAAAGCATGAGTCACGGATGGCCGGTTCGAAGGGTGTGCTACCTTAATTTGATATTTGTGTTCCTAATTTCTGTTGAGTTAGTTAATAAATCACTAATTACTGGGAAATGAAATGTTCTGTGTTTAATTTTTATTTATAATATTAAAATTCTAAACTTATATAATTGAAATTCAATATGTGCATTTTAAAATGTGTTCTTTTTATTCCACTGTTGTATACACTTCAGATTATTCCCAGTGAATATTCTTATTATATTGTTATGTTAATGTGCACATATGTTTTTTTTTCGTGTTTTAAAATGTTGTGTTTATTAAATTTAAAAAACATAATGTACCTAATACGAATGCTCTAGTGATGACTTATTAAATAATTAATTCTGTAGTATGAGTAATTGTGAAGAGCATTAAAAGAGTTCTTTTTGTTATAAATTAAAGATTTTACATGATAAGTTAATATAAAATGAAGTATGAATCTATATAAAACAACTGTAAAATCCACTAATAAACATAAAGTCTCCTAAATAAGCATAGACTCTTTCCATTCTTCAGGCATTTTCTCATTATCCCAGATCTTTTCAATCAAAAGATGTATTTTAGAAATCGCAGCTTCCCCACATGCTTTGATTAGTTCGCTAGGAATATTATCAGTCCCCTCTACTTTATAAGATTTTAACTTTCTGATAGCTATTTCGACTTCCCTTATACTTGGTTCTTTTAATAACGGTTCAGCAGTTTGGTACTCTAAAAATGGTAAAAAACAAATATTTTCTGCATTCAAAATACTATCAAAGTGTCCTTTGAACTTACCCTGTCTATCGAATCTGCTATGATATTATTATTTTTATCTCTAATGCCCGTAGTAACTGGTCCTAAACGTTTATGCTGTGAATTTATACCTTTGCACATATATGTAATGTTATTTACGATTCTATTATTTTCTATTTCTATTATTTTGTTTTTAAGATGGTCTCTTTTTTCATTTTAAAGAAATTTAGTTGTTTCGTTCCTTATGCCTTGGAAGTAGGCACGATTGTCTTTGCTATGATAATTGAAAACTTTGAGTTTAGCGGCTTTTCTCATACAAGTTTAAACAATCTTCATTGAATCACGGTTTATTCCTATTATTTTCCCTTTTTCCTGGACACAAACTACTGACCTCTTTAATATTATCCCTAATCACTACCTATAATTAATCGATGTCTCCACCATTCTCGATAGAGGGCTCTATTACATCAAATCTATTCTTGACTTCAATTTCACATTGTCTTCTAATTTTCAGAATTTTAAGTTTTTCCAGATTGAAATATTCATATGAGATCCATTTTCTTTTTTTGAAAGTTTTTGTTGAACTTTAGCGACTAATATTTCACGATACGACCTAACATTAATAATACTATTTTTCCACCTATGATCATTTTGATTTGACCAAAACATGATCAATTTGATTTCGTGTTTGTGAATCCGGTGATGTCCAGATGTATTTATGAATATCTTTATTTTTAAACATTTTAAATTATTATGTTTTTCGAAATAGCAAAGTTAATCAATTGGATTCCGTTATCATTACTAATTTTGTGAAGAAAACTTTCTTTACCAATAGTCGGAAAATATACCTCTTCCCTACCCACCTTTGGGTTAGCGTCTCCTAAAATTATCTTCATGCATTTTTGCAGTAATTTATCGTAAACCCACTCTAGTTTTCGTATCATTTGGACTTAACTTCATCATTGCTGTCTTTGGTTGGAGAATGTATGTTGATTGATGTGATTTTAAACCACTGCCTCTGTAATGCATCAGTGGCTGGATCTACCCCCCCCCCCCCCGGCTGGAATGTCCCTCAAAGCGGATTTTAACCTATTTCTAATCAGAAACCCAGTGCCTAAACAATAATTTTCACTCCCTCCGTAGCAAATAGTGAACTTCCATTCTCTTAACGAGCTCTCCCCTGGCCAGCGGACCTCTTGCAGCGATTTTAACCCACCCGTTGTATTCAGATTTCTGAAGTTCCATGCCCCTAAAACTAAATCTCTTACTTACAACTTGTGCCATGAATCCCTTAAAGCAGTCCCCCCCTGGAGACCCAAACAGGGGACTAGTTTACCTTCAGATAATGAGCATTTTACCTTAAGAGAATCCATGACTATTTATAGTGTTTTGGTGAACTAAAGATTGGTGAGTAGAGTATTCAATCCTACGTCACACCCTCCAGCAAGCCTGGGGGGCCGCTCTTATCTTTTGGTCAGTAAGTCCATCGGATTTAGCCGGTAGGAACTTCCACTCATTTTTTGGTCAGCAGTTCATTGGACTTAGCCGGTAGATACTTCCTAGGAATTTCCACCGACCATCCCCACATCCGCTACCCGTGGGACACTCCTCATATGAGATGAGGTAATGAGATCCGTGCGAGGAGATAATGTATTTCACATCAATTTAAAAAGATACTCTTTTATAAGAATAAAGGTATTACTATCTTATTTTACAGAAACCCATTGATACATATAAGCTGGTTGAAGTGGAAGAACAGTTGTCATTAATTATCATGATAAACATAAATAAAATTAAAAAGTTATGTATTTATTTTATGACTTTTTAAAAAGTCCTACATATTTACATAAAAATATATGGACTCCTGTTTATCTTATATTGACTACTTATTCAATAATTTTCAAAATTTTGACATTTCTTGTATTTCGTAAAATTTGATTTCTTGAAGGATGAAAAGCTTTGACTTTGAAGAGCATAATGATAGGTATAGAATAGGAAATAATATATATACACTTAAACGCATAGCAACGATATATGCTGCATTTATATTGAGGCTAAGAAAGGTCTATTACCATTGCAATTATTGGATTAACAATTTCAGTTGAGTTGTTTCCAAAAATTTCCTTGTTAAGCATACTCTTAAGGGTATTTTGCATGTTTTAATAATTAAGAAAAAATTGTCCTTTAGATTGTATTTTTTATTTCAATCTTTGCTTATCATTAAGAGATTAACCTAAAATGAGATGACTAAGTGATCTGACCACCTGGGTCAATTTGGTCACAGGTGGATAGACATTTTATAAATTAAATGTTTTTTTTAGCTTGTCTAAAAATAGTGAAAACAGGTCCATCATGTTCGCCTTTAAAACAATTAGTTGTTAGGAAGCTTCTAGGATTTTCCTATCCAGAGTCAATATCAATGTATTGCATTTCCATCTGGTCTGCAATCGAAGAAGTTATTTAAAGTTCCCTAGAACAGATAAATATCAGTGTGAACTGTTAGACAAATTAATGAAAACAAAGAAAATATTGGAAGATTAGTTGCTAAACCTATGTTTAAATATCCTTATACAAGTAATGTACTTTAGTCAAACCAGTCAGTCGGGTCCGTTTGGTATGGAGGAATGGTACAAACATTTTCGTTATCTATGATAAAAACATAGATCATTATATTTACATAAGAGTAAAAGAAAGTGAAGAACTAATAAGATGAGTATATTAAAAACCCTTTTAAAAAAGTATCATTTTAAGGTATTTGAAAATCTATACCCTTTACAAATAAGTTTATAAAATATTCAGTAAACTACTCTCAGGTTCGATCAAATGAGATAATTTTTTTTCTGATATAATTAATTAAATAATTTAGTTAATTTTTAATTAGAAATGACATTTGTTGTTTTAATCATTATTCCGAGAAACTTGATTTAAAACTTAGTATTTAGATTGTTTATCTGAATAATTGTTTAACTTCCTAAACATAATACCTTTTATTTCTTCATTGTTTTACTTTATGTGTATATCTTTATTTATCAGCCATTAGTTTTTGTGGTATTATATGTTGAATAGCCGATTCATATTAAATTGTTTTTCCTTAACTTGGTACTAATTTCTTCCTAAAACCTTTTCCTTATCCTGTAGATCATGTCATTTAAATATTATGTATACTCTATAGTATTCTATTTTTTAGAAATTTCTCTAATTCAGTATATCTTCTCAATGTTTTCTTCTTGTGTTTGTTGTTAATGTTTCCTTCAACCTGCTTTTGTGATGTTTAGCCAAGGGATAATTCAGGATTTCTTGAAACTTCTCATGATGACTCTGCAGATTCTGATACTGAATTATTGCCATCACAGGTAACATTAATAACAATAAAAATAAATTAAATGTTTGAGACTATTAAATATACACTTGTGTAGAATTAGAATGTTTCAGTCAATTTTTTTAAAAATCGTAATTATGTTACATTTCTTTGTAGTTTAAAGTAGAAGTAGATCTGTGATTATTTTTTCAATTTTTATTATGATTGAAGCATGAATCTCTTTATATAATGTGTCTATTTTATTTAGTAGTGTCTAACAATCAGAAAAAATATTAAGTTTTAAAAATACAAAAATTTTGTAATTTACTTTTAATTACTAACTCTTAGTTAAATTTAGTAAAACAGTTACTCGCTAAAACATTATCAGTATTTTTAACTTAATCCATTCTCTCAGTAATATGCTCCTGTTGAATTTAAGGAAATTTCATTGAATTATCTGTAATTATAAAATTCATCTTTTTGTTATATATATATCAACATTGTTGTGATTTATGAAAAAATATTTATTGGTATCTGCCTTTGATTGTTGTTTTTCAATTAATAAACTCAATTTTTATTTTATTTTTTTGCTTTCTTTTGTTTCTATCTTGGGTTAATGCGTTGTTAAAAAAAAATTTTAAATGGTAATTTAAAATAACGACACACATCCTGTCTTTTTCAAAGGGTCCTTTAAAGCTTAAAAGCTGCAAGCTATTGTAAGCATATGGCACCACCTACCCCAACTTAACCTTACTGAAAGCCATTCAGGCACTGTTTTCATACATTTATGCAGTTAAGGAATATTTTAATAAATAAACATTAAAAATATTTTAATAAACAGAAGAAGAACCAGTGATGAAATGGAAGGAGTTTTTTCAATTTTGTATAACTGTTCAAATGTGATCTACTTCTATATCCAAAATGAAAATTTAAAATAAGTGAATATGATAAGGGCTATAAAATAGATTAATTGGTTGAAATCTAAATATTAAATAAATGTGATATGAGATTTATTTATGATTTTATCTTTTAAATCTTAAAATAATTAATATTCCTGTAAATTTTATAGAGCTTAACCTGTATTGAATGATTCAATGGTCAACTACAATCATTTTTTAATTCATTCCATTATTTTGAAGCTAAAGTGTGAAGGTTCCATAGAAGTAGTGGAAATCTCAGAAATGATGAATAAACAGAGGCTAATTGCTATGAAATATTATGGTAGGCATTGTGCAGAAAAACCAAAACTAAATAAAGTATAAAAGTTGTGAAGTTAATTTTTAGTGCTAGTTGGTGGGTGATTGGAAAAGAGATGAACTGAGCAGTGTGGTATCCAAGTTCTATTATCTATCCATCATGGATGCCACTTCTACTCCATATGTTTCCTTTCTTATTTTTATGTTTTATGAATAATACATTTTGCTTATAACTAAAAATATGTATAAAATTTTCTTAATTACAGACACAGTGTAAATCTTTATAGTGAGGTACCGATACTATAAATTTAAGCAAGAGTCCAGAATCATTACAAGCTTTTTATATTTTTGTATTAAAATTAATTTGAATATTAAATTAAACAAATATTTGATTTTAAGACATGTAGATTCCGTTAAGCTTCAAAATGTTTTTAATAAGGTACTTTTTGGATTTCAGCCAGTAGACACTAAAAGCATTCATTCTAGTTCAGATAGCAATAAAGAAAAGGCTATTGGAATTATTGGAGCTCTAAAAATCCCTGTAAGTTACTTTTTAATTTATTGTTAATTATTTATTGCATGTAATACATTTTTATGTATATATATGTCTCCTCTCCCGGGGAGTGTCCCAGGGGTGGCGACTGTGGGGATGGTCGGTAGAAATTCCTTGGAAGTTCCTCCCTGCTAAGTCCGTTGGACTTGCTTACCAACAATGAGTGGGGTTAAAATTGGTCACCCATGAGATTGCGGGTTACAGTCTAGATATAGTGGCACTGCAAGAGGTCCGCTGGCTTTTGGAGGGCTAATTTCCAATTAGAATTAGGTTACAATTGAGCAACATTCAATTTTTCGGAATTAGGATATCAGTGGCTATATTTCAGGGGTGGTGGTTTAAAATTGCGTTGATCAACATACACTCTTCCACCAAAGATAATGATGGTGTAGTTAAATGTGAATGTTATGATAAACTAAAATCGGATTATGATTAACTACCGCAAAACTACATGAAAATTATTATCTGAGACGCAAACTCAAAGGTAGGGAGGTAAAAAATATATATTATCCTACAATCGGTAAAGAAATTTTACAGGAATATAGCAATGATAATGGTATACGACTCATAAATGTTGCCACCTTGAAAAACCTATTGATCAAAAGTATTACGTGTAAACATAATGATATACATAAACATACTTGGACATCACTGGATTCGCGAACCCAAAATCAAATCGACCACGACTTGGCTCAACATATATGGCAAAATAGCATAATTAATATTAGACCTTATTGTTGGGCCAAATTCGGGTTGGATCATGACCTAGTAATCATGAAAATTCGTCAAAGACTTGAAATATAAAATAAGAATAAGAATGGTTTTTATTATGATAATTTTAATCCGGATAAATTTAAAATTCCAGCAATCAGAAAACAATTTGAGCTTGAAGTCAAAAATAGGTTTGAGGCTTTAGAACTTTCTTATGAGGATACTGAAGACATTGGCGAGTTATGGGAAGTTATCAGGGATAATATTAATGAGGTCAGTCACTTGTGTCTTTAGAAAAGGGAAAATAAAAAGAACTAACCGTGGTTTGAAGAAGATTGTTAAAACATGTGGGAAAAAAGTACTACTAAATTAAAAGCATTCAATAATCCCAACAAAACCGATCTTGTTTACTACTTAAAGGAACGAACCAACTAAATTTCTCAAAAGTAAAAAATGTGAGTATCTCAAAAACAAAATAATAGCAAGTAAAGATAACGAATTCAAATATAATGTTAAAGCCATTAAAGCAGGAAAAAATAATATTTATTCCTAGTGAACTAATCAAGGCATGCAGGGATGCTGGTATTTCTAGAATATGTTTTTGGTTAAAAAGATCTGGGAACATGAAAAAATACCTGGAAAGTGGAAAGAATCTATTCTTATTTTGATTCACAAAAAGGGATCTAAGACATATTGCAATAAATATCCGGTTTGTTATAACATATTTAAGTTAATCCTAACTAGTCAAATCACTGAATATGCTGAAGAAATTATCGGAGACTACTAATGTGGTTTCAGAAAAAACCATTCAATCATTGACCAAATATTCTCTATTCAGCGATGTCATTTTTGTACAGTGCGTCTTCACTCAAATATTGACAAGGAGAAGGCTTCTGGTCCAGACCCATGCACCCAACAAGGCCAAGAAACTTTCTTATTTTCTTCTCATTTGTTGGTGTCTACTTGAATTTAGAAGAGCTTCCAAGTTCATCTAACATTTGAGTGGTGTATCTATTTCTTTCTTCCACCTCATTGTAAGAAATTCACTGTCTAAAAAACATAGAAAAATCTGATAGGGCATTGCATTTTACAAGTTTTCTTTGACTTCTTTTGGAATGCCATTGCTCCAAAATCAAATTTCATTTGACTTCTCTGAGGATTTTGCCACTGAATGTTACGTGGTTTGATTATCAATTCATTCATTTCCACTTCTGTATCTGCAGTAGTTGTTTTAGTTGCAGTAGAGGACTATGGCTATGAAGTCAGCATTATCTTCTGTCTGTAAGAACTACTTACATATTAATATGTCATATGTCAGACATTGACAATTGTTCTTTATATATAATAAAACAGGATCACCTGATATATTATTTACAGTTACAATCGTATCTTCATCTGGCTCCGAATCCGAAGATAATTTATTCTGCATAGCCAATTCCATTATAACTTGGTGGGGGTTGATATGCCATCATTCATTATTAAAAATATATAGATTCTAACTTATAAAATACTGAAGTTTAATAGGCACTATATTCACTAGATATACTTATGAAACGTCTGATCGTAAAAAGCCATGAGGTAGTCAACAACTGAACTATCAATGGGGTAAAAATTTGGGTAGAAGGGTTGTTGTTGGGTATGAATAGAGGGATATTATCTGTTTCTCTCTGTTCAGGATGGGGAAAGGACACCAGTACTTTACAGTTTATTGTCAGCTACTCATTGCACATTTCACATTTCTGTGGAATACTCTTGTCAATGAGGAAACCGTTTGTTTCTGATCCTTAATCTACAACCTCCTCGTGTGACTACAACCTCCTCTCTTTTATTGTTTACAGGAACTTTTCCATATTTTTTGTAATTTTCTTGATGTTTTTTAATTTATTGGGTTCCCAATAGTGTCCCATAGGCCACAAATAGTATGTGAGATGTAATATCCTGTGGAAAGATGTGAGATGTGAGATGTGGAAGAATATTATAATTGGTGAATAATATATACATATATACATATAGAGAAATATATCAAATTACTATTAAAATACAGGCCTGATTAATATAGGAAGTGGGGGGCCGACAGCAATACCTCTAACTGGAAGGAAATTCTGCTAGAGACTGATTTGAGTGGGGCCTTCTCAGAGCTAGGGCGATAAGGAGGGTTTAGGGTACAAAGTTTGGCCCTACGTTATTACTTAGCATATTTATATAGCTAACATACTCATTTATCTATTTTAGGCACCTAATTAAAATAATATGTAGTCATTCTCATTAACATCTACATACAGAATATTTCTATAATAGTCCTCATACAATATAATATAATAACAATTAATATACATAATATTTATATAATAGCCCTCTTACTATAATTAGAAATAAATATGTGTGCGTCACATCACATAATACCAAAAATAATATGAAATCCTGTAGCCACATCATCGTGGTTTGGGATTTCAGATAACTGCTGATATCTTATGAGGTGAAGACTTTGGTCACTTTCATTAAAGATGATGCTGCATCTATATAGCATCCTTGGCTTCAATGTTAGGTGCTTCATTCCCTTTAATACATGTGCATTGGTGTACAGATGATTAATATATTCTTGTTTAACTTGTTAATCATGGACAAATATATCTGAACTCTTCTTACAACTGGGTTTTCGAGTAAAGGTATGTGAATACCATTATAGCTGACAGGGAATCCGTTTATATAACAAACAATTTTGACCCATCTGTGTAGAGAAATGTACTATTTTTATATTTTATCTTTACTTTGTTGATAATTTGTTGTATAAATGAATTTTGAGGTTCTATTTTTCTTGTGTTTGATCACAGTGTGATCTATTGTTATCAGCCATGGTGGGCAATTAAATTCTTCAGGAGTTGTTTCCAGATTGTGGATTTCCTCGATTTATCTTCATGATCTAATTCCGAGAGGAGCAGGTAGTCTTTGATTTGCTATTCGTAACGCACGATTTGCTTTACGCAGCTTAATTTTTATTGACCTAACTCTTGTCACTTTTGTTTAAGGCACCATTTATATTTTTATTATGGTTTTACAGCTGAAATTAGTTTATAATTTAATAGCCAATAACTTATTTATCTGTTGAAAGATCATGTAAAATATTATTTTCCTATTTATTTTATTTATGAATGTAACTTGCAAATATCACTAGTTCCAAATTAGTTAATTCAGGTCATGTTTTAAATTTATTTAAATGATTTTTAAGATGTCATTTTTAAATTACAGGGAGTGATTGAGTTTTCCATGTGCCTTTTCTTCTCCAAGCTGGTTAATTATACATTTCTGTATTGGCTTCCATTTTATATTAATTCTTCAAGTAAGTTAAAAAATAATAATGGTGTAAAACATTATTTATTAATTAATCACTACTTTTTAAGTGTTTATTTGTTTTTTCATACATAAATCTGATTTATGCTTTCCCAATTAATTTGTTTACTGTTACTCAAAATTATACTTTATTCAAGTGTATGGTAATGAGTGACATAATAAGCGATTAGATAAAGCATTAACTATTAATATTTGTATTAATTTTTTTATACAGTATTAATATAATTAACAGGTTCAAAAATTATATTAACTGATGTAAAAAACAAAATTTTTGGTTACTTATTAGGTAATATAGGTGGCTTTGGGAAATGGCGGCCCCATCGCCTAGCCATTAGGCTGCAATCAGCCACTGGTCCTCCAAGTTGGAGGGAAATTTACACATACACACACACACACACACACACTGTACACGATTCACAGCATACTACAACAGCCTTCACTACAGACATAGGTCAACTACAGTACACACCCTAGGGTCACCTTCCCTAGGTAGCCGCCTCGTATGAGGGAGGGCGTCAGGGCGAGGAGGGAAGGAGGCAGCCCCTCCATCTGAATGGGGGGCAGTCGGCTAATAACTCATTCCCCTTGAATTTAACTATTGGGAAACCTCTACAATGTAATAAAGCCGGACTGATTATTAGGAATAGACCCAGGAACTGTAATAATGACATGCGACTTGCCTATTGGAACGTTTTATCATTGTACAGGCTAGGAGTCCTTTGGGCACTCCTTAACAGAACTTAACAATTGTAGAGCTGACATTGCAGAAATCGAGGAAGTCCGCTGGTTTGGATGTGGATTGCTTGAAAGCAGGCACCATACCCTATATTACAGCTGCCATGAAAAGCAACACACGTTTGGCACAGGATTTGTGGTCAGAGGAAGAGCACGTCAGCTGGTCTTGAAGTTCACACCTATCTCCCCCCGCTTATGTTACCTGCGTATCAAGGGAAAATTCTTTAACTATTCTCTCATCAACTGCCACACCCCAACAGAAGTTGCACCTGACGAGGATAAGGACATGTTTTACGATGCATTAAGAGACACCTTCAGAAATTGCCCCAAAAGTGACATCAAGATTGTCTTGGGAGACTTTAATGCCCAAGTTGGCCAGGAAAATGCCTACCCCCCCAACAATAGGAGCATTCAGCTTGCATGAAAACACAAATGGGAATGGTCAGAGGCTCATAGATTTTTCAGCAGCACATGGCCTAGTTGTCTGTAGCGCATTATTTCCAGAGAAATGAAATCATAAAGCTACCTGGAGATCACCAAATCAAACAGTCACAAACCAAATAGACCACATTCTGATAAGCTCATGCCATCTAATCTTATTGGTGTTAGAGTCTACAGGGGAGCCAACGTAAATTCTGATCACTTCATGAGCGTCACTAGGATCCGTGCAAGGATATCAAGGAAAAGGAGAGCAACAGGCCCAATACCACAGAAACAAAATGTCTCAAAGCTGAAGAACGTTGAGCAAAATGCAGCTTACCGGTAGTGTTTGGAGACTAAACTGGCAGAAGAGTTGAGAAGCAGAGACGATTCATTAGAGGAACACTGGATAGGTATAGCCGAAGCCCTCAAACATGCAGCGGAGAAGACACTTGGACGTCAACCAAGAAGTAAGAGATCCCCGTAGTTTGACAACGAATGCTCAGCTCTTACAACCAGGAAGAATGAAGCCTACAGGAAGATGATCCAGCGTCATACAAGGAGATTTCAAGAAGAATACAGACTTAGAAGGAAAGAAGAAAAGAATTTCCGTCGAAAGAAAAAAAGAATATGGGAGAATAAAAGAATGGAGGATGTTGAGAGCCACAGGACTCTCCATGAAAGTCGGCTCTTCTTTTAAAAAGTTAAGGAAGGGAGATCTGTATTCCAACCTAGGGTCACTTCATGCAAGGATGAAAATGGCAATCTGCTAGCGGAAAAGCAAGACATCCTGGAGGGATAGAGAAAGCATTTCGAGTACACCCTTTATAGAAAAGACGTAAAAGAGAGGGCCAACGTCGACTCGAGGGCAGATCTCTCAAATAACTCGGAGCCACCGGATGAGGATGAATTTGAGATGGCCGTTATGAAACTAAAGAACAACAAGGCTCCTGGACTATATGGCATACAGGGCGAGATGCTACGATACGGAGGCGAAAGACTCACAAAGGAGCTTCACAACCTCTACCTCTACCTTCTTCTGCCGACTGCCTACAAAATTTTATCAAACATCCTTTTTGAGAGACTCGCCCCACATGCGGAAAGGGAGATAGGTGGATACCAGGCTGGGTTCAGGAGGGGTAGGTCATCGATAGACCAAATTTTTTCCTTGACTTCAAGTCAGCGTATGACAGTGTGAACCGACCGGAGCTATACCAGGCATTAGAGGAAATGAATGTGCCCCAAAAGTTGATTCATCTGGTGCGGATGACTATGCTGGGCTCGAACAGTGTGGTTCACATTGGATCCGACTTCTCTGGTCCCATTATAACCAACTGCGGGGTGAGACAGGGAGATGCCCTTGCCTGCCTTCTTTTTAATTTTGCCCAGGAACGAGCAGTGCGCAGGTCAGGCATCCAAACCCGGGCAACACTTTTTGACAGCACAGTGCAGTTGCTGGTACGTAAACGACTTCGACATATCTGCAAGATCTGAACGTGCCCTTAGAGAAGCTTTCCTATCACTCGAAGAAGAAGCCAGAAAACTTGGCTTGATCATCAATGAAACAAAGACGAAATATTTGAGAGTAGGAGGAATAGGAACAGCAGCTGAATTGTTTGAGGTTGGACCCTACAAATTTGAGAAGGTGCAAAGCTTTATATACCTGGGTTCGGATGTCAATGCACTAAATAACATCTCCCAGGAAATCAATAGGAGAATCACTGCAGCTAACCGGAGCTACTTTGGCCTGGCCAAACACTTTAGGAGCAGGTACCAGGTACCTATCGAACAGAACCAAAATAAACTTTTATAAGACCTTGAAATTCCGTCCTGTCCTCACGTATGGGTAGGAAGCATGGGCCTTCACCAGAGCTGATGAGGCCATGCTACTGGTATTTGAAAGGCAATTACTTAAAAGAATTTTTGGTCCAGTTCATGAGGGAGACAGAAGAAAGAATTCGGAGCTCTTAGAGTAGTATGGTGACAACGATGTGGTTAAATTCATCAGGCTCGGAAGACTTCGATGGGCAGGACAGGTGGTTAGGATGGAGTACTGCAAGATTCCAAAGAAGATGCTGAATGGAGAGCTCCATGGCAAACGGAGAGTGGGATAGCCTAATGTAAGGTAGGTCGACTCCGTTGCAGCGGATGCACGGGTTCTTCTGGGTACCCGAAACTTGAGAGCTGCCGCAAGAGACCGAACCAACTGGTGGAAACTGTTGGAGGAGCCTCAGACTTGGTGACGGGTTGTCGTACCAATAATGATGATGATTAGGTAATATAGGTACATCAAAGGCTCAAAAAGAGAGCCCATAGAATTCTGAACATATTCAATGTGGAACATGCAAAGAAGGCTATTAGGATTTTATACCCAGTTCTCTGGAACAACACCATTTCAAGTGAAAACAAGCTACGAATCTTGGCCATAGTCCTGTCTATATTTACTTACAGATGTGAGGCATGGTCTATGAATACCCAATTGTGTACCCAGGTTTCCTCTGTTGAAATGGACTATTGGAGATGTCTCCATATAACAAGTCTT
Source organism: Aelia acuminata (assembly GCA_911387785.2). NCBI lineage: Eukaryota > Metazoa > Arthropoda > Insecta > Hemiptera > Pentatomidae > Aelia > Aelia acuminata. Next base: position 119,286,564 of record OU426980.1, on the reverse strand, counting down.
GACAGAGTCCGAAATGAAGTCGTGAGGCAATGGATAGGTGTTTTGCAGCTTGCTTTCATCAGGAGCTTTAATAATAGGTTGCAGTATTTTCTAAGCCAATGTGACACCTGACAAAATATTAGAAACAGAACAGAAAATCATCATTGTGCTTTATGATGGAGAAAGATCCACTCAGACCCTCATCAATATCAGCTCTTGGCAATTATTGGAGGCAACATTCATTCTAATCTTGCCACTCTGCCTCCCACTCAAGAAGTAGTAAGTCCCACTCCTTTCACACTTAGTTCCAGTCACAGAAGTATTTGTCTGGTCTATCAGTCAATGCGATTGGTGAGGGGTTCTAGCAGCCCAAGGCTTTTCCCTATGGATGTTGTCAAAGGATATGGCAGTCTCAGTGACTATTTGGTCCATGAAGACCTATACTTCACTGATTATACAGTATTATTGCAAGATTGTTATATCATTCTAAACCATTGTGGTCAACTCCCATGAGTCAGGTCAATTTACAATTATTGACCTATGATGATGAATGACCTATCACATTGATGTTATCATTCTAGGCCTCTTCATAAAATATATCAATTCATTAAATGTACATTTGCCATTACCGTAAAAGAAAGAGAAATAAAAATAATTATCAATTGACCTGACTCATGGGAGTGGTTTGGTGCACACAATATTCGGATCAAACTTTATTGTAAGTCATTTAAAAAGTTATTAAAATTACAAAACTTGAAAAATCGTAATTTTTTATTTATTACAATGTTACATTATCATTAGAAGTATTTTATTTAATGAAGTGCTTAAGTAATAGCATTTTATATATTTTTCATTTGTTATTCTTTAGGTTCTTATTCAGAAACCCTCAGTGCAGATGTATCTACTATTTTTGATGTGGGTGGAATATTAGGAGGCATATTTGCAGGAGCTATTAGTGACTATTCTGGAATGAGTGCTGTCACTTGTTCTATAATGTTAATTTTGGCAGTGCCTTTGGTAATTTCATTTATTATCTTATGTATTTAATAAATACTGTAGCTTCATTAAATGGCTATACCTGCTATAAATAGCTTTTTAGTTTATGAGTTTATATAATAATTAACCTGCCATTAATTTTTTTCAGTTGTTTCTCTACAACCTTTTTGGCTCAATTAATATATGGTTAAATATCACCATGCTGGCTTTTGCAGGATTTTTTGTTAATGGACCTTATGCTTTAATTACTACTGCAGTTTCAGCTGACTTAGGTACGCACGAAACATTGTCTACCAATTCAAAAGCATTAGCTACAGTGACTGCTATTATAGATGGAACAGGATCACTTGGTAAATATAAAAATTTATCTAATTTGTTTCATTAATCATTTAAATGATCATCTAAAACGAATCATTTAAAATCTTAAACATACTTAAGAATCTGTTATGGCTGACTAAGAATTCAACAAAAGATATTTTATGCTAAACTGAATCAATTGAAGATTATTTTTGAGTAGGCAACTTTAAAACTGGGTGGTGAATTGCATGAAACTTATAATTAGTACAATTGTTATCAGAGGAGTGTTGAATCTATTTGAATCATATTCAATATTCACAATTATTCAAACAAAATATTGTCTACCAGAATTATGTAAATATTAGCACATTATGATAATTTTGCGATATTCCTATAATTGGTAGATTCTTATTAGTGTAGAGAAGCCCTACAATTAAAACTTGTAGTTAAATAAACATGTTTCTAAATAACTTTAAAAACAAAGTTTTTTTAAATATTAAGTTTCCAAGGTTTCTATTTTATTTTCTGACAACTTGATGATGTTGTACATTATTTTATTCAGGTGCTGCAGTTGGTCCATTACTTGCTGGAGTGGTCTACACTTACGGTTGGCAAAATGTTTTTTACATGTTGATGGCATCAAATATCCTAGCATTAGTTGTAAGTTTAAGTAAATATATTAAAATAATCATATATATATTAAAATAATCATCTCTTCCTGCTGTCTTAAAAATAATAGTATTATTCGGGCTTGCAAGCGACTGAGCTACTGCTTGTCTGGAACTAACAGATTTGAGATTGAATCCAAGCAAGTACATAGAATTCAATGGGATTTTAGGCCTTTGTAATTTATTTGTTCTAAATTAAAGTCCAATGGAGCGAAAACCTATTTGAAATAATCCAATAGGTATTACTCGGTACCTCAGTGTTCTGCGCGATCTTCGAAAGACGAGTCATTTCATTATTCAAAATGCAAAGCTACTTCAAGAATGGTTTGTAAAATTAAAAATAGATGAGCCTATTTTAAAATATATGAATGTATCTAGTCTACATTTGAATGAAAATGATTATTTTTATCCAAGTAAATATTCGTATTTGACATTTTATACCTAAAAATGCTAGGTTTATGCAGGTAACATTAAATTAAATCAATAATTAATATGAGCCTTTCAGCTGACCGAATGAATAATTCTAAAATCAACATTTTTCAGAAAAGAACTTTTGATTATATTTCTCTTTGGAAAATTCATACCATTTTATTTTGTAATGATGTATGACATGATAGTTTACTATAGTATACACTGGGTGTCCCAGACATAGTGTAAAAAAAAATTGGGTAATAATGCATGCTAAACGGGGTAGAATGGCACAGAAACAAGTTTCCTATCTCAATCTGTTGAGGAGATAGAATTTTTTTTTAATCCATGTTTAATGAAATAACTTCCACTATTTGTTTTTATTTTTCTATTTATTTTTCATTTTCAACATTTTGGGGCACCCGCTCCATCTTCAGGAAAGACAACTAGAAACATTTATCTACATAAATCACAGTAATCTAAATAATTTTTTTTTCACAATAATATATCACATCGTTAAAATTTTTTTAATAGTTTTTACATAATTTAATTATAAATTACCTTAAAATTTCTTTTCATGCTTTATTGCATGCTGTCAATTTCATCCTATATGTACATATTTATCCAACACACATATATATACACATATTCATCATTTTTTATAATTAATTTTTAATAATTTAAAGTTAACATTGCTTATTAGTCATCTCCTTGTCACAGACTGATTATTTTTTCTCTATGGGGATCAATTTATTTACCTTTGATTTGATTCTAATCTTCTTCTCCTCAATATCTAATATTTTTAACAGTTCAAATTTAATTTACTTATAATGTCTATATAATGTGTTCCTAGATTCTTGGTGTCTGTTTTGAAATTTACTGTTTTATCTATATTTTTTGTTATCTGTATTGCTTCTAATATTTTTCTATTTTTAGCTACTTTTTCTTTTTCTATTATTTTTGCTTTATCAAAATTAAATGTGTGGTTATTTTTTATACTATGTAGGGCCAATGCTGTCTTGTTTATATTTTTGCCATTTTTACAATCATTTTTGTGTTGTAATACTCTTGTTTTTAATTTTTTTGAAGTCTCACCAATGTATATTTTATTGCAATCATTACATTCAATTCTGTATATAACATTTCTTATATCTATTTCTTTTATTTTATCTTTCATATTTGTTAAATATTGATTCATTTTGTTATTATTATACATTCCCATTCTTATATCATAATGATCATAGTTTTTGAAAGTTCTTTTTATTTCTTCTGTCAGACCTTTTATGTACTGCATTTTGAAGAACTTTGATTAAATGAGAGGACAACTTCTTATGACCTTTGTACACAGTGGGATTATAATTGTTTACAAAGCTTAACTAAATAAATCTGGGGCTTGATAACATTAATTCCAATCAGAACATGATATCATAGTCTGGGCTAATGAGTAGCAGGGCACATTATGAGATGATATTATTCTGTTGTTGTATTTAATTTCTTCAAATAATCCTAAATTGTTATTTTTTATGAGTATTAAAAAAAAAGTATGTTTATGTATCATTAGTAATCAGCAAGAATTTTGGTCACCCCCCCCCCCTTAACTCCCTATAAATAAAATTATTTATTTATCTTTTTTTGGGGGGGAGGGCTTGCCACCTTCACAACTCTTTCCCCCTCATGCATATGGACAAGAGATAAAATAACTAATAATTTTATTCAATCAAGTAGTTTTTTCTAGTAGGTACATGAAGCAATCAAGTATTTATTCTCTAGCGTGTTTTTCATCAGAAAAACTTCTTTTAGACTCAAAAGGTGAAGTGCAATTGTATCATGGATCACGCCACTAAAAAGCTAAGTAAATTCTGCAGTTTTTAGGAAATTTGACGGCTTCTAGGGTGCTCCAGTGGGAAGTGAGGAATTTTCAAAATCTATTAAAAATTTAGATTTTGATAAATTTTTTGTGTTTGGCGCGTTATAAGGCCCACTGAAAGTGGATTTAAAATAACTGGACCTGTCTCCTCTTAGAAAATTTAATGCTGAAAATAATCTTAACAAATTGAGATAGGAAACTCGTTTCTGCCCCATTCTACCCCGTTTAGCATGCAGTATTACCTAATTATTATTTTTTTACACTATGTCTGGGACACCCTTGTATACTATAGTAAACTGTCAGGTCATATACCATTACAAAATAAAATGGTATGAATTCTGTTCTGTGTGTGTGGTTAAAAATTATAAATTAATTATTTTAAAATAATAAATTATTAAAGTCCAACATATAATGTATAACTTTGACATATGGCAATTTGATCCCGTTGTCTGGACAACCGTTCAGCCCCCCAGTTACTACGCCACAATATGGCTAGACCTGTTGGGTGGGATCACAGAAGAGAAAGATTCGAACACAGTTGGGAGTGGCCCAACGCTGCCACGGAGATGTAGAGGACCAGTGTTCGATTTTTCGACCCAGCTGTGGTCAAATCTTTTATCTTCTAATTAAATTGTTTAAAAATTATAAATTAATAAATTTGTATATTTATTTATTTAATAATTGTAATAAAATAAAATGTTTCATAAAAATTAATTTTTAAAATTTATCTATTTGATACCTAAATGGTACCTGTACTATAAAAATAGACTGTCTAAAATTATTTTATAAATCAATAAAGATTTTCTAAAATTCATTAATCACTACAGACCAATTTAGTACATTAAGATCACTCTCAAGGGGGTAATGTTAACTTTGATGGCAGTAAATAGAATTAATATTAAGAGAAATATTCTTTTATTCCCTCTTCCAATGCAAGACTGGTCTAACTTTCTTTCCTTTTTTCACAAATAACCTCCAAATTGTCCTGTATTATCTCTGTGCAAGATCGCTTATAGACCGTTACATAATAGATTTGTTAAACATTTTTACTATCATACAAAGCAAGCGACAGATATTAAAGAAAAGGAAAAGAAGAAACTTTCATTGGGCCTTCTGAAAAATAGCCATTTTTTAGTTGGCCTCTCTTGCATTAGACGAGCAATATGACTAATCATAAACTAATGTAACTTCACTAAGCCTTAAAGAAAAGCTACATCTCAATCTCAATTACAATGTAAAATTATCCTATCAAAAATCTTTCTTCTTTATTTGTGTACTAATAATTTTTGAATAGAATTGGTTTGTAGTGTTAATCAACCCTTGAATCCATATGCTCCTAATGCCCTTTAAAACATTCTTGTGCTACCATCAGTTTACAAGTTGCCAATTTATATTTTTTTCTTTAAAAAAAAAATCTTTTTCACATTAAATACTTATCCATTACAATATATCAATGTTATTTTAGGTGACTTGTTAATGAACTAGTATTCAATGACATTAGGATTAAGTTTTAAATAATTTGATGCAAAAATTATTCCATTATATTTTTAATAAGTAATTAAATTTTATTTTAAATATATAATTAAAATTTAAAGAGATATTTATAATTTGTTTTTTGCAGGCATTACTTCGTTTAGTAATGAAAGAACTGGGTTTATCATGCCGGTCTGGTACAAATGGCTGGACAGTCTGAGGTTTTTTCTCAATTTAAAAACAAGACAATTTTAAATTTCAGTGCTTCATTTTATTCACATAATTGTTTACTTAACAGAAAAACTATCAAAGAAGGAACTAACATCTGACTTTTAATAGATCTTATCAGTATTATAAAATTTGTGTATGTTACTATATCACCGAGTTATTCTTTATAATTTACTGTTAAATTTGTTATGTTATAATTTTAATGAAGTCATATTAATGTTTTATTAATAAGAAATTTGCATTTATGTACAGAAATGTTTGTTTTAAACATTGAAAGTTACCTTATGAGTTTTTTTTTCTTATGAATAATTTATTTTATTGAGAAGCCTATTTATTATCATAGATTTTTTAAATCCTTAATCTGCCATAAAAGATATAATGTAGGGCACTGTGATATTAATGATTTTTATGAGTTTTGAATTGAACTTGAGGCAGCTAACCCTACTTATATTATGTTTTTAACTTATATTATATTTTATGAATATAATACTTTCATCTCATCTAAATTGTCCTTTTTTTATTTTACCTGATAATTGACTTGGAACTAATTCCCTGAAGAATAATCAAAATGTCCTATACTTATTTCAGATTAAACTTTTATTGTTACCATGTTATATATATATATATATATATATATATATATATATATATATATATATATATATATATATATATATATAAATGTTAAATTTAATTAGAATTAATTGATTGGAATATTAATTAATTAAATTTATATATTCATGAAATCAGATATATATTATATCATAAAACAGATTATATATTCATTGAAAATAAAACTGAGTGAAGAATAAGTATTCAGAATAAGTATCACCCTCACGCTCCTGTTTTTTTTCTAACAAAACATTTTATAAACAAATTATATTAGTGTAGCAATTTTTCTCTTCGAAAACAATTTCTTAAATTGTGTTAATGTACAAATGACAAATAGAAAAAATATCAGAATTAAATAAAAAGAAATAAGCGAAATACACAAGATTTTAGGCAAGTGTGAGCGAAATGCTCACAACGCGACCAACGGAGGGTTAAACTAAATTAAATAAAACAGGTTATAGAGAATCCCCTTGTTTCAAACCAGAGGGAACCTCAAACCTTACAGAAAAATAATTACCACTCTAACTTTATTGAAAGTTTCGGTCATGCACATCCTAACTAGATTTACTAACTTCTTTGGTATTATCAATATAATCAATATAAAACTGAATATCAGTATACAGTTTGCTCTTTTATGGAATAACAAATTGTATGTATAAGTTAAAATACCATGGTGAGTGGATCCAGTTAAATAAACCAAGAGGCCCTAGAAGCAAGAGTTAGGAGAACGGAGGTTGTTTCCCAAAGCACCTGAAGCCTGTAATATATTATATTAGTGTTTCTCAGTAAATAGAAAATTATGTCATTACTACACTGATACAAGTCTGCATGCATCATAGTGCCTAATCCTCTCTTATAAATCTACATTTGAGTATTAAACAAAGGGAGAGGAATATCCTGAGAATTATACTTGGTCCAGTTTACAAAAAATGTATCAATGCCCAAAACTTAAGACTAGAAATATTTTAATCAAAGTAACACACTCCACAACAGTCCATCAAATTTTTCCAGACCTTACATGTCTACAATAGGAGCTTTCGACGCCTTTGCGCCTATTCATCTAAAATAAAATTACAATTAAACAACTTCATCATTAATGATTATAAAAATTGTCATGAGAAATAAGAATTATCACCTGTAATAATGCTGAGATACCATTTAAAACCTCCGTCACTATATATTCCTAAGCACAAGCTTAATGGTCAATTTTTATAAAGAAACTAAAAACAATATAAATAAAATATATATATTGCAAAGCATTATTTTATATTTTCAAGTTGAAAGTACATAAAAAAATTTACTGAAGTAAACAAGTTATGATTAGCCTACATGGATCCTAAATTTTCACACTATATGTGTGTAAGGGTGAAACTGGAATTTGATCCTCCCCAGTCCAATTATTATCCTCACCACATTCATAATATGCCCATTTATATTAAGAACCAAATTCAATAAAATTAAATTAAATACATGTACAGGCAAACAATCACAATATTATAAATAAATAATTAAATAATCTCTGGCACACACACATCCAAATATTATCTAAGAATTTCCGTAAAAACACAAAAAAAAACTACACAAATGTTTAAAACCAACCCCTCCAAGCTAAGCTGTATAGGACCCAACCTAAAATATAAAAGCATTTTGAACAATACCAGAATATGAATAAATAATCAGAAACATACACCCAAAGCACTATTTAAAACCAACCATCCAACTTAACATACCAGGTGTGTAAATATGAAACTGGAATTTTTCAAATAGCAAATAAGAGTTGATTGTGTAAAAATGATACATACTTTTTTATTCGAAGTACTGTCCTTCGCTATCTATGCATTTTTCCCATCATTCAGGCAATTTGTGGATTCCCCGCCAAAATAATGCTTCCTCTTCTGAGTCAAACCAATCACTTAACCAATATCGTACATTTTCATAAGAAGTGAAGCGCTGCTCAGCTAGTGCGTGTCCCATCGATGCAAATAGGTGGTAATCGGATGGGGCCAAATCTGGTGAATAAGGCGCATGCGGAAGAATTTACCAACCAAACACTTGGATCGTTTCCTTGGTCCGTTTAGCCGAATGTGATGGGGCATTGTCATGGAGCAAGATCACTTTGTTTGTCCTTCCTTGATATTTGGGACTTTTTGGCGCAAATCTTTATTCAAATTTATCATCTGTTGTAGGTAGCGTTCCGTATTAACAGTTTCCCCAGGTTTCAGCAGCTCATAGTAGGTAACACCCATCTGATCACACCAGACACAGAGCATTTTCTTCCTCCCCAAGCGATGCCGATGGTTCACCAGGGATTACCCAGGATTTTTTACGCTTAGGATTCTCGAAGTAAATTCACTTTTCATCACCAGTCACAATTTGATGAAGAAATGACTTTTTTTCTGTATCTGGCGAGCAGCATTTGCCATGAGGTTTTTCGAGCTTCCTGCTGCCTGTCATTCCGTTGGTGAGGTACCCATTTTACGACCTTCTGGATCTTTTCCATGCCTTTCAAACAAATGGAGACGGTGTCACATGTAATAATTGTCCAACAAACGCTTCCGAATCAGCGTTTTTAAAGTTTTTTATTTTGTGGTTTTCCACGGTCTTTGTTTCTTTTATCGAAATCCATCTTTAAATTTTTTGAACCAATCGAAACATTGAGATTTGCCTAGGGCATGCTCCCCGTAAGCTTCAACAAGCATCCTATGTGATAATGCTTCAATTTTTTTCAGAAGGAAACGGAAAATAAATGCTGTCCGCAAATCTTGATTTGTTGGCACAAAAGTCGACATGTTTAACGCCACTAAAAACACGGTTATAGAATGAAACTGATGTTGGTATCAATTGGATCTCTTTATTACATGTAGGCAAAAGCAGATAACACCACTGACGGATTAGCTAGAAGATTATATTGACTGCTAACTCTTATGATTGGCGAATTCCGGTTTCATATTTACACACCTGGTATACAAGCATTTTAACATAGCTTGTACCTTATAATTATTTAGATAAATAAATAAATAATCACACCCACACACACACACACACACACACACACACACACACACACACACACACACACACACACACACACACACACACACACACACACACACACACACACACACACACACACACACACACACACACACACACACACACACACACACACACACACACACACACAAACACACACACACGCACACACACACACACACACACACACACACAAACAATTCAACAATTCCAGAATATGAATAAATAATCACAAACATACACTCAAGCCACTATTTAAAACCAACCATCCAACTTGAAATGCCTTTATTACCTCTTTGATTACCTCCGAGTATTGCCTGGATATATTGGCGGATCCTAGTTTTGCATTCATTATTTTGCTTTCATATCCTGCACTCACTGATGTAGTACTTCAGGATTGTCAAAATCAATCTCATGTAGTGTGGACTTAAAGTGCTGTGGCAATGCTGTACTGGTTTTTGATTTAGGCTAAAGGTTATTCTTATGATAATAAATTCGTGTTTTTAGGTCCCTTGAGGTAACACCTATGTATATATGAATTATTACAGTTCTTACGGGGGATTTTGTAGATTAAATTTCGTTTATTTAATGTCGGTATTTTATCTTTAGTTTTAGTTAGTAGGTTCCTGATTGGGTGTTTTGGTTTGAGTGAAAACTTAAATTCATCTATGTCCATGCTATTAAGCATTTTTATTATATTTTTTGTAAGATTTTCTAAATATGTCAGAGATTTATATTTTTGCATAGTATTCTGATTGTTATGGTTTCTAATTTTGGTATTGCTGGCTTATGGATCTACTATATTATTAGCTGGAATAATTTCAAAGTATGTAACTTTTTATGCTAGTTTGAGACTTAGAAATAAAGCTATTCTTTGGGCTCTTTCTTGCGCGGTATTGTTTTTTTGGTGCTATATTACTATTATTATTATTGTTATTATGTGTTGTAATATTTCTGTTCAAATTTTTATGGTTGTTAAGGGCTTTGAACCAAGTTTTATTTATAACTGCTTTAGGGTAAATACTATTTATTAAAATGTTGAATATTTGAAAAGTTTCTAATATAGTACACCAACGAATGCAGATCATGTCTTTATGGTTTATCTAAGGTACAAATTTTCGTATCAAGATCGTCGATTTTAGTTACTTATTCATGAAAGAAATTAATGCTCTTTAATTCTTATAACACCTAGGTAGAACTATTTTCGCCTAGAATCGCCGTTTTGGGATTTTGGAACGCGGCAGACTTAAATTGCACTTGACTTACAATATGATAGTATGATTCTTGGCCGACTCATTAGTGTAACCAGGCAGGGCGGTTCGCCCAAATATCAGGGAATTAAACCCCTTCCAGCGGTTATCACTGTGATAGGGGGGATTCACGTCCCGTTGTTTGGGGACCCCAAAAATATATCCATACTGGGTCTCAGGATATATTAGTCAGTGTTACCTTAATCTCTTGGGAGTGAAGGCAAAATTGTTGATTAAACATTTTCGTGTTTTGACATCAATTTTAATCTTAATCCTTGGCTAAATTTATAATTTCAATTACTAATTTTACATAAAATTTGATGTACTTCAATTCTTGTAATATATTTATTACTTTCACTTACCTATATATGAAATATATACTAAGTGGAAGTATTGCGATCGTGAAAAATTTCGACTTCCGGTTTTCAACGGAAATACACGTTTTGGGGTCCCCTGAGTCCAATTAACCAAGTCCCACGAAATGGTCTGTGTGTGTGTGTGTGTGTGTGTGTGTGTGTGTGTGTGTGTGTGTGTGAACAGACTAGCTCAAAAACTATAAACCGTGCGAACCTGAAATTAGGTATTTAGGGTATGTATAGGCGGGCGCAATCGACTATAGGGTGCGCTAGTAGCATTTTCAAAATGTCGGAAAGAACGGTGTAAGACCTAGTTGATGTGATAGAGATAATTGGTAATTTTAAAAGACCATTAATTGATGGGCAGGCTATTCTTGATGCAAACCACATATTTACATGTGGAGTAATATCTAAAAATAAAAAAACAGTTATTTTACAAGCCTCGTGCCTTTAAACTAGCAATCTTAAAGGACTGCCCCATCAAATAAAAGTGGAAATCAAATTTATTAATAATAATAAGCAATTTTCTTGTCATTGTACATGTAAAGCTGGTAGTTCTGGTAAATGCAAACACATCATTGTAACTTTACTCGACGTTTTTCGGTTAGTAATAACATTAATTACCTATTTACACAAGCATTGTTATGACAGCTTAGATTCTTTGTCATATTATTTATTTATTTGTCAAAACTTTCAGGCTTCGCATTGAAAACATGGAACAATTAAGCACAGCGGATGTAATAGAAAAATGGGGAAAATTAAAAAAGAAAAACAAATCTATGACACTATGGTCTCAATGTTATTTGCATAAAACTAGCATTTTGGAATAATAAAATGTCAAATACTAATATTTACTAGGATAAATATAGTCTCTCTCTTTAAAATAAAGACTACATATCGTCATATGTTTCGAAACAGGCTTATCTATTCTTAATTTTACAATCCACTCTTTAAGAAGCTTCTTATTTTTTGGAAATAAAAGGGAATGACACGTCTTTTGACTTTCTAATTGAACACTGAGGGACCGAGCAATACCTTTTAGACATTTTTCCAACAATTTTTTGCTCAATCGGGTTTTAATAATGGAAAAATAAATTAAAAACGGCAAAAAACCTATGAATTCCAGTCTATTGCACGGCTTCTATCCCCGTTTCTCTAGTTCCTTCTAGGTCCTCAAAGTAGCAGCACCGTCGCTTGCGCTCGCCTATATGCCCGCGATGTGACAGCGAAAATTTCATCAAAATTGCTCAAAGGGAGGGGGTACTTTATTTAATAACTTTTTAAGTTTTTTTCGATTTTCTCAAAAACGGCTCTAACGATTTTGATTAAACTGAGTATTTGATCTATTTATATGCCCGACATATGACTGTAAAAATTTCATCAAAATTGATCAACCGGAGGGGGGACTTTACTTAATAAATTTTGTATCATTTTCACGTGTTTTTTTTTATTTACTCAAAAACAGTTTTAACGATTTTGATCAAACTGGGTATTTGATGTATGTATATGCCAAAGACGCGATAGCCAACATTACATCAAAATTGATCAACCGGAGGGGGGAATTTACTTAATAAATTTAGTATCATCTTCACGTGTTTTTTTTATTTACTCAAAAACGGCTTTAAAGATTTTTATCAAACTGGGTATTTGATGTATGTTTATGCTAAAGATATAATAGCCAACATTTCATCAAAATTGGTCAAACGGAGGGGGCACTTTATTTCATAACTTTTTTTGCAATGTTTACCTTTTTTCGATTATCTCACAAACGGCTTTAATGATTTCCATCAAATTCTTCATGTTTAATGAAAATTTGATGTTCTTTAATATCAGGTAAGCTTTATCATTCTTAAAATGTTCTGAGGGGGCTTAAATGGGTTTGGGGCCTTTCTAGTTTGTTTGTTTCCTATAAAGTACCTTTGTTTTTGTTTATGTGGAGAAATTAACTGTCTCTCGTTACGCCTAAAAATAAGAAATGGCTAAATATGAGGTATGATAAAAATAAAGAAAACATAAAGAGGAGAAAAAAGAAAAATATCAGTCAACTCATAAAACTCGTTGAGCCCACTCATGCGGAGTACTCCTTTAATGAGAGACCATTGTTCATAATTAAAGCCGTTCTGTTCATTCGAGAAGTAGCAATTAACAAAACGCATTAATTTCAAATCTAAGTAAGTTGGTAAGTGAAAGTTGTGTGTTGCGCGCACGCACCAGATTTTTTTTGCTAAGAAGCACAATCGTGAAGTTGTAAGCCAAAAACTGAAAATGATTCATTTCTGTTTGGCTTAAAATTTGAATACCGGCGGATTCCTTCCTGTTAACGTATCTTTTTATGATATTCGTCTGAAATAAATCAAGGTTTTCTTCTTAGGATTCCACACTTTTTTCTGGTACGTTTCTTTAAAAAATTTTAATTTATTTATTGAACTTCATATAAAAATGTGTCTCGAACTTTACTTTTTACTTTAATCACTTATGAATGAGTAAACTTTTAGTTTATACCGTCGATGGATTGAAACGAGAAAGGCGAAAGGCACCATAAGGTAGACATAGAGCGAAGCTCTTTTGTATCATGGAAAGTTTGAACCGAATGAAAATAGCCATAAAAACCAAACATCTATTGTAAATTTACCTAGCGTGAGAGGAAAAACCTAAAGCTTTCGAACCTCTTTCAATAAAAATATTTTGTTGTCCTTTCATCGACTTTCATGTATTCATTAACATCATTATGACATACTTACCAAGGTGTTTTTAGACAGATATATATGCCAACATGTCTGAACATTCCTAATTTTTACATTTAGACCAATTATTTTACAGAAGCGTAAAATGTGATTAATGTGATTTAATTTAGAAACTCTGTTGAGAAGGATATTAGTTAATGTTTTTCCATTTGGCCAGAATTTACCTATTCAGCAGTTTTATTTAGAATAAAGTAAAGAATAAGAAAAAAAAAAAAAGTCTTAGAAATGCCGTACGTTTATATACACAGTAAAACCAATGTTAAAATGGAAAAAATAAATGTTCCTCTATCTATTTTAATCAAGAGTCACAACATTTTGGCTATTGATTCGAAAATATTACCCACTATGAGCTCGGACAAATAAAATATTTAAATATAAATTAATAAAATTAAATTATACACACAGACTATCTCTAATATCTAACGATCTCCAATTCCATTCACTAAAAATGAATGATGCGGTGAATGGTTTCCAAAGAGTCGAGGAGAATGTATCTGCAATCTTTGCTACGTCTCTAATGTCAACACCAAGATCCTCCAGTAAGCTCCTTCTTGAACTTGGTATAGTTCCGCGGGCTCCGAACCAAAGGCCTCACACGTTGAGGTATCTCACGTGGAACTTCTCTTTAAGAAATGACATACATTTTTGGTAAAGCTTTTATATTTAAATTAAATTTACTTATTATTGTTTAGTATACAAATATACTTATTGGACAACTGCCCCCACCTTCGGACGTTCATGCTCCAACGTATTGTATCAATCAGTCATCATCTATAGATTAGTTTCATTACATTCATTGCTAAAAAGTATACAGATTTTGTTGTTGATATTTTTTTTTACATAACGCCTTAGGATTCTTGTTTTTTACCGGAATTAGAAACCAAAAACGGTTTTTGAGTGTTGAATTAAACATAAAAAAATAAATAAATCAGTAATAGTAATAAAACGTTCATATTCAGGATGATTTGAAACCCAGAGGTTCCCTTGAATTTTTATGGGGTACACCGAATTTTTTTGTAGAAATAATTTTTTATTGGGAGAAATCAGAAGAAATTTTAATTGTTAATAAATTAAAATTGTCACACCCCTTCTTTCACCGGCACCGATTTATAAAAATGGGAGAAAAATCAATTTCCATTGTGAAGAGTTGTGTATATACAGAAAATATATACAGGAAAAAAGAAAGAAAAATATCCCGATTCATGAAACACATTGAGGCCACGCATATGCAGTACTCCTTTAACGACAGACTATTATAAGTAATGGCGTTCTGTTCATGGGAAAGAGCTGTCAGCGTGTTTTGAAATATACATATTTAATGAAAATTATTTGTTTCCATGTTAACTAAATGAAGGATTTTTGATTGCCCGTTAAAAAAAGAAGTAACCATAATGAATCGAAAAATACTGAGGACTTTCAAGTTATGCAAATTTTGAACTTTCAACAAGAAAATCAAAAATAAGTAAAACAATGTGTGAAGTTGAGGAACGGCGTTTATATATTTATCAAAATACGTCGATTTCTATCTAAGTAAATTGGTAAGTAAAAGTTGTATCGCACCTGATTTTTTACTTTTTTATTCATATAAAATCCAATAAAATACACTCCAGTGAAGGGTTGTAAAGCATTGTTAATTTATTTACATATCGTAATTTTCAGTTAATCCCATCTTCTAAGGGATTATATTATAAACGCAGGATACTGCAAATTTAATACGATTAAATAATAATATAAATTTAGATTTCGCTATTTTAGGTAATATGTAAAGGTGACATTCTTTTTTTTTTTTTTTTTTTTTATATTTTTTATTCTATTTATATACTTTTTTCATTTTCTAAATGACAACCCTTGGTATATTCAATTCACAAAATTAATCATATTTCAATAGATTTATTCTCTTTGTCTTTTGAGCCAAACTATTTTTGTCACTCGTAAGGAAGAAGTGAATTTCATGCCCAACTATTGGCATCATAAAATTGTGTGATAGCTAATTTTTAATGAAGATAGTGAGGTTGATGTATAAAACGTCGCAATAAGATTTTTATAAAATAAAGTTTGATTTCACTCTAAGTAATTAAATAGTAAGTCTATAATTCAATTGAATAATCTATAATTAAATAATTAAATAATTCAATGTATAGTCTAATGTCTTACATCCTGTAGGTAATAGAAAGTATGTAAAGTGTATTAGGTCAGTTCTGTAAAATATATGAGATTCACATATAAACATTATATATATATTTAATGAGATACTGAGACTCATACTGTATGATCTTATAATCATACCCGATGTTTGCTGGCAAGAATACCTTCCTTGATCGAATCACGTAGATGATGAAGTTCACTGAGGTAAAGAGCCAGCGGTGAACTTTAAGTGGTCTTGAGAAAATTAAAGAATAACAAGACTTAAGGCGATGTTGGAGTCCTGGTTAACTTGTTTAGTAGAATGAAGACGCAAAAAAAGGGCGATCTTCAAGTCCTCTGACCTCATCCTGTATGTATATACTTATTTTCCTTATCCCCTAAATAAGATGAAACAAGCCATGAGTGATAATCGTGTAATTTACATTTCTAACTAATATTACTTTGATCTGAGTAGATTATTTACGAATTATTAAGGGTCCAGGCTCATCCAATTTGAGGATTGTTTCACGTGGTACATATGTTTACTTGATAAATGCTACTTTATTTGAAAGAAATTCATAACAGTTTATTGTTCTAGTTCCTCTTTACCGATCCAGCATACATTTTATTTTTAATTCCAGAAACCTTAATGTTTGGAAGATATAAATATTATATTTTATTTTTTAAGCCAGTAAATAATTTTCAAAAAGTATGCCCATGATTCTGAAATTCGAATAAAGATGGAAGTACATTGGAGACCAATCTAAGGAATGAGAAGGAAGGCCAGTCTGATATGAGATATGTGGTATTTTTTTTTTCATTTATTTATTTATTGATTTTTTGTTGGAGAATTACGACCATTTTCTCTATTTCATTGGAGTTGTAATGTGGACTGAACATTTTATTTTATGTATTTTTATTAATTTATAGGTTCTCACGGAAAGGCGCATTGTCCAATTACATGGGTGTTCTGGCTTTATCGAAATTTATTCACAGACTGGCTAATCCTATATGAGTCATACTCAATCCACTCCTCATTGAATTTTTTTAATTTTTATTATTTTTACAAGAACATGTAGTACCAACACTGCTTCTTATTGAGTTCGCGTTGTATCTATTAATCGAGCTTTTTTACTTATCCTTCCTTCATCAGCTTCCTAGAAACAACATGAGGAATCTTCTACAGTACCGTAAACACGGACTACTTGAGCCCTAGGGGCTAACTTGAGCGCAAAAACTGAAAAATGAAGTTTGGGTATTTTCGACATCAGTAACCACATTTTCAATTTTGAAATCCTGATTTTGAGTTGGCCTGAGCCTGGAAGCCCGCTGACTCCCGAAAAGTTGGAAGAGTGTCTGTAAGCTGTAAGGAGTAGGAGGATGACGCAGCAAGAAGTAGGAGGGATTTTGTAACTTTTGCAGAGCCACTAACAAAAGGAGCTGGATTAGTGCCCATAGATGAAAATCAGTTTGTAAGACAAATGACAGAGTTTGCCAAATCAAGAAAAATCCAAAGTAAATACAGGCTTGTCTATCATTGGGGATGCAATTATTAAAGAATTCAAGAGAAGAGGGACGAACTAGTTACACCTCGCCTTACTAAGAACAAAAAGCTTTAAGTGCCACCTGGTAGAGCGTAAGTGTGTCCGACTTTTGCTCTATTAGTGCCGTTGCGAAAAACCGTAAAATTCAAGAAGAATGTCCAAAAGTGAGGACTTTTTAAAAGAAAACCAAGACCAACATTCGAAAAAGAATAACCGGATGACTCCACATCACAAGATGACGCAATGGGTTTCAGATCAGGAGGTGACAGCGACATCAGCCTCTACAACAGTGATAAAGAACATATTGGTCACATCTAGAAGCCGAGGGGATTAGAGTCGACTGCATGGAGCCTCAAAGCTTGGAGTTGGCGCAAAAACTAGGATGGTTGTTTCATAAGTTTGAAGATGTGATTAAGAAAATAAGTACTGTAAAACTAATAAAACTTTGACTGGACATTGTTATACGCCTACCTAATTATGTATGGACAATATCTTTAAAGTGTAGCTCAAAATAATGTTTAAAATTATATTTTTCATTGTCTTTAAAATGAACGTTTTGAAGTTACTGGATGTTGAGAAATTATTTTTTTAATAACAATCCTCTCACTTGAACACAAATAGACTTCAAATAGTATTTCCTATGGAAATTGAGTCTGGGGTCTAGTTAACCAATCTTAATGTTAACTTGAGTCTAAATAAAATAAAAAAATAAAAATATTTACTACGTTAAAAACAATGCATATTATATGTTAAAGTATTCATAATAAACTGTAGTTTAATAATGTAAGGTGAGTATGTCAAATAAAACAATATGTTATGCCCATTTTCAAAAATAATGTTAAAAGTTTCCAAATCTGGGCTCAGTTGCCCTTGTTTACAGTACTCTAGAGGTCTTCCTCATCGATTGTAGGTAGATGTACGTCTTTCGAGGGTTCAGTTGGAAATTCATTTAGCGAAGGCTGATGAATGACTGAATACAAACTCGTAAAATAATCAATAACGAACATCATGACGCTCCTTGATGAAGATATACTTAAAAGCGTTACGCGTGTTACAGTAAACAACTGAAGTTCTATTAATCCTTTATGATTTTCCAGCATAGTAAAAACGACCATCCCAATGTGAAACTACCAGATGTAAACTGACCACACACCATCTGTTGCAGACTTAAGAGCAGCTTATGACAGCGTTATAATCCCTCTCTGCAAATTTGCCCTACAATACCTGTAGTTCCAGTTTAAACTTCACATCTACCTTGACAGAATATTTATTTATTTTTTTAATCCAATCTTAGTTCGTGGCAGACCACCATTTTAAATTATTTTTAAATAATTTATTTTTTGAAGAGGAAGGATTTGCTCTGCCTTGAGCCGAGCTCTGTGGTGTAGCGGTTAGCATCCTCGCATGTAACGCAGGAGACCCGGGTTCGACTCCCGGCGGAGCCAAATCTTTTCTCTTCAAAAAATAAATTATTTATTTTTTTAATATAACCCAGATAGATTTATAAAGAGTTTGAAAAGAAAATGACCTACTAGTATCATTGGCGGATCCTGGGGGAGAGTTGTAGGGGCTTCAGCCCGCTCCTTTACAACCAGCGGGATCCGCCCATGAGTGGTATGAAGCACTTTGATAAATTATTAGCCCATTCCTTCATATTTTTTTAACTTGCAGCCATCACTTTATACAACGTATGAAACCAGCATCGTTGAAAACATATTAAACGATCCATATATGGAATCATATTTTGATAAAACAAAATCAGCAAGCTCGAAAACACAGCAAACACGAAAAATACACTTCTTAAAAAAAAAAAAGAAACAAAATTAGTTCTAAATGCTATGGATTCAACTAGATTTCAAAGGTGAATACGGATAATCAATTAAACATTTCAAAATCGATGGAATATCTTCTCCTCATTCTAAAAAAATGATAATTATTATGATAATAAATATTTATGCTGAAGCCAAAAAGAATGGTTGGTCGCTGTTTCAGATTCATGAAGTGTTTCGGTAACATATGTTATTTCTTATTTAGGAGATTTCTCAATCATGAAATACTCAACATTGATGAAACCTAAAAAGTAAGTTCATTTCTGAAATTGTTGTTTGAGTTCCAGCACACAGCGACATTTCAGGAAACGAAAAAACGTATTTGACCTTCTTCAGTTGAAAGTCATCGTTGAAGAATGAGAAGAGTTCTCATCAGTATTTATTTTCTACATTAAAGACCGGGTTTATATTTTTCCCAGCCCGGCTCTATTTCATAAACGATGTGTGCATGGGGCTAAGGGAAATTATTTAACTAAATAATTTCCAAAAATCAGAAGACCACTAATCACTTAATTAATTAAATATGAATTACAACACTCAAGTAAATAAATATTAATTAAAAACACTGACTCCATCGAGAGTGGTTTTCTTATTAAGATAACTTTTTGTTAAACTGATCGATTCGTCCACAAAATGACTTAGATGAGAGGTCCAACAAAACTTTTGGTCTCGAAGAAACCTCTCGCCATTTTTTTCCGGTTTTGGTAAACCCCTTGCTTAGCTGATATTGAAATTTTACGTATTCATCTACGTGAACTTTTGATAATTGGTCACCAGCGAATCGATTGGTGGACATCGATTATAATTACAATTATCTGTTTCCCACTCTTTTCAAGTAATCAGATATTATTTATTGAAAAGCTTTAAATTCAGTAAAACAAAAAGGTATTGCAGTTTTTAGTTGTTTTTCATTTAAAATTAGCACTACGTTTTCATTAAGACAGAATTTTAATTTTTTTTATAAAAGCTATATTATGTGTCTGATTGTATTTGGCGTTACGCACTTTATTTGGCACAATAAATGGAGGAACATTTTCATGGGATGATAAATTCTTAACTCGTGGAATCAACATACATAATTTGTGTATCCTATATACACACATAGTATGTATCTACATCCTATATAAATCTTTTGATTATTTGTACAACTAAAGATATTACTAAGCTTTAAAATTATATCAAGTGTTTCTCTAGACGTTTCTCTAAAGACGGAGACAAAACTAACAAAAAGACGGGGATAATAAAAAACAAAATTTTATGTTATTGTAAATTCTTCTTCTTCTTCTACGTGGCGCTACAACCCTTGGTGGGTCTTGGCCTCCTCAATGAGCCGCCGCCATTCGGCCCAATTTTTCTGATTCTCCAGTTTCTGATCCTGAAAAGGCTTCGTGCGTCAGCTGCCACTCCGTCAACCCATCTAAGCCTTGGCCTACCAGTTCGACGAGCGCTGTGAAGGGCGGTGTCCACTACTTTCCTGGGGATATCGTCTTCTTCCATTCGTGCAACGTGGCCGGCCCAACTTACAAGGGGAGGGCACAGCTATGGGGTCGTCGATCGGGCCCATTTTTTTTCTGGTGATTCTACATCGAAAAATAGTCGACACGTGTCCGAGCGTTCCGTCCAATGGGCCTTAGATTTTGAGTAATAAAATAAAATACCTTGAAAATCCTTTATTTTTTATCTTGAGTTTGGAAAATGATATTGCCATGATTCTTTCACTGATTCATTTATGTTAGAGAGTAGATTAAAGGAAAAATACAATCGTTAAAAAAATATTCATATTTCCTCAATTGAATTTAAAAAAAGCTTCAAGTTTTCAAGTAAACTAGCTTTATAAATTTTTTCACATAAAAAAGAATAGCAGAATTGAGTTCAGCACCTCAAGAAACCCTGATGTCTTAAATATCATCCAAAATAAAAAATAAATTGTTTTTCCTGTCAGGAGCAGCTTAAAAATGTTTCAGCAAAATTGTATGTGTAGTTTCAAAAGTCTGCATCTCGGGTTGAGCTGATCCGATTTTTACGTTCTTGAGCTCGTTGCATAGAAGAAAACTTCCTGTTCTAACCATATAAATAACTATGGTATTATCTCGGGAAGCTCTTGTAAAAAATGGTCCTCAAAATAAAAATTAAATTCAAACTTTTCTTTATATTATGTTGATTCCTGAACACGTAAAAATATCTCGATTAGGTAAAAATGTGTAACTCTAGAGCTTTAATTTACCCTATAAATTTGATGAGAATCGGTAGAATTTTCTCCGAAATATGGTCGGATTTTTGGATGTTTAACGAAATTATAAGGGTCTAGCCTTAGCGAAACTTTTAATGCAATTTTTAATTTTTTTTTTTTTTTTTGTTATCTTACCAAAATTTACTTATAGGTTTTTTTGATTGTCCTCAAAACGAATCTGAAAACTGTTATGAAACAAAAACAGTTTTGCACAAAATGATTTTTTAATGTCAGCATTTTACCAGAATATTCCATCAACATTACTCTAAAAAGTAATTATTTCCATCCTTTTCACGATGTTTTTATCACTAGTAAATTCATTTTACGGAGCCTATTTTGTTTTTCTTGTTCGGCTAGGAGAAAATGGGTTCATCCCGATTGTTTCAAGTTCGCCTTACAAAAAATGATTTTGAACTTCAAACGAACTAAAATTTAAAACTACTTTTTCTCAATGATCTATATGCAATGTGTTTTTTCTATGCCCTCGCCATCAACAAGTATGTAGTACTTTTTTCTTATGGATATACTTCCAATGTGAAGGTGGTATAATGAAACAAGTGCGAACTAAAATAGAAACACGTACTTTGTACTCGTCCGCATATACTCTTTGTTTACTTATTGGTGAGGGTAGGTGGGGAATTTTAAAACTGATACGATGTGAATCATTCCTAATTGTTATTTGTTATTGAAAACTCTTACAAACCTCTCTCTCTCAAAGTGATCGAAAACTTTTTATTTTCATTCATTCTTGGATTTTTTTTTTAAATTATTAGTATTGTTTTTGGTTGTTACTCAGCTCATTTGTTTCATAACAGTTTTCAGATTCGTTTTAAGGACAATCAAAAAAACCTATAAGTAAATTTTGGGAAGATTAAAAAAAAAAAAAAAAAAAAAAAAAATTAAAAATTGCATTCATTAAAAGTTTCGCTAAGGCTAGATAGACCATTACAATTTCGTTAAACATCCAAAAATCCGACCATATTTCGGAGAAAATTCTACCGATTCTCATCAAATTTATAGGGTAAATAAAGGCTCTAGAGTTACACATTTTTACCTAATCGAGATATTTTTACGTGTTCAGGAATCAACATAATATAAAGAAAAGTTTGAATTTAATTTTTATTTTGAGGACCATTTTTTACAAGATCTTCCCGAGATAATACCATAGTTATTGGTATGGTTAGAAAAAGGAAGCTTTCTTCTATGCAACGAGCTCAAGAACGTAAAAATCGGATCAGCTCAACACGAGATGGAGAATTTGAAACTACACATACAATTTGGTGAAACATTTTTAAGCTGCTCCTGACAGGAAAAACAATTTATTTTTTGTCTTGGATGATATTTAAGACATCAGGGTTTCTTGAGGTGCTGAACTCAATTCTGCTATTCATTTTTATGTGAAAAAATTTATAAAGCTAGTTTACTTGAAAACTTGAAGCTTTTTAAAAATTAAATTGAAGAAATATGATTAATTCTTTAACGATTGTATTTTTCCTTTAATCTACTCTCTAAAATAAATGAATTAGTGAAAGAATCATGGCGATATCATTTTCCAAACTCAAGATAAAAAATAAAGGATTTTCAAGGTATTTTATTTTATTTCTCAAAACCTAAGGCCCATTGGACGGAACGCTCGAAAACGTGTCGACTATTTTTCGATGTAGAATCACCAGAAAAAAAATGGGCCCGATCGACGACCCCATAGCTGTGCCCTCCCCTTGTTAGTCTCCCCAGCTTGATGAACCTGACCACATCTATGTCCCCGTAAAGGTCATAAAGCTCTGTTCCTCCTAATCCTCCATCCATCTCCATCTCTCACTGGACCAACTATCCGTCGTAAAATGTTCCTTTCGAAAATGTATAGGTCATTTTCATTGGTTTTCGACATGGTCCAGGTTTCGGATGCATATGTAAGAACAGGACGTGTTAGAGTTTTGTATAAGAGCAATTTAGTTCCCCTAGTAATGGATCTGCTGCGTAAAATTTTAAGCAGAGCGAAATATGCCCTATTTGCCGCCACTAGTCTCTTTCTTATCTCAGCAGAGACATCATTTGCCTTGGTTACTTGGGATCCTAGATAAGTAAATTCATTGACCCTCTCAAATCTGTAAGGACCAAAAACCAGTTCCTCTTCACTGCCATTTCCGGTAAACCTATATTTAGTTTTCTCTTGGTTTATGGTCAGCCCCAAGGCTGAGGCAGCGTCCGTGAGTTTCCCAAAGGCTTCCAATATGCTGATCGGGATCTCGCCACAATATCCAGATCATCAGCAAATCCTAATAACTGCACAGAGCGCGTGAAGATAGTGTGGCTTGTCTGGATCCCGGAATTCCGAACAACCTTCTCCAGTGCAAGGTTGAAGAGGAGACAAGCCAGTCCGTCCCCCTGTCTTAGTCCTTTGTCAGAGGGAAATTCATCGGAGCAGTCAGATTGGATCCGCACCTGACACCTAACGTTCTTCATCGTCAGCTTCACAAGACGTATCAGTATGCTTGGAATGCCCATTTCTCTCAAAGCCTCATACAACATAGGACGATTGAGACTGTCATATGCGCTTTTAAAGTCGACGAAAAGGTGATGCGTCGGGATCTTGTACTCGTGGCCCCGCTCCAGAATTGTCCTGAGGGAGAAAACTTGGTCTATAGTGGATCTGCCTCTCCGAAAACCAGCTTGATATTTCCCGATTTCCCGTTCCGCGAATGGTGTGAGCCTGTCAAAAAGGATATTAGACAGGATCTTATAGGCACAAGACAATAGGGATATGCCACGGTAATTCGTGCAATCTAGTTTATCTCCTTTCTTATGGACAGGGCATATTATGGCATTAGCCCATTGACGTGGTGGTCTTTCCTGATCCCCGATTAATAACACTTAATCGTGCAGTGCCCTATGCAACTCATCTCCACCTTACTTAAAGTTATTGTAAATTGTTAACTCGAAATTTAATTGTTAAATTAATCGCTATTCCTAGTTCGCCCCCATACTAAAGCTGCTAATTTCAAAACCTAAATAAATTTCGGATAAAAAAAAATTATTTGAATTAATAAAAAAAAAAAAAAATTAAATAACTGAAAACTCAGAAAATTACCATATTTTTAGCCTAGATTTAATGTATGTCAATTAAAACAATTTGATAAAACAAAAAAAGTTTCATATATAAGTGCAATGAGGTATTTCTCATTGTATAAAGAGAAAGTGGTAAACATTAAATATTTGTTTAAACCATTTATTATAACTACTTTAAACAAATGAATCCCCTTTTTGGACTTTAAGAAGTTTTGTCTTTAAATTGTTTTCATAATTTCAGAATGATTGATAAACAGGAATTTCATTCAACGATTTTTTTTCTTTATTTAAAACAGCCAACGATTTGACCAGAACATGCGGGTCTTCATCAGGGCTAAAAACGAAACAAATATATGAGTAAAATTATGGTATCTGTTAGTAACAGAAAAAAAATCTGAAGTATATAGATAACAGAAGGAACACGTTTGCTTGATGATAATAAGAATAATTAATGACAGTGAGAATGCAATAGATAGTATGTTATCATGACATGGATGTTATGAAATCTAATGTGTTATATGTTTGGGTCGAAACATTGTCTGTTTAAATAAATAAAACTTTTTTGACTGAAATTCCTGTTCATCATTCATCCTTGGATTTATTAAAAAATTTATTCAATTATAATTTTATTTAAATAACTTTTTTTTTGTTAATGAGCGAGCAACAGACGGACAGGAATGACGTTGCCGTGGATGTGGTGGGGTCCCCAAGTGGAAACGCAGGCGCCAGCCTCTAGCCAGCATTCAACCCCCCGCTTCGAGAGAACAACAACCCTTATCAGGTATCCAATCTCAACACTTCGCAAAACGCACTATATAACTTATCTAGCACTTATATATATATATTTTTTTTTTAATTTATGAAAATTCGTCAGGCTCATTTATTTTTTAAAATTTTTTGCTGTAGCATCAAACGCTTATGTAGACATGTATATTTGAGCTGTGCTAGAACACGTGTAGGCATAGACGAACTCACACACACAAAAAAAAAAAATAATAATAAAAAAATAAAAAGAGAGAGGAGAGAGAGAAAAAGGAAAAAAAAAAAATTTAAAAGCGTTGTTATTCATAAAATTGATATTAATAACAATAAAAAATAAAAATAAAATCACATGTTCATAATTGCGTCAAGACAGTTAAAAGCAAAAATATTGACACCAATGACAAATGCATAAAATAAAAAAACAAAAATATATTATGAATTTTATTTTATATTTTAAAAAGTAATAACAATTATGAATACAATCACTGGAGGGAAAAATAGGCAATTAAAAATGCTGAAAAAATGCTTCTGAATAAAAATATCAATAAGAAATTTAAAGAAAAAAAAAATGTATAGTAGAAAATTCCACATGAATACATAAACCTAAAGCACTACTTTTTTTTACCAAAGCCTTTACGTTGAATTATAATTTAAAAAATAATTGTTGTAGAATGGCAGTTATTTAAAGTTGAGATTGATATATTAACTTAAATTATGAAGTTAATATAACCAATTCAGAATCAAATGATAAAATCTTCTACATCATGACGGCGATAAGAATGACCCCAGTAATTTAGGATATCCAGATCATCTTGCTCTATCAATTAAAACTATAATTAAAGTTTTCAGTAACATGAAAAATATTGGGTTTTATAATTGTTGCATTTAACTAGTAATATGTAGTTAAAACTGTTGGAGCTTATAGAAGCATGGTTAGATAAGTAACAATTTCGTCTGTAAAATGCTACTATAATCACTTTTATTTTTATTTTAGAGCACTATTAAATTCGTTAAGTTTTATAAAAATTAAAAAAAAATATGTAGGAACAACAAAACGTTATTAAAAAATACTATCAAATAATCTCTCATTGAAATAATAGTTTTCATATTTTTATAGCTCTGGTTTTGGTAAGTATGTAACAATAGAAAATCAGTACTTTTTTTATCTGATTATATATAACTACCATCTATATTTTATATACTTTTATATAGGTATTTATTTAAGTCACAATAACGATTCATAAAAAAGAGGGAGGAAACACTTCATTGGACTTAGCTTAGCTCGCTGAGGCCATAGGACTAAAAGAATATGTTAACAAATATACGTTATCCATTTCCAATGAATGAAAAATAGAAGAAAAAATTATGTATTACAACATATATGACTGCATTTAACATAAATGATTTTAATTTATTAGCAATAGCAATTATTTGAAATAAATTCAGGGGGTAAAACCTTTCTGCATATTAATGGTAAGATAATCAAGCGTTAACAACAAAAAAAAAAAAAAAACTGTAGGTAGTTATTTAAAATAATTTATTTGAATGGATTATATACTTTTTTTTTTCTTTTACAAAATCTCTATTGTCGAGAAAACAAATAAAATAGTATATAAGTGCAAACCACGTTTAAGTCAGCTTGTTCAGAGATTGAATGGAATAGTGTCCTGAACAAAGCTAATCATTGAAAATCATTAAATTATATATCATATTGATTTTTATAATTGATAATTTACTACTAATATTATTGCTATTAACTATATAAAAATAAATAAATAATAATAATAAATTTTTGAACATTAATGATAAAATTTGTATAGTGTTACCCTTGACCTAGGTCCGGGTAATGCGGATTACCGGTGAAAACAGAGAGAGTAAATTTTATAAAACTTTTACATGTTATTTTTAAAAAAATTTACATTGTTATTTTTAAAGTAAAGTTTATAAGTATATAAAACAGATATAGGAACCATCATAACCTATTGTTTAAAGCACAGGTTTTGATAATATTTTGCTCCCTGCGAAACATCATGAAAAACTAATGTAATATCAAAACTATTATAAATTAAAAATATTAATTTTGAATTGAAACATCTCTGTCATGTAAATCGTACTTGTTATAAAAGAGATACGTCGAATATTTTTTATTTATTTAATAAATGTTATACAAGCTACTGAGATACGCTTGTTAATAATTGAACTGAAAGGAAACATGTATACCATTTTTCATAAAAGTTGGCACAGACGCAGAATAATGTTTAGGAACTCTCCCCCACCACAAATAAGCGGGGTGGTTAATATTTCATTTGTTATTAACAAACATAATGATAATAATTATTAATAAAGGTTCACCGAACCCGAAGATTCGATCGCTGGCTACAAGACCTCCATCCACCGATTGATCATTCTTCATGCAATCCTACGAACTTCGTCTGCCCCTATTGACGTTTACCAGTCGGCACAGCGCTTATTAACATTTTAGGGATTCGTTCGTTATGATGCAAATTAATTTTATTTGTCATAATTAGGGATCGGATTTTTATGTATTTAAAAATGCCAAATATTTAATTAAAAAGATGCATTGAATGTTCGTCAAGTATGTGGTAAATACGTGATTTTCTTAAAATATTTTCAGAAATATTTAAGTAATATGGACATTTTGTGGATGAAAATGGAATTTTTTTCACAAGTTATAATGATTTATACAAGAAAAGAACATTTTTACAACTTATAATAATTGTTAGGAACAAAAGAGCATTTTTACAACTTATAATAATAAAAGATGTGTTAAATTTTCAATTTTGAAAACTTTACTCTTCGAAATTGATTGCAACCGCAAGGAATTTCAAATGTTGGAACGTAAAGCGATGACGATCTGGGCTTAGGATGGTGTAACGGCTAAAAGATCGTTCAACATCTACAGATGTTATAAGTGCCTTGCTGAAAGAATTTATCTCGTTGGGGGTAAAAGGTACAAGACGTTCAGAGCTGTCTTCTGTTCCACTGATTTTGAGGATATTCTTGATTTTATCGTAGTTCTCGCCACTTCTAGCCAGTCACTGTTTAAAAGCATTCTCTGTAAATTACAATAACCTTTGTACCCATTCAGAGCTCTACAGCATGTGGTTCACACTTCCTGCCAACCACCTCCAAATTACGAAAATATGCCTAAAATCAAAAATATGTACTTATTATGATTAAATATGTGGAAAAGTGTGAAATAGAAGTAGGCTCAAACGGCTTAAAAAGGTCACTATGAACATTTCTAGTTGAAAAACGTCTGTAAATTGCCTAGAAAAAAATATGTAAATACATACCAATCCGATCCCCAGTCATAATGCTATCAACTCAGTAATGTTAGTGGGTCAAATTCCAAATTCTACGTTTGATTCGCACAAATATTCCAAGTCATTTTATATTTTCAAACACCGTAAGGTTTTAATCATCCCTTTACTGTAAAGTACCGTTAGAAGGGTATGATGATTTTATAACATATACGTGTATTTATACTTCTTTCGGATATTTAGATGAAGAATGGTTAGGATTTTGTTTAAAAAAAAAATTTCTAAATACGTTAAACTTTTTCATATAAATTTTTTTATGTTTCTTATAAAATATGAATGTTACAAAATAATTCATATTATCAAGGCTTATTGTTAGCCTTATTTGTCTCAATACATATAATTTATTTTGTTAGGATTATTTATTTAAAATTGCAATGATCTAGCGAGATAAAACCACCTATCATGAATGCCTTAAATTCCGAAAACAAAACTTCAAAAACAAAGTGTCGTTTATTTCTTGAAATGGTTTCAGCGAAACTGATACCATTAAACAGATGTACCTTACTTCGAATGAATCCTACCTTAAATATATAATTTGAATTTCGTACAACTTTAGTTTATTTGTACTAGTTATGCTGTTTATAAACATAAATACATAGACCTGTTTATTAAACTTATTTATTTCAATTCAAAGAAATTCGATTCGTGTATTGCCATCTACTCGCACACATAATGAGTCCATGGGTCCATTTTCTTTTCTTTCAAGTAGCAATTCCGTTTCCTCCGTTCAAGAGAATCGGAACAGTCATCAACAGACGGATGACCGGGCAGTGAATTTCCAGGGTGGATAACAATGATCGGACAAGATCCGGAGGATTGGCCCGAACTAAAAGCACCTACCGTCCACCAGCGGTCCAACCCTCCGTAGTAAATCGCTCAATTTACAGCCTATCGATCCTTCCCAGTGAAGTAGTTTACTTGTAGCAATTTTTTTTTTTTTTTTTACCAGCGTTATTTTTTTAAATAACATTTTCGGTTTTTAAGTTTTCATACAGTGTAAGTCGTTGAATTCATAGAGTTTTCATACATGCTACGCTCGCTTATGGAGTTGAGAACATGCTTATCACTATTTTTATTTTATTTTTTTAAATTGAATACCCTTAAGGTTGCATAGAGTAATCGAAATCACCTGATGAAATGTATGTCTAACTCGTTTTGTGTTGGTGAAAGGTTTGTTATTTTGTTGTTAAACACACTTATATCAAGAACTTCAAGTCGGATTAATAAAAATAAATATAGATATATGTTATAAATATGGATAGGCTACGGATGGGAAATAGATAGCTCAATATCGTTGCAATTGTCATATTTAACCATATGATCAAAATATCGGACCCGAAATATCGATACAATTGCGATTAGATATTTTCATCAATAGAATAAAAAGCATTTATGAAAAACCAATAATTTAGAAATATCAGTATCCATACAAATATTGACTATCTAGCACATAGGCGCATCTAATAATCTAGTAAATATTTTTACTCTTTAAAATAATAATATGGAAACATGTGCCTTTTCAGGTCGCTTGTCTTTTTTTCAGGTTACCAAACGTCTTTAAGTTTTAGAGCAGGTTAATTTGAAAATCCAGCTAACTTGTCGAAATATGATCACCACTTACATTTTCACCGTTAAGCCCAAAACCTTCCCTCATGGTTTTACGTTGTTATTGAGTAAGTTTACAAAACTGATTTGGAAACGATGTCACCCCCACTACCTTAGTCTTTGTTGTTTCTGTGATGTCAGACATTAAGAATCATACTCATCGTGGAATGCCTACGATACACATCAGCTTTTTCTTCAAGGAATCTATCTAGAGAGCTATCTCACATATTGTTAAATAATAAAAATTCGTTGAATAATGTGGTAGAACTTTTAAAAATTGTCCGGATCTATAAGAAGATTTCAATTAAATCAAATCGCAATACTTGCAATAGTTCTTATTTTATTTTAACTCCATCTTAGTGAACTTCAAATGTATTGGTTATGACCGTGTATTGGTTATGACCGTGTATTGGTTATGACCTCAAACTGCGTAGCAGTCAAGAGCTGATGATTATGATTATATTAGATATGAGGTGATGTTATGTTTAGAAGAAATGGAAATAAAAGAAAATGTATTACTTCAAATATTGATTTAAAATTATATTTTACAAGTTTGGATAATAGTCTTGTGATGAGCAAGGAATGAATGCTACGGCCGTAATAATCTAGCAATTTATCTTCCTAATAAGTCAATCCTATCACATCCTGAGATGTAGAATAGACACTCGGAGGATTGTCTCATGGATGTTCTGCTTTGGGGAAAAAATATATATGTCCTAGTGCGTGTTCTGATCTTGAATAGCCGCTATTCATGTATCTAGAACGATTATATATATATATATATATATAT
Source organism: Aelia acuminata (assembly GCA_911387785.2). NCBI lineage: Eukaryota > Metazoa > Arthropoda > Insecta > Hemiptera > Pentatomidae > Aelia > Aelia acuminata. Next base: position 119,255,359 of record OU426980.1, on the reverse strand, counting down.
ATATATATATATATATATATATTTACAATATGGTTATTGTAATATTATTATATTATTAAAATTATTAGTAAAGATAATGCAAAAAGTAGTGAACATGGAAGGAGATATGTATCAAGCATAACAAAGCATCTTGATTAAATTAAAAAGCATTATATATTTTTTTACGTTATATATTAGTTTTTAGTATGTTTATTATATATATATAATAAACATACTAATGTATGGTTAGTTAAATTTTAATTAACTTTAAAACATTAATAAATACATAACCAAAACAAAATTTAAAGTTCACCAATAAAGGCCAAGCCACGGTGAGATGAGATATTCATGATAAAGTGGTACTAGACTAACTTGATAGAATATCACTTAGTGACTTGGTGGTTGACTTGAGTGTTGTTAAAGAACATACTTGGAGGGTACTCATCGCATCCCTCCTAACTTCATGTCTAACTTTTATAGGTGCTTACATATACTGACAAGGGGAGGCTACGGACGTGGGGTCACCGATTACAATGAAACTTTTTTTCGAGTTTCTATATCTAAAAATATTAGATACATGTCCGAGGGTTCTTGCCAATGGGCCTTCTGAGCCGAGAAAAAAAATTTCTTAAGAACGAAAATAGCCAAAAATTGCATCAACAAAGTTGCCGCTGCTCAAAGCTCCTTCAACCAATTTCAATGAAATTTTCAGACGTGTCAGAGTATTGAAAAATATTAGACACGTGTATAGGGGATTGGCGAAATTAGCCTCTGGAAACCCAGAATAAATCATTCAATTTTGTGTTATATTCGCGCTCTCGGTAACGTTAAAAATCAATTCCATTACTTTGTAAATTGAATAAATTACGTTTTTCAGCTTTTTACGTCAACAATTAAATATTTGTATTTAAATATTATTAAATATTTTTCATGAAAAAGCATTTTTTGCTATGACTGAAGAAAAATTTTCAACCCAAAAAAAAAAAAAAATTACTATTTGAAATATGTTCCAGTTTTTATGTAAAAAGCACAATTTCATAGTTACTTAAAAAAATATTTATTATAATTTTGCGAAAAATTGAATTCGAAAGTTTGAATTTTGAATCTGAAAGTATTTCCATTGTTGTTTTCCCTTGCCCAAAGAATTAAGGAATTATTTTATGATTGAAAACGTTTGTTAAAAATTAAGAATAATAAATCTTTGGAAGACGACATCTGTTTTTATTGAATTAAGGGATTGCAGTTATAAACACAGTATGAACTTCTAAATACAAAAAACAGGGTCAATGACATGTAATATAAATAAACATGACAAACTGATTAGGTTGGTAATTCCTTCTCTCAGGTTTGTGGAAAATAACTTCACTCTCCCATTGGCATTCGTCTCGTACGTATCTACTGCGAAAAGTTTGTTCTTAAACATATTAATTGGATTATATAGCTTTTGATTTATTTGGCATCTCTTGGGCATCGTTTTTGGATTTTGATTAATCGACATTTCTCTGTCACTAATTAAATCTTCTTTTTTTTCATTGTTAAAAAATATGAACGGTCAAAATTTGGACGACTGTTTTAGTCGTCTTTGTTATGATAAGAACATCGTGAAACAAGGTCTTAAATATTTTTGGGGAATCAACAAAAAAATTTTTGGTGACAATCTCCTCCAAGGAAGGAAATTTTGTTATAAAAAATATTTCCTGTTAAATATTTATAATATTTAAATATAAATTTAGAAGATAAAAAAAAGAAAAAAAAGAGAGAAAAAAAAAACTTCGTCTCAAAATAATTTGTTTTTAAATATAGATATTTAGTTCTTGATGTAAGAAGCTGAAAAAACGTAGTTTATTCAATTTACAAAGTAATGGAATTGATTTTTAACGTTACCGAGAGCGCGAATATAACACAAAATTGAATGATTTATTCTGGGCTTCCAGAGGCTAATTTCGCCAATCCCCTGTACACGTGTCTAATATTTTTCAATACTCTGACATGCCTGAAAATTTCATTGAAATTGGTTGAAGGAGCTTTGAGCAGCGGCAACTTTGTTGATGCAATTTTTGGCTATTTTCGTACCTAAGAAATTTTTTTTCTCGGCTCAGAAGGCCCATTGGCAAGAACCCTCGGACACGTATCTAATATTTTTGGATATAGAAACTCGAAAAAAAGTTTCATTGTAATCGGTGACCCCACGTCCGTAGCCTCCCCTTGTGAGTTTGCGAGATTTACGTGCGCTATAGGCCTGGGAAGACGAATAACGATCCAACATTCCTCTTACTCATTCCATTTAATCTTTACATATATTACGAAAAAATGAAATAATTTAAGGTAAAAACTACGATTCCGAAATATGACCCCATTACAAACCTGTTGACTTCCTCTGTTTTTTGTTCATCAATTTTTATTTTAAGAGTCAAATCGACGTGCTAATTGTCATCCGCAGATACAATATAAATATTTTCTTAAAATAAGTTTTTAAAATAAGATTGATTAAAAAGCTGGCTCCACAAATGAAACCGCACCATCATGCGCCGAATCCGAATCTAGCAACCCCAGTGTCCCCCGCTTAGCTCTTGTTCAATAGATATAGTACCGCAGTCCAGTTTTATCTAATAGCTGATATTAAAAATAGCTCTGCCGATTAAAAAATGTTAACTGCTCGGGTCACCATCATTTTGTAGGTATTGAGGTGCGTAAAACAAAAATATGAACTAGGTTTTTGAAATAAAATGTTTGGTGTTACTTTTTGAGGGAAAAATTACGGAAAATGACGGATAAAATTTTGACCAGTATTATCAATTTAACCTAGTCAAGCAGCCACTCTAAATTTAATAAAACGATTTTAGTATAGGAACATATGTTTGTTACTATATAACTTGTTTACTATATGTTTTTTTTTTATTTGGTTTGCCTCTACCGGAAGGGGTCATTGGCATTTTCTTTTTTTTTAATTCTACTGTAAAATCTGGTAAGCTTAAAAAAATTCAGGAGTTTTTCAGCACTATCTTCGGTATCCCGCAGCACTTCTTTCAATGATGTGTTCATTTTTAATTTTGTTCTTGTAGGCTGATAATGTTCGTAGTCCACTAATATATGGGAGACCGTGATCAGGGCACCACATTTGACGCAGGTAGGGTGTGCGAGATTTTGAAGCAGATATGTATGCATGGGAGAATTCGCAGTGACCTATTCTAAGCCGGTACAGGATTATTTCCTCTCTCCTAGATTTTCGTTTGCTGGTTGTCCATTTTTTACAATCTGCTTGTAAGAGTTTGGAGGGGTTCTTTCTCCAGGCTTTATTCCATTGTGTCATTGATTTGGATTTCACGTGCCTCACCCAGTCCTCTCGGGGGATAACGTCTATGGATTTGACTTGACTGTTATCGCCTGTTCGAGCCAGTCTAGATGCTGCATCTGCCTTCTCGTTTCCTCCAATGCCATAATGGGATGGAACCCAAAAAAAAACTATTTTTTTTCCTTCTTTTTATATTTCATCAATAAGATGCAATATTTCCAATATCGTGGCGTGCTCTGATTTTTGACTCCTTATTGCCAGTAGATAACATATGTTTATATTATCGCATTTACATCATAACTTTATTTAATATTATTAAGTATTCAATTATTTTTATTTTTTAAGTAAAATCGAAACGAGCACGAAATGCATTAAAGAAAAAATAAAATAAAATTTTTCATAGGTTGTTTTAGTTTTTTTAAGGTTGTTTTATATTGGTAAAAAATATATATTTGAACTTAAATAAACCTTTTTATTGTTCTTAGTCATAAATCTTATTTGGAATAACCTATCTTTTTTAACCAAAATTTTGACAAACACTACCAATTTTTTTTATACATCGTGTTAGAAATAAAATATTTGACTTACTTTTATACTATTAACTGCCTAGTATTTTTGACACGACTAGTCCTAATACGACTCGTTGGGCAAACGTCCTGCCACATGATAAATCTGAGCCTGCTTATTCAAACAATATTGCGCATAATTGATTCCACTGGCGGACTACGGTATAGTTTTAACTAGAAACTCTATATGACCACACCGGTATCCTAATAGAAGCAATTACATGTTTACTGATTATTGGTTCTATTATGGCTAGAAGACTAGTTGCTAAAATAATGGGCTGCTAGCGTACGAGCAGGGCAACTACTAGTTACGTGTGACCGCACCATACGAGTTACTTTCATGTGTGAGTAGGTCTGTAGGTCGAATGCGATTTTCTACAAAATTATTTGTTTCCACTCGACACTCGTTTACCCACTCCATCAGCTTCAGCTCGCAAATCAACTCGTACGGTATTGTGCGATTATTGTAGCTCTTATGCAGTAGATCACGCCCGATGCATTTTTCTGTTTGATTTTCTTTTTGAGCTTATGTGTTTCCAGAAGCGCGGAAATACGAAAAATGAAAGAATAACTTCAGAACAAAAATAAATAAAAAATGTATAAGTTGTATATGTATTCCTTTTATCCTTTGCGTCAAATTCTTGTCCCATATCGTTATTTTTTTCTATAGCATTATCAGTATAAAGTAATTAGTATTTTTGTAAACAATTTTATTACCTTACAAACCGTGATCCATCCTGTATTGTCTTGTGTGACCGGCGAGTCGAGCTACTGTCAAGAGTGTAAAGATGTCCAGTAGCTGTCCTCTTTTCAGGTCATAAACAAGCCGTCTGTAACCAGAAGTTAAGGATCGGTTGTAGAAAAGACGGATGGCTCGAATATACCCAAGGTGTTTTCGTAATAGCAGCCTCTAAGGGCCAATGCGTAGGAAGCTGAAACTTCTGGGCTACGCTACTTTTTTTTCTTATATTTTTTTTTGTACGATTCAACCGGTCTTCACAGGCCTCATACCAGGAGACCCTCCTAGTCTTTAACTTTCTATTCGTTAGAGACAAATGTCCATGAAATTAGTAAAACCGATTAAAACAAAATCGATTGTCGCTTTTACAATGTCTATACAAATAATTATACAGGTGTAATCAATATTATATTATTGTTAAATATACATATTTTTATAATACAGTTTTTAATTGAATATCCATGTATTAATCCAATTAAGAATAAAAAAAATGATTTTTTATAGATGTTTAATTGCATAAGTAATTGTATGTGAAATATGAAAAATTTATGGTTTTTAACATTTATACCAAATTCTGTGGTCATATTGTTGGCACACCCCACCAGAAACGTCAAAAAAATAGACACACACTAAAAACATCCTAGGATGTCCTGATCGAAACAACCAGAATTCAAAGAAATTATGCAATGTAATTAATTGACTTCTTTAGAATGAATTTTTTTCTTTCGTTTTTTTAAAAACCCCTCTCACAATTTTAATTGGTTTGTTGTTAACTTTCTTTACAAGAAGTACATTATCATAATTTTAAATATCATAATTAAGTGCATTTTTAAAATTATTTTTTCCATCCTAACCCTGACAGAAATATATTGTCCTTTTAGTACTGCAGATAAACAGTTATTTTCTCTCCTACGATCTTCAGCAGTGTAAATATGCGCTTTAAGATTGCCGGGATGAATGGGTTGATGTACAGAGAATAAAACAAAAAATAACTTAATCCTAATTTAACCAATTATGGATTTTGTCTAAAATTAGGAAACGCTTCTGCTATGTTACTTTTAGGCGCGACCTATTTTGACAAGTTATGTGACCGCAATACCAAGCTCTGAAGAGATAAATAAACCCCCAAACGGGTCATTTTCAGTAGTAGTACCGAAAAATAAATACATTGTAACATATAAAAACAAGTAGTGCACAAAAATATCTACTTTGTATCGATTTTTTTTAAAATAATTAAACTTTTTATTAGAAAAGTATTAATTTTTCCTCAGTCGAGACTATTTAAATAACTGTAGAATATTTAAATACAATATTTACTAATAGTATTCAGAAGAGTTTGAATCATATAATTATTTTTTCCATACATTTATTATATTTGATTTTCAATGTAAAAATCATGCTTGGTTTAAGCATAAAAAACTAACCGATCTTTGATGTTAATTGATTTGATTAAAAATAATGATCGCTCATTGATTTATATGGTTTTAGATACATAATAGTGAACAAATTGTAACAAAAACAATATCCTACCAATCCTACCATACTAGTTATGTTTAAAATATTTACACCTGGTGTATTAAGAATTTTATTAAAACTGTTTACCGGATGTCAACATACCACTAACAGTTAACATCTCAGCACTTGGAGACAATTTTGAAATTGAACCCCACCAGCTCCACCAAGGCAGTTTTTATTTTTATATATTTTCTGTAAGCCAAAATTTCCAATGCATTTCGGAAATAGAGATGTTCTGTTGCTAAAATTTGATAACAGTATTCTTCACCCACTACAGCCGATTCAAAAAATATCAAGGAGAATGTTAAATAAACATTTTTTAAAACATTTTTGTAACCTTTTTTTATTCAAGAATAATGATGAGATAACATTTTTATTTTATGTTATATTTATTTTACTTAACTATGAACACGACTCACAATTTTTTTCCTTCGATGATATTTTATTGTTATCAAAAATAATTTCTTATGATGGATTCGCCATGATTGATAAACTTTTATTTGTAGCGACTATATTTGATTCAAGTATCTAGTAACCGTATATTTAAAATTATATTATACTGATTCATACTGTCTGTTTTAATATTTTAGCAAAGTTCAACAATAAATTTATTAGCAGACTAATTTACGATTGACTGAAATGGATTTGGATCGGAATTCACAAAGAACTCGGGAATCGCTTACATTCCATCAGCGTTCCAATCATTAACACGAACCAGAGCTTTATCAATCATCATACCTACATCGGCAACACAACACAACATGGCACCATCGCAGATTCAATCAATTAATGAGCTGTATTAATTGAATGGTTCTGAAGAGAAGGGTTCGAAATCACATTTCACATTATTCACCCCAGATTTACTACTTAAAAGTTTATATACTTATTTTAGTTCACCAAATAGTTCATAGGCGAGTCTAAAAAATATATATACATGTATAACATATAAATAAATATATAAAATGTACAGGAATATCCATTCTTTTGATCTGTCATTATTTACACCAATTCTAACAAGCTAGATCAAGGGATGTGCTGAGCCTTGTCGACATTAAATGTATAGTATTATTATATTTTATTGTATTATATTTTTATGTTATATATATATATATATACACTTACTAACAAAAGTCTCTGCACACCCTCAAGCTTTTTTTTTATTTTACCTAAAGATACCTTAAGAGCCAGATATGGGCAACGAAACTCACATGTTTTTACATAATTTAATCTATTTTAATGACCAACAATTACATTTAATATAATTTATTTAACTTATAAATTATGAGGAAAATTACATAAAATGTCAAAATATTGATGCGCCAAAAGTCTCTGCACGCAGTGAAATTAGCCAAGATACTGATATGTATACAGTTTGCACATTATGCCATTCATCCTCCGGCTAATCCTAACTTGCCAGTGTTAATTTGGGCCCAAACAGTTAAGACTGTGATAAAAAATGGAGGTTCCAACACCGATTCCCGACCAAATTGTAAATTTGAGGAAACCCATACAACTCATACAGGTAAATAGGACAAATCGTCAACAGGGGCTATAATATGGTAAGGTATGTCCTAAGACGGTATGAAAAACTGGGTACAATGGAAAGTAGATACCGCTCTGGCCGCCCCCCGTACTCCAAGCTCACCACTAGAGGGCTATCATAAGGACTTTGGCAGAAGAACCCCACACAAGTGCTCTAAATTTAGCAGGTTTGGTGTAAGAAAATTACAAGATTGGGGTATCTGCACAAACGATTAGAAGGACCCTATAGAAAGCTGGCTATAATGTGCGTAAGCCTAGGTATAAGCCATTCATTAGTAAACGAACCGGATATTGAAACTGCAGTTCGCAAAGGAACATGTAAACAAGCCCTTATAGTTCTGGGAAAGTGTTTTATTTATTGACGAGAGTAAATTTAACATTCAAGGATCAAATGGAAAGGGGAAAGTTTTAAGAAAACCTAACAAAGAGCCCCTGGAAAAAAACATAGTTGGTACTGCGAAACATGGTGGAGGGAGTGTTTTGGTTTGGGGGTGAATGTGTGCTGCTGGAGTTAGTAATTTGAAATTTATCGACGGGATAATGGACCAACACGTTTATATAAATATTTTGAGGAGTAATTTACCGGAAAGTTTAATGAAGTTTGATCTCCAGGAAAAATATATTTTTCAACAAGATAACGACAGCGCGGAAAGTTCAAGAATAGTTGCTCTACAATGCTCCACAGCAACTTAAAACACCTCCCTGATCTCCTAATCTTAATCCAATACAACATCTGTGGGATCAACTAGGCCGTCATAAAGTAAAAATTAAAATAAAGAACAAAGACCACTTAAAAAGAGTACTAAAGGAATTGTGGGGTAAAATTACTCCAGAAACTACAAACAACTAGTTCACACCATGCCAAATAGATTATGAGACGTGATAAGAAATATGGTAGGAACGACTACCTATTAAAGTTAATTTGGCATCAATAATTAGGCTTCAAGTTGAAGAAAAATGATGTGTGCAGGGACTTTTGGCGCATCAATATTCTGACATTTTATGTAATTTTTCTCATAAATTATAAGTTAAATAAATTTTACTAAATTTGATTATTGTTAATTAAAATAGATTAAATTATGTAAAAAATGTGTGAGTTTCATTGCCAATATCTGGCTCATAACCTATCTTTAGGTAAAATAAAAAAAAAGCTGGAGGGTGTGCAGAGACTTTTGTTAGTAAGTGTATATATATATTAAATATTATATTATTTCCATAGCTAGTTAACTAACGTCATAAACTAATAAATTAATTAGAACCATTGGTTTCCAGAGTTATCATTTTCCATCCATTCATGGACTTCTCTACTCATCTCTCTTCAGCTTATTCTTTCACCAGCATTTCGGTATTCCGGTTTTGATATCGGAAGTACGCTTCCAACATTTTTTATAACTTTTCACCGCCCATTCTCAACCAACTCCCCTTGATAACAATTAACATTATTGTTTTTCTATAATAAACTATAAACATTGCTTATGATTTTCCAATCAACATTATCAAGTGTGCCACGGTAAATATTTCTTGGAATAATATCAACTTAATGGAACGTCATCATGGGACATCCACCAAGTTAATATTTTCATGGAGGGGGAAATATAGTTACCAGGACGGATGCATTTGACAGCCTGCAAATTGGTCAATATCCTACAGAGAAGTTTTAAATTCAACCAGCTTAAATGGTTCAAAACTTCATTTAGTTTAGATTGAGGAAACATTACTGGAGATGTTATTCAGTTAAATATATAGGGTTGATTATGAAATGCATAGACGTCGTAACATTCTTTAAAACATCTGTCATTAATGTCCGAATCGAATGATATCACGAGATAAACAAAATATAGGATCCTATGAAATAAGATGCAATATGAAAAAAAAACTTGAAAATAAAATGTTTTCGTCACCGTTGGAGTTTGTGCGTGTGTGGGAATGTATTCCATACTACGTAGAGGCAATGTTTTATCTTTTATAAAAAAAAAAAAAAAAAAACCTCTACCACTACAACCCATGAAGGGTCTTGGGTTCAGTACTATGTAAGGAAGAGTACTGTTTCTTGGTCAGCGGTCGTGCAAGGAGGTGATTTGACCGTGATCACGCTGAACCGCCAGGTTTTTCCCCTTAATTTTTCAATTAAGGGTACCCACTTTATAGAGGCTGGGTTTGCCCCAGGAGGGTCTCTCGGCCCAAGAGACGAACTGTGGCGAATAATAAAGATATCTTGAGCCATGTCAGATTCGACCTCGGGACCTTGAGCACAGCAATCCACTGCCTTACCAGTGGGCTACCCCGCTCCCACTTATCTTATCTTATCCGCTTATCTTTTATAGAGGTTCTAAATGCAGTGAGGTATATTAAGTGCTATAATACAGATGACAGGGCCTAAAACACGGATTAATACTTCATTAAAATCAAGGAATAGTTAATATCTTATGGGATAAGACAGCTGCTTACAATTGCACTATCAATTGAATGTAAATATTATTGATAATTTGAGCAATAACTACTTCAGAGAATATACGTAAACGGAAATATGTATTTATAGACACGTTTACTCATTTACCTTAAATCAGTCTAGTGTTTCTTAACACGGAAAAAGGCCTATAACTTAATTCAAAACGATTTCGGGATATTATTGTTTGTTTCATTCCGTCTCTCCTAATCGAAAAAAAATGTGCATAACGAAAAAAATATAGATGCTGCTGAAGTGCTTCAATATTCAGCCCAGTGAATATTTTTTCTCCTCTGTGAATTTAGATAAATAAACATACTGAAGATAGTTCTTTCTTTTATATATATACGCACCTCTGGTGCGTTTGAAAGGGGTAAAAGAACAGGAGTTCCTTTGGGAATCCACACACGATAAAGAACAGAAGGCAAGCCACAACGAACAGTAATAAAGCAAAACCCTTGGCCCCCCTCCCCCCCCCCCTCAGGGATCGATAGAGTTACATCTTCTTTGTAGTTTAGTTTCCAAGGGAAGCTAATTATCTCCGACTTGTTTAATGTATTCATCACGATGATTAATCAGTGAGCTCGAATAAAAGAATCCTGACATGGTTAGGGCTTAATCGTGAAGAAGCCTAATGGGCAACAAAGGATAATTGATTGTGATTATTAATTGCAGGGCATCGATTAATATTTTATGTCAGCTTTCCATATTAATGAACCTGTATATTTAAGGGGAATAGGCCTCTATAAAATATAAAAACATAGTATTTTCAGTCTCCATAAGGGATGACGATTAAGCCTTCATTATTTCGGCATCCACCTTGATAACTTCCTAAAGAACAAAGAAATCGGTTAAGGACCTTAATGCTGACGAATTCGGTTCGGGCAGTTATATTTCTTTTCTCTGACTACATCCTTGCATTAACCCTGGGTAAGGGAGACCCCTCTGTTGCACACATTGCCATAATAATGAGGTTACTTATGAAACTGGCGTTAATGTCTTCTTTATGGCTACATTTTAAACATACATTACATTACATTTAAATTTTTTTTTAAATTTACATTTTTATTGTAAATTAAAAAAATATAATTAAATATACTTTTAAAGCGACACTCAAGGGAAAAAATGGCGATTTATTGGCCCAAATTCTCTATATTCTAATTCTCTAAATATTATAGCTCTTGATAATTTATGATAAACGAATAATTCTTTTTTTATTTATCAGCACATGCTTCTTTATTAGTAAGGATAAAAATAAATAAATATACATATATGCAACTTCGCAAAATAGTATTATTAATGTTAGGTCGGATCGCGGGGCAGAATCTAGATTAGTCGCTAAAGTTCGGCAAAAGCTTTCTATCAAAAAATGACCTGAAATCGGATCTCGTAAGGAATATTTTAATCTGGAAAAACTCCGACGATTAGAAAACAATTTGAAATTGAATCCAAGAATAGATTCGAAGCATTATATCATCGAAAATGGTGAAGACATCGATGAATTAGGGTAGGGATTAGGGATAATATTAAAGAGGTAAGTAATTTGTGTCTGGGAAAAAGGGAAAATAATAGGAATAAACTGATGAAGACTGTTTAAACTCGTGTGAGAAAGTTTTAAATAGTGAAGACAATCGTGCCTACTTCCGAGGCATAAGGAACGAAACGACTAAATTGCTTAAAAATAAAAAAAATGGAATATATCAAAAACAAAATAATTGAAATTGAAAATTATAGAATGGAAAATAACGTTAGAGATATGTACAAAGGCATAAATTCATCGTTTAGGACCAGTTACGAGTGATATTAGGGATATATCACACTTATTGATCGAAATTTATCCATTGATTTCGCAAGGCATTCTCATTTATATTGATTCTTAAACATATTTGGAGTAATAATTTAAAAAGTAAAGCCTAAACAATATTTTTAGCACAATTTGTACCCATCTCTTATTTTTTTTTTTTATATGATTCTTTATTTTTCATATTATAGATTTATAGAGTTTTAGCCACCGAATCGTAAATTTTTCCCACAGTGCGACGTCAATATATTATTAATATTTTCTCTTCTCCAAACTGAGCAAACAGGGGATCTGATTACATCAAATGAAGTTCAACTGTTAAAGCGGGATTCGGAGGAAACTGGTGATGTTAAGAGTCACGCGATACCTCATGCCTTTAAAAATTAATGTCTCACTTAAAATTCCTACCAGCTCTTCCAAACTTCTTCAGCGCTTTCGCAAAATCTGAGGAATACTTTACTCTGATCGCATTACACTCTTTGTGTATTAATATGTATATTATCAAGTATTTGTATACTTGATATATGTTATTTTTTTTTAATAATAAATTATATAGGATAATTTACTATTTTTCAATAAATATAATTTATTATAATTTAAATATAATAAATTATTTTTATAGAAAAGAAATAATACAATCTGCCACACTCTATGGCATTTAGTATTAGTGATATAAGAATACATTCATAAAAAACAACTAAAGACTTGATATATGAGCATTCATATTAGAAAAACTATTTTTTTTTATGTGTTTGTGCACTAACAATAAAATAAAAATATTTTAATGCGTAAATAAAATCTTTATATGAAAAAAAATCTAGACTAAACACGCAGGTTTAATATTTAACCAGAAATCTCTCCGACTAATCTGTGGGCACTTTACGAAAATCATCATGTCGAAATTCTCTTCAATACATGAAACTTTAATTATGAAGTAAAATAAATGAAGGGAGCGAAAGGAATAAGCAAATGTTATCTTCATTTAAAGAAAGTGACTATATTTATCCAGGTAAATATTAGTCTTTGACATTTTATTATTCTAAAATGTTAGTTTAATGCAAATAACATTAATGAAAACTGTAGGTATTTTCCCCATTTTTCTCTTACATTTGTTGTAAGTTTTCAATGCGATGGCTGAAAGTATTAACAAATAAATAAATAAATAATAATGACAGCTGTCATAACAATGATTGTATGAATAGGTAATCAATGTTATTACTAACCGAAAAACGTAAAGTTGCAATGATGTGTTTCCATTTACCAGAACTATCAGCTTTACACGTACAATTACAGAAAAAATGGTTATTGTTATTAATAAATTTAATATCCACTTAAATCATCATGCCGAAATTCTATTCATTAGAGTAAACTTTAATTAAGAAGCAAACAAAATGAAGAGAGCGAAATGGAATAAACAAATAATTGAATTAAACCGATCGCTTAACTTATAAATAAACAAAACATTTTTTTAAGACTAATAATATAATCATTAGTTTAGTCAAACCCGCAAACAATTTTTTTTTTCCGTATTTATTCATGAATTTTTTTTTTATTTTGGGATATGCATAATGTTTGAGAATCTAGGAAACCCTGTCTATTTACAGAAAACAAAACAAAATAAAAACGCACTACTTATTCATTTATCTGTCTGGAACAACCTCTATACCTTCATATAATTTAATGTTAGGTTTATCCTGATTGGATGTGTTGACTGCCTTAAAGACTGATTTGACATGATTTCACGAAGTGCCCCTGATTCATGAAATCATGTCAATTTAATGTAATGCAACTGAAAAAAAAAGATTTATTCTTTGGTATCTATATTTGTATAGAAACATATTTTTATTTTTTTATTAGGTGTATAGTACAAAAAAAAAAAAAATAATAAAAAAAAAAAAAATAAAAAAAAAGGAGAAACAAATGTAAGGGACTAAACGATACTAGGTTTGTTAAAAAAAACCTGATCTGACTTCAACACAAACCCTCATCCATTCAACATCATCAAACTGGAACTTAATCCCATCACTACAACCCCTGACTAATCCTCATCAAACAAACCTTTTCCCATTGCAGAATGGCGGACAACTTTTTTAAAATTAGTTTTCAAGGGCAAATATATCGATGGAATACATCGATTCCATCGTTCGAAAGTATATTTGCGTCTTAGGTTTAAAATATCTTTTGCTACTGGTAAAAATATTTACCTATGTACAACCGATATTAAATAAAATTTTATATTTATTCTGTAATTAATAAATATTTACATAAACATTACCTTAAAACATTTAAAATTTTGCAAAACCAAGAATGGTTTTGTGGCATAGCAGCAGGTTCGCATCCGGACATTTGGCCAAAAAATAAAAGTTAAAATTTCGAGGTTTTGTTGCAAGATTAATAAACTAGGATCCTTTCGCCGTCATTTACACTAATTTTTAGCTCAATGTTTGCGTTAATAATGCCAAAATATGATATGAAACATGAAAATAAGGAAATCAAGTTTTTCATGTATAGGGTTAGTGTTCATATATTTTTCGGCTAAATCTAATGGTATTTTTAGAGTATAATGCTGATGAATCGTAACACACCAGAAATAAAAACATATATGCAATACTTAAGACGACTCAAAACATTTGTGAATTATTTGAAACACTATATATAGTTAATCGCCCAAAACAGTACACATACTCTATTGTTGACGAAGGTTTGAATTTTTATAAACAGTTTTCAGATCTCGCCCCAATCTGCCAAAACGCATTAAATTAGATTTTACTAGGCTCAAACACTGAACTCAAGAGTGAATTCAGCATGTCTTCTTAGGATTCATCAACTCATAATCTTTAAATTAATACATGTTAATCCAACTATAATAATATAATCATCAAATTAAGAGTTATAATACAATAGTTTTAAACATTAAAACATTTTTTTTTTAATACTTAGTTATATAGTTATAGTTATACTGTACCACAACAATTGGTACGTTAAAACTTTTTAATTGTTAACGAGAATATTTCACTGTCTTTAATTTACATCAAATTATTATTTAGACAGTAGTTGCTTGGTTAAAGTCGGCAGGTGGAATTAACTGAAGTTTACATATTTAATTTTTAATTTAATTTGTTTACCTTCTTCTTCTAAAGTCCATTGAAATAAAATCAAATGTCGACATTATAGGCCTTTCGTGCTGGTAACATGATGTTACTAACATCATGGATATGAAAACAATGGCCTTTTTCTTTTCTTCAAAACAAATAAGATAGATATTACTGATTACTACCTGGTTTCGGAATAATGGATAAACAAATATTTTCGGGCTTATAAAGAGCAGCTTTCCACATAAAACGTCAATAATCGATAGTAACGGAGATGCATTTAATTATTTGCTGATAAACACCGATCCCATTATATCAACTTTTCAACCTCAATATAACAATTTTGTGAGAAGTAAAATGTTGGAGGAAGCGAAAATTTTCGTTTTCTCATAGAAAATAAGCTGATGAATAATTTTATGATTTAAACAAAGGTATATTAGAACGTAATTTTTATAATTAATTAAATTAAAAATATAATTGTTTGTGCATGTTGAATTCATACTAATACATTTTGACCAAATTTGAGACGTTTAGTGAAATTTATTTGTAAGTTATAGCCGATGTCCAACGGAACTGTGGACTCGCCCAACTGTCCGTCAGGTTGAGATTTTTTAAAGGGAGTAAAAAATCATTGACTATGCCCGCCTTCGGATGGTACGTAAAATGGAGGTCCGGAGCCTGTACGATTTCAGGTACTCGTTAAAGATCCCTATCCTAATTATACCCGGATAGCCAAAATTAAGGACTCCCATTGTGGCATCGTCCGATTAGCCTTAGTGACATAAAGTGACCTTAAACAAACAAACAAAACTATGAATGTTAATCGTTCACGTACTGATCAAAAATAAAAAGGGGCTAATTATGAAATATTAAAAATTAAATATTGCAGAAAGGTTTTTTATTTTATTGAGTTTATGGCTGTTTTAGTTGTTTATAAAAAATAAAAACAACTTAAACGGGGGAAAATAGAAATTCGGCCTAGTTAGACCTCAACATTGGAGCCAAAGCTCCCAACACTGACTCACTTAAATGTTAAATCCTCTTCAGCTTCAGCACAGCCAACTAACTCCATGCACTTGACCACAATTCTCTCTGAAATTAGGAAGCTCTAAATGTATCGAGAGTTCTTTGGTAAAACCAGCAGATATATGGATTATTTTACTTGCGTTCTATTAGTGATTTACATGAAAAACTACCTATTAAATATATATATGCTGGTTAATATTAATTTTTATGTATATTATTAATTTTAAAAACAATCTATAATAATCAACAAAGGCCCGATGCTCACGGACGACACTTTTCTGCGATGCGGACTATAAGCCAGGTCAGGGGTACCTGGAGTATAATTGTGAATCCGGTCGGTCCATTGTACTCTAGGTACCCCTGAACTGGCTTATAGTCCGCATCGCAGAAAAGTGTCGTCCGTGTGCACCGGGCCAAAAGAGGAATTGGGAAAAAAATAAGGAAAAAAATCTGGTGCGATGCGCATAGCACAAAACTTTCACTCACCAAATTAGATTCGAAATTGACGTGTTTTGATTAATATGTAAACAGCATTCTTCAAATTCAAGCATTTTTCCACATTCATTTATTTATTTTTGTTTGTATTTGTTCTCTGAAGTATACTACTTTTTTTTATTGTTAAATAAGTGTTTTTACTTATGATAATTCGGCAACGCAAGCATAATACTCCATCGCGTCAGATTTTATAATTCTCTATGTGCTTGTTGAAAACATGGAAGCAAATAATTTCCATTATGTTCCAAAACACGTTGACAACTCTTTCGCATGAGCAGAACGCCTTTACTTATAAAAAATGGCCTGCTATTAAAGGCCGAGGCTTCAACGTGTTTTATGAGTTGTCGGAATATTAATCATTATCAGGTATATCTTTAATCAATTTTTTCCATATTTATACATTTCTTATTTTTAGACATAATGTGAGTCAGTTGATTTCTCTATATAAACAAAATCAAAGGTACTTTATAGGGAATTAAAAATTTTTCCTTCGCCATTTAAGCCCCTTAAGAACATTTCTATGATGATAAAACCTACCTGACATTAAAGAATACTTGATTCTTATTAAACGTAAAACTGAGCGCGACGAGTTTAATCGAAATCGTTAGAGCCCTTTTTGAGAAAATCGAAAAAACCTAAAGACAAAATTTATGAAATAAAGTGCCCCCTCCGTTTGATCAATTTTGATGTAATTTTCGCTGTCACATCGTTGGCATATGTATACAATAAATACATAATTTAGGTTCGTACGGTTTATAGTTATCCTTCCGCCCTTTTACTTCGTTTAATTTGTTATTGAATTCATCTCACGAAGAGAATTTCAACAAGGTTTCCGGTGAGCTTCCCGGTTGAATTCTGAACGTTTTTTGATATAGATTTTGTCTTTTACAAATACATAGTTGATTTAATTCACAAATTAAAATGTTTTTTAATTGATCATCAGTTTAATAATGAAAAGAAAAAAACACTTAGGCCCGCTTTCTCCAATATAGTTTAAACTTAGATTAACATAAACCGGATTATCTTTAATCTGAGGTTTAAACTCTGGTTCACTTTCTACAACCTTAGTTTAGTTTAAGCGCGGTTTAAACCTAATCATGTGAAGGTTATTATGTTTTTTAAAAGGTTGGTACATATTTTTTGCTACGTTCCTGGTCTCCCGCTTTTCTAAGGCGGGTGGAGGTTACCAGAAACGGCTTATATCAAGTTAATATATGAAATTAATATATTTAATATGTACTAATGTCTATTGGATACTTTTCCAACGGTGACGTGTTTACCAATTCTATTTTATTCTAATAAACCTGTGGCATAGGGTAAATGATAATAAAGAAACGAATCTAAATTGAACTATATCTTTAATTTTATTGACCAATAATGTAAATTATTTATAGCCCCTTTAATATATAATTTTATTGACACAATTTAGTTAATGGATGCTGACTGGTAATTTATTTAATAAATACTGACCACACAATATTACAACTAGTACTGTATATTTATTAACCTTATCTGGTGGGCACTCTCAGTTGTTGTCTCTGGCCTATCTGCTGAACCAGTCTCTGCCATCTCTGACGCTCTCTCAGAATCAGCACAGCATCCCATCTCAGCCTGTCTCGGAAATCTGGACTCTGCCGCTCGCTCTCTCCCTGGACCTCCGCACTCCTCGTACTTCTTCTTCTTCTTCTACGAGGCGCTACAACCCTTGGTGGGTCTTGGCCTCCTCAATGAGCCGCCGCCATTCGGCCCGATTTTGTGCTGCCGCTCTCCAGTTTCTGATCCTGAAAAGGCTTCGTGCGTCAGCTGCCACTCCGTCAACCCATCTAAGCCTTGGCCTACCAGTTCGACGCGTGCTGTGAAGTGCGGTGTCCAATACTTTCCTGGGGATATCGTCTTCTTCTATTCGTGCAACGTGGCCGGCCCAACTTAGTCTCCCTAGCTTGATGAACCTGACCACATCTATGTCCCCGTTCTATGTCTCTGTTCCTTCTAATCCTCCATCCATCTCCATCTCTCACTGGACCAACTATCCGCCGTAAAATTTTCCTTTCGAAAATGTGTAGGTCATTTTCATTGCTTTTCGACATAGTCCAGGTTTGGGATGCATATGTAAGAACAGGACGTATTAGAGTTTTGTATAAGAGCAATTTAGTTCCCCTAGTAGTGGATCTGCTGCGTAAAATTTTAAGCCTTCTTAAGCTCTAAGTTAATCTTAAGCTTTAAGTAAAATCTTAAGCTCTCTCTTATCTCAGCAGAGACATCATTTGCTTGGGTTACTTGGGATCCTAGATAAGTAAATTCATTGACCCTCTCAAATCTGTAAGGACCAAAAACCAATTCTTCTTCACTGCCAATTCCGGTAAACATATATTTAGTTTTCTCTTGGTTTATGGTCAGTCCCAAGGCTGAGGCAGCGTCCATGAGTTTCCCAAAGGCTTCCAACAATGCCGATCGGGATCTCGCCACAATATCCAGATCATCAGCAAATCCTAACAACTGCACAGAGCGCGTGAAGATAGTGTGGCTTGTCTGGATCCCGGAATTCCGAACAACCTTCTCCAGTGCAAGGTTGAAGAGGAGACAAGCCAGTCCGTCCCCCTGTCTTAGTACTTTGTCAGAAGGAAATTCATCGGAGCAGTTAGATTGGATCCGCACCTGACACCTAACGTTCTTCATTGTCAGCTTCACAAGACGTATCAGTTTGCTTGGAATGCTCATTTCTCTCAAAGCCTCGTACAACATAGGACGATTGATGCTGTCATATGCGCTTTTAAAGTCGACGAAAATGTGATGCGTCGGGATCCTGTACTCGTGGCGCCGCTCCAGAATTGTCCTGAGGGAGAAAACTTGGTCTATAGTGGATCTGCCTCTCCGAAAACCAGCTTGATATTTCCCGATTTCCCGTTCCGCGAATGGTGTGAGCCTGTCAAAAAGGATATTAGACAGGACCTTATAGGCACAAGACAATAGGGATATGCCACGGTAATTCGTGCACTCTAGTTTATCTCCTTTCTTATGGAGAGGGCATATTATGGCATTAGCCCATTGTCGTGGCAAGCTTTCCTGATCCCAGATTAATAACACTAAATCGTGCAGTGCCCTATGCAACTCATCTCCACCATACTTAAAGAGTTCAGCTGGTATTCCATCTGGTCCTGGCGCCTTGTTGTTTTTCAGGCGAAGGATTGCATCCATTACTTCCTCTAAGTCCGGGGGTTCAATATTTCCAATATCGTTCGCCACAGCCTCTCCAGCAATGCGATCCTCTTCCTCTACATCTTCAAAAGGCGGTTCCTTACATACATTCTTGGCATCATTGGCAAGCTTACACTCCTCATCAAACCATTTACCTCGTCTTTCAGGAGCCTGCTTCCCAAGGATTTGATCTGCTGAGACTTCCAAAGCCCTCTCCAATTGGTCCCAGACATCCTGAATGCTTTCAAGGTCAGCTGCTCTGAGACCTTCTCTCACCAATTCGCCCGTTTTTGTTGAAATGCTTGGCAACTTCCTTGGTCTTTCAGTTTTTCAATATTCCATCTTTTGGACCTTTCTGTCCTATGGCTCCTGACTGCGGCAATCCTGGCTCTTATCCTTGATATCACAAGGTAATGGTCGGAGTCAACATTCGCCCCTCTGTAAGTCCTACTGCTAAGAAGGTTTGATGTGTGTCTTGCACTGATCAAGATATGGTCAATTTGTTTTGAGGTGCTACCATTGGGGGTTCTCCAAGTAGCCTTATGAATCTGTCGCCCTCGGAAGAGAATCGTCCCTCGGTCAGTCGGAAAGTACTTCCGACAACTAGACTTCTTGATGTTGCGAAATCGATTACCCTCTTTCCATTGTCGTTACTATCCTCATGCAAACTGAATGAGCCTATCGTGGGCTTATATGCCTCTTCCCTTCCAATCTTTGCATTAAAATCACCAACTAATATTTTAATGTCAGATCTGGGACATGAATCATGTGCTCTTTCAAGGAATCATCTTTCAAGGAGTCATAAAAGGCATCTTTCTCCTCGTCGCTTGATGTTTCTGTGGGTGCATGACAGCTGAAGAGGCTGTAATTGTAAAATGCCCCCTTTATGCGGATGGTGCATAGCCGATCATTAATAGGATTGAATCCAATTACCCGGTGTCTCATCCACCCTCTCACAACAAACCCAGTGCCAAATGTGTGGTTTTTGCTGTGGCCGCTGTAATATATTGTGTGGAATTTCTTCTCTAGTAGCCCATTACCGTCCATCGGATCTCCTGAATAGCGGTAATGTCAAGTCTGTATCTGTCCAATTCTGAAAGGAGGACTTGAAGCCCACCTGGTCTATATAAAGTTAAAATGTTCCAGTGTCCTAATCTGAAGTCCATTTGACAGTTTCCGTGTCTGTCACCATATGATCTGCCGGCTATATCTCGTTGAGGTCCTCGTACTTCACTCTCCCCGAACTCTGTCCACCTTCCAACTCTCTCTCTTCCGACCTCTCCACTCGACTCCTTTTTTCTAACTTCTCTCTCCCGACTCCCTCAAACTTCTCTCCCCTCCGTATAAGTCTTCTTTCCCCCACTCTCTTCAGACTTCCTCTGATTCGCTGGCTGCAGACCACTCCTGATTGGTTGGTTCCAGACTTCTTCTGATTGGCTAGCTGTCTAAAATTTCCCTTCCTTTCTATATTTACCGTGTTTCCCAGCGGCCTCTTTGCCGGGGCAAAACCCTGGATGTTTGTCGGTCCTAAGCTCTGCTTATTTCGAATCTCTAACAGAAGGTTTATGGCCCTAATAACTTACAAGGCGGTATTTCCAAGACCTAGCCGCCTTCAGGTAAAGCTGACCACCGAGTTGACCATTTACAGTACTTTACATATTTTGATATTAAATTATTAATTCGATTTCCTTTTCCTATCACGGCAGCATCCACAATACATAGCATTGTTTAAATTTCGTTGTTGAAACTTCTATGGAAAGAGTAGGTAAAATAAGGGTTATGGAAAGGTAATTTATTCATATTATTTTGTTTTACAAAAAAAGAAAATAAGGTGAAAGTTATCTATAAAAATGGAGGAAAAAGGAGTAAAAACTTTTCTCAAAGTGAAATTAATGTTCTTCTGGTTCTTGTGGAAGAGAAGAGAGACATTTTTGAAACCAAAAAAACAGATTTCGTCACTTACAAAGAGAAGGAGGATGAGCGGAAGAAATTGGTGAATTAATTCAATGAAACGAGCGGTGCTGTATTCAGAGATTGGAAAACTCTAAAAGTTAAATATGAAAATCTAAAAAAAAAACGTTTAAGAAGTAATTTTCGGAAGAAAAAAGTATATTCTTGGAACGGGAGGAGGTCCTTGCCATCAAGGTTCCCTAACGGAGACAGACCTGCGAGTGAGGCAGTTACTAGGCGAGGTACAAGTAGAAGGCATGAGTTCAGAGTTTGACTCTGATTCGGTCATACCAGGCAATAATGAAGCCGCCCCCTTGCCTATCACTGTAGACTTTGTGGGCTTTGAAAATATTAAAAAAGAAACGGTAGAGGAGGACCTACCATAATTGCAGGAGATAATCGAGTAGATGTTCCTGTTAATTCAGCTCAACAAGACCACACCTTCTCAGTAAAAAAATAAGAGAAGCTCCATCAATCCCTCTTCAAGACATTGGCGGATCCACTGGGGGGGGGGGGGGGGGGGGCTGTGGTCTGTGGGTTGCAGCCCCTCCTTTTGGAAAATTTTTCGTCATTTAAAAATAGAATATGACTTTCCTTATTGTAAGGAAGCAAGTTAAAGAACAAATAATGTGCAGAACAAGTAAAATTTTAGTTGTGGGAAAGGAAAATAAAGGTAAAAAAGCTGATTAGCAGGCTCAAATGAATGGCTGTGGGGCTGCAGCCGCCCGCTTAACAATCGGCTGGATCCGCCCATGCTTCAAGTACGGAAAAAAATAAGAGTCTCACTAGATGACACTGTTGCAGGAAAAAAGATTCATGAAATTTCTGTAGAAAAGTAAGAGCTTTTACAATTACAAAAAAAAGTTTATAAAGAGCAACTAAATATACAACGGGTGGAATACGAAATAAAAATGAGGCATATTCAAGAAGAACATGATCTGAAGATGAAAATATTGAGAGCTGAGATGG
Source organism: Aelia acuminata (assembly GCA_911387785.2). NCBI lineage: Eukaryota > Metazoa > Arthropoda > Insecta > Hemiptera > Pentatomidae > Aelia > Aelia acuminata. The sequence continues at coordinate 119,232,752 of OU426980.1, read as the reverse complement.
AAAGCAAGGAATTAGATGTCATCATTAAGAAATCCAAGATGTAATGTTCTTTATTTATTTGATGTTTAATTTGTATGTAAATAAAATGTTCTTTAAAATATGATATATTATGCCAAGAAAAATAATAACTTCCATTACATTTCATAAATGTTTTTCAAATAATGTTGAACCTTATTATTATTATCATTTTAATTTATCTCCTTTTTTATGAATTGGGCAGATATGAGAGAAGTTCCACGTTGTTGGTATTACTTCTTCGGTCCAAATGGTGATTATTAGGTTCTGCAGTGTCTTAAAAAGTTCGTCCCCACCACTTTTTATCAGCTCGGCTGGGATACCATCGAAGCCTGCGGCCTTATTGTTTTTCAATTTATTTATGGCATCCATCAGTTCGTCCTCATCTGGTGGTTCTAGGTCAGCTGTGTGGGCTTCGCTTGGTCTGTTGCCAACACTTGATATACTACATTCCTCGGGAAAACTGTGGGTAGCATCTTCGTTAAGGAGACGTGAGAAATGGTTCTTCCATTGCTCCAGAACTTCCACCTTGTTACAAAGTAGAACATTGGCATCATTCAGGCAGCAAATGTTCTGTGGTGAGAATGGTTTCCTGCTTCTATTAACCTTCCGATAAAAGTCCCGGCTTCTTTTATCACCTCTAAGTGCCTCCATCTCCTCAAAGTATTTCCGTTCGTATTGCCTCTTCTTATTCTGGTGCAAATGTTTTTCTTCTCTTCTCCTTTGTCGATAGGCCTCTACCGTTTGCCTTGTGCTTCTTTGTGTCATGTACACGCCTGTACGCTTCATTCTTAGTATTGGTTGCTTTTCGGCATTCATCATCAAACCATGGAGATCTTTCTTCTCTGCCATCCTCACCAAGAATAAGATCAGCTGCCTTCAATATTTCCTTTGAGCAACCATTCCAAAGAGATTCCACGCAATCCTCAGATACAGTATTGCATAAATTGTTACTGATAGTCTCTAAGTAACTGTTTTGCACGTCAAGAGACTTCAGCTTCCTTAAATTGTATCTTTGGGTTGTTTTTTGCGATGAGGTATTCCTCTTGGAGCTTATTCGCGCGTATACAGTGGCCATTGAGAGAAAATGGTCCGAGTCAACATTTGCACCTCTAAATGTTCGAATGTTTTCTAAACTCGATTTGTGTCTCCTCCCAATTAGGATGTGATCTATTTGATTCACCGTAGTCCTATCAGGGGAGGTCCAAGTTCCTTTGTGGATGTCTTTATGTGGGAAGAAGGTGCTATCATGACAAAAGATAGGGATATTTAATATTGACATATCTAATTAATATTTATTTAAACTGATAACATTATACTTACATGTTTGTTCAATAGCTATACCCTCATTATTTGAGGGTGTGTGAAAAAAAAAAAAAAAAAAAAAAAAAAACCGGATCGTTCTTTCCAGAAAATAACATCCGTTGGAATTTTTTTTACAAATACGGGATATACCGCGACTTGTAAGATTTTTAAAATACCACAGAAGAAAAAAATCTTACTAGCTAGTTTATATTGAACGGTTGCGGAGATAATAATATCTGGACACTTCATAAATGAACCACGTAAGATTCTATAATGATTATTATTCGATTACATCGTGTTTATTAAAAATATTATCGGTGAAAAAATTATCATTATTCGGATGGATATTGAGATGTGATGCACTTTATATCATAACCATTACCTAATCAGAATGGTTGATAAAATCTATGTGAAAGAAACGCATTGGCTTGGAGGGAGGCTCACACCCAGATGGGAATTAGGGGATGGACTTGGCTCCAAAAGTCCGGTAACTTACTCAGGGACTTAATGCTAGTAGCTAGCTAGGGTAAACCCAAGGAGGGCTAAAACCCCTCTCTCACCCTTCACTTTCAGCAACCTCAATCAATTCCATTGTCAATATACAGTCCCGATACTTCTTATTTTCCTTTTACTAATGAACCTAATTGACTTATTGACAAAATTTAATGAGTAAAGGATATGTTTTTCACCCTCATTAACGCGTCTCATTGAAATTTCGATTTTGTATCGACTAAAAGGCTTAAAACTAAAAGCGAAATTCAAAGTAGTCGTTGAAACCTATTAGTCGATAATATTATTATATTATTATTAGTATAATATAATAACTACTATTACAATAACATTTCTTGATTAACTATTAAAGAGCCATCGGTTCCGAAAATTTGTAACAAAGCTTGGAAAATATTACTCTTTTTTTCCTTGTTAAATATTTAATCCTTGCATATTTTAATTTATCCGACTGTTTATAACTACTAAAAATAAGGATTGGTATAATATGTTTTAAATAACAGAAAAATATATTTTTTTAAAATACACATAACACATCTATACTACTACCCATTGATTATGCTGGTTCGGGCTCGTTAAAAGATTGACTTCAGAAAGATTATAAAGGATTTTTTTTATAAATGATTTCTTCATGTTTGAAGTTTCCCTCAACCGAACTCTTCTTCCAGTCTCATCTTCCACACCTTCCTGTCTTTCGTTTCCTCTTCCCTCAATCCATGACCGGCCATACTTTCCTTTACTTTATTTATCCACTGTATACTTGGTCTTCCTCTTTTTCTTCTTCCTTCTGCCTCCCATTCAAATATCATTCTTGGTATTCTAATTGAACCCATTATTTTCAAGTGGCCATACCATTTTAGTTTTCTTTTTTCTATTGCTTCTAGTATATTTCTTTGAAGATTCATTTTTGCTCTGATCTGGCTGTTTTTATATTGTGTATCCTTGAAATTCTGGGTGACCTCCAAAAATCCAATTTTACCGCCAAGAGTCTTTTTTCCTGTGCTCTGTTAAGAGTCCATGTCTCGGAGCCATACAGCATGATACTCTCGACCAGTGCACTACATATTAATTTTTTGGTTTTGCCAAGAATATTGCTGCTCCAGAGAAGAAATTCAACATACCAATCACTTTTCGGCCACTGATTATTCTTTTACTCACTTCCGAGTCAGTAGAGCCATTACTCTCTAATATGGATCCAAGGTATTTAAAGTGTTCCACTCTTTCTAGATTTGATATATTTAGCTTTTTTTCCCTTGTTTAAATATTTAATTATTACCTATTTTATATTTATACGATATTATAAATCTCATAAATACATTTTTTTTAAAACGTGGTGTCAGGCAAGAGGCAACACGTTAAGACCGAGTGCTAATCCGCCTTTGCATGAGGGCTGAAATCAAAATAATTTATGAGTAAAATATATAGTATCTATTTGTACAGAATTTATATACATAACAAGGGGATTAATTAACCCGGCAGTGGGCGCTAATCCACATATTACACGAGTAGCCGCGTGTGAGACTTCTTCTCACATCACATGGTTTGCCATTTTCAACACCCCTTTTTGGTGGATTGGCATTCTTTTTTATTTATTATTATAGGTGAATATTTATTTATTAAAAAAATACAATCAGAATACGTTGTTTCTAGAAAAAGAAATAATTGTTATGAAAAAAATACTAATTAACACAAGAGTTTATTACATTCTTAAAAGTATTACATAAGTTATTATGCTCATTTTATTAAGTAAAAAGTAAATAAGGCAGTAAAAGAAACACAAAAATTAATTATAAATATTCATTAGGTGGTTGAGGAGGTGCCATCCAAACATTTTCCCGCAAAAACGCTTCATACTGACGCCTCCCAAGTTCTGCTAACTTTTTAACACACGAATATAACATATTTTAGTCTTTAAGTAATGCAAAACACTCTTAAGTCACCTTTAATATCGATAAAAACATATACACGAGTGGGCGCGCGTGAGATATTCTCTCACAGGCTGACAGATTTTCAAACTTAGCGGGGGCTGAGGATGAACTGAGGGGTAGGATTGGGTTGGGACAGGCCTCGTTGAGGAGGGGGATCTATGAATTACAGATACACAAGAGGGCTGAAACGCCACGGCCTCCAAACGTTCCCAATTCAAATTGAATTAAATGTATGAGAAAAAATCTCACGGTTCGCCCACTCGCGGGTTAATAGCAGATGTTAAGAATGCAAAAATATAATAGGGAAAAGGTCGAACTAGGGATATTTTTACATCAGATAAATATTATGAATTATAAAAAATAATTGGAGTACGTTAAAATGTAATATTATGAGCTAAAACAAAATGACAGGTATGATTACATAAGAATGTTGAAACGAGGCTGAGTGAGAAAAAAAGGTACTTGTAACTTGTACAAGTAACTATTTTTTTTGTAATTTTATGGATTTCAAATTCAATTAATCAATCAATTAATTAAACTCGAATAAAAATAATATTGCCAATAATTAAATATTAAAAGGAGAGGAAATTAAGAGAAATATTTTCCAAGCTTTAAATTTATTTTATTAATTTTATCATCAAATAGTTTTCTATCCGTTATGTATATACATTTCCATTTTTCTCTGTAAAATTAGTTTCATTATATTTTACTCATATAAGCAATAATATTACTCGGTGCATTAGGGCCCAGATGATGAGCCACTTGCTTGTGTCGAAACCTTGGCTAGTAAAATATAGAAAATTTCTGACTGAATTTCGGGAACATTTATAATCCCAGACGAAAATAAAACATTGATTTATTAAACTACTTTATATTATAATATTTATAATGTAATTATAGTTTATTATAAATAATATAATATCAGTTTAATATTATATAAATTATATTAGTTTATAATGAACTGCTTTATATAATTATGAACTATAATACTGGCGTATCATTGTGAACTTATGTATGTATGCATGTATGTATGGATGTATATATATATATATATATATATATATATACATATATAAATATAAGCTTTTATTACTAAACATTATTATTATGGTATGTTCATAATTAATATTTGTATTTTCTTGGTTAACCTTTATATTCACATGACCTCACGAGTATATATATGCCTATGGAAGTGTATTAAATGGCAACCTTCCAAAACTAAAAGGTCGGAATTCTGGAGATCACTAAATCACTTCGCTAAGTTATGGTTCTGACAAGTCTTAAAGCAGATAAATCTTGTCCAAGATATATCTTTTCATTGTTTTATTTTTATTATTTTTTTTTTATTCTTTTAACGATCAGAAAACGTTTCAAATACATGACAGCAAAAGATCAAATTAGAGAGCTCTATACTAAAATATAAAATTTCATATATTTTTCAAATCATTAATATAAGATTGATTTTTCGTTCATTTGCTATCAATATAATAATCAATCATTACCATCATGACGCTATTAATATTTTAAGGTTTATTAAAATTATAATCCGCAAAAATGTTCAAGAAGTGGAAATAAAAATAAATAAATATATATATATATATATATATATATATATATATATATATACATTATGTATAAATGTAAATATTTTTAATTCCTTGCATTAGCTTTATTGAACGTAACACTCCTGAAGCATATAAAAACTCATTCAATCAGGAAACTAAGCAGCATATAATTAAGAACAGTATTATAATATTTTATTGTACATTGTAAAAGAATGATGATTCCCTTACACCAAAATCAGAGCCATATATCACACAATCAACTTACGTTATCATTATACCTTTCGAATATTAGTATAAAAGTTTGTGTCGAAACTTTTAGTCGAAGATCCTCTAAATGTCTTTTTACACCCACTAGACCTCGAACCAAAAGACTCGAACACTGAATGTGATGAGAGTCGGAAAACAACTGTAAAGTCAGTCAGTCGTCTGCGAATTCGTCACTAACATATTGATTTTAGTTTAGAGCGAAGTTCAGAAAAATTCTGTTGCAGTAGTTAGAAAATGTTCCGAATAATGTCCAAGTCCTAAAACATTTATAACCATATAAATCCGACTCAGAGAGACAGTATTAGTTGTTCCACTTAAAGTTAACGCTGCACACAGAACCAAAAAGCTGGCCTAAGCTAATTCCTTCCATTTTATACATGCAAATTTCCTAAAAATACCTCATACATTACTTATACACTTTCAAAGTTATTTTTTTATTAACAGACAACATTTCCAATATTTTAAATAACTAATTTCCACTATTTTATTTGATGAAATATAAAAAAGCGTTCATAGGTTCACAATTTATGTTGATATAATATATTCTATTTCGAAGTTGTCGTAAAACTTGTTTTACACTTAGTAAATTACAGAAATGAAATATTCATGATATTTATTTATAAATATATTGTCTATTAGCTGGGGTACGCTGCTTCGCTTAGGGAGTTATGTGATAGCTTTAATAACAGAAAAACTTTAAATATAATATAAAAGTCCAAATATTAACCATGATTAGAACAAAGTTAGTACCATTGTGAAACTTCGGTTTTAATTTCGTATTAGCAGTATCCTTCGAGATCTGCAGAGACCACCCAAATTCATATTAGCCAAGAAGAACATCCACATATTGGGATTGAAACGTAGGCTGTTAAAAAATAAAGAAAACGTGTACATTCATTCTGAATGAAATTCTTGACAATCTATCAATCATCCCAGATGAATCATAAAGAAACCAGTGGGCTATTATCCACTTCTAAATTTATTCCAATCTGAGATTTTTCTTTAGCAACGTTGGTTTCTTTGAACGGGCCCTATTGAATTACGAACTTATTTTGACAGGCCGATAAAGACCTATTGTACCGATGTAAACTTATTTAGAATCAGAATTACAACCAAACGAGCAAACTATGGAAAAGAAAATGAATAAATGGCCCTGCCATTAACTGTAAATGTCAAACTGTGAGTGGACGAAGTGGTTATTTGCATTGGGGTAAAAGTGGCGGGGTTCTGGGGAGGGGGGGGAGCGAGAGAAAAGCCTTGAACCCTGAATAAATCCATTGGAAATGAATGGCCCTAATCTTGGCAGGTTAAGACCTAAGAGATGGCACTTTGATAATAAAAAGTTTTCGCTTGTTAACAAACTTTCCACCCCCTCCCCCTCCCCCTCCCCGCTCCACTCCACCTATCGGCCCTCATCATTTTCCATTTTAGCCCCCCACCCCTTTCTCTCTTTTCCCCGGTCTGCCGGGATTTGTAGGCAATCTGTTATTCCAACGGTTAGCTTTTACTCGGATCTACTTCTAGAAACCATTTGTCCAGCGCCAAGGTGGGATTGCTTTAATTACCTATTTGTTAAAACTGTTAAAATTTTCATTTTATTCATCGTAGTTTCAAAAGTAATAAACAAAAATTAAGAAAAGTGTTTCTTCTTTATTTTTAAATCTGCCTTCTCGTTGCACCTCACCGTTCTAACATAGTCTCTCTGTTATAACTACATTAATTTACAAATTACAATTATATCAATTTAATTCGAATCAAATTATTTCTTAATTAAATACATCGAGGAACGCCTTAGATCTTTAAGACTTTGACTGCAGAAAAAGAATACCTGAGAGTCACACTCTCGTTTCGACACAATTTTAATATTTAATTCTCAGACAAGAGAATATGATGTTTATTTTATTATTGTTGGATGCCAATACTGCATAATGTCCTGGAATAGCTCCCGCCCGATAGAGCGAAAAGCGTTAAACTGCCCCGGCGTGAACGTGTTAAGTAATTGTAATGGTTATGAAAATTATGTTCATTTTAATCTTAATCAACAAAGGCTAATATTATTTCTCGGTAGCGTGGATTCTTGTTGGTAGTGAAGAGGTTCATGTTTTATTAGGTTTTTTCTTGAAATCTAACTTTGCTCCAGATACTAGCATTCTGATTTCTTTCCTCATTTCCTTGAATTATTTATATTGCACATATGCTTCGATGAACCCATGGAGCATGTACAGTATATTTCTGTACTTAATCAATATAAGATATATACTACTAATTATACTGTTCCGTTACAGAAAATGAGTTATCTTCATGCCTGCTGCCCAAATCAAGGATTTTATTTTCTAAGAATCTCTGTCTAGTGGAACAATATTCTAAATAGTGTGTGAAATTTCATGGTCAATAGGTCATTATGGTGAGTAAGTTTTTTTGGGAGGAGGTTAAGGTATTTTCGCAGGTCTGTAAACTTCTGTTGAGACGATTCAACGAGAACTGAAGGTTATGATGAGTTAGAAGTCCTAACAGAAAATTTCAGTGATGTGACCTGATCAATCAATTTCTACCCTTCAAGTCAATAAGAAGACTATAATGCCCTATAAAGTCAGCTCCAATAATATGTTGTACGACATCGGCTATAATAAATATCAAACCAAATTCTCGACATATACCCAGATCTACTTTGATAAATTTCTTCCATTAGTGGTAACGAGCGAATCATTGGTATTGTTAAATTGGCTAAGGCTTGATGGTGCTTTCGGTGTTGCTGGAATGACAGATATGTCATTTCTCGAGTCTTTGGTCTGTGAAGAAATAATGGTTGGAGGTTAGATCTCTTACAAATATGCGGCTCTTAGATTTAGGGTCACATTCTGCCCCTTTTAATGGGATCTGTCAGCGTTTTCTGAATTCTTTAGTGAAAAAAAATTGGAAGAATTGTCACATATTTGTGCTTTGTCACCATATTCATAGTGATACCAGAAAATTGATTTTTTTTTCTTTTTAACAGATCGTTTAACGAAGGTTAGGAGATTTAGAGCGAAAATAGGATCTGACTGGGATCGTAAGTTGAGAAATTTGTAACATGTTAGCTACAATGGATACCAGTTGAGTGAATCGGTTATCGAGAGACTTGCCTGAATTTGACAGTTGTGAATTGCTAGTGGGGGAAAAAATTGAGTATGTTGAGGCTTGCGACGAGAATAGATTTCGCTGAATGTGGTAGCCTATTTAATAATATGGAGCGAAAACATTTATTGCTTACATTTTTACCGGCCATCTCCGGGAGAAATTGGAAAGGTTTCTTAGCACCTAAGACAGGTGCAGTTATTAACTTTTTTCACCCTTAGGTGCTTTGAATTCCGTCTGAAGTCTCTTTCTAAGGTCAGAGTAAGAAGTAACAGAAAACTGTCGCTCCATATAATCCGAAATTTGTTCATCAATGTCTGCATGTTTAGTAAGTTCGTTCGTGATCCAGGAATTTATGAAGTCCGAATCGGTGTGCCAAAACAATACTTTTGCTTTGTTTCTAAAAAAAGGGGGATTTTTAATAAATCCCTCGCAATTTTTGTTGTATGATACGGCGATATGTTGAAATATCCTGAAAGCGGGATTTTAGCATACAGAAAAAATAAGAGATATAGTAAGAAAACCTACAGTTTTCGGTATGTATGTAGATTACAAGAGTGTGATAAACAGACCTGAATGACTTCTGGACCAATGCCCCTTCTGCAAGGAACAGCATGCGCTGCATAGATGCCTGAGGTGCAACGACTGCTCAAGAAAAGAACGGATTGAGTTTGTACAGTGCTGGAAAGGTTGCATGAATTGCTTTAAAGTCGGTCATTGGGCCAAATCTTGCCCCCCAAAGTACTCTTGCAAATTCTGTAGCGAAATACATCATAGCCTGCTTCATGACAACACTTTAACAGTTAAACAGTAGTGTCCACATGCATCGTAGCGTCAGAAGAAGAATGTTCAACTTATCACACTAGCGGGAGTGGAGATTAAGTCGCCGAGCGGAAAACCAGTTGAATGCCGTGCGCTTCTGAACTCGGCAAGTCATTTTTCCTTTGTTACTTCGAGATTAGCTCGAAAGATCGGAGGTAACGTCAAGCGGGCGAGCGTCACAGTTTCAGGACTCGGAGGAGCCTTGCTGGACCGAACATCGGGAATCTTAACGTGCTCCATATCGGGTCGTGACAATGAGTTCGCGACTGATGCATTAATCGTTGATCGCATTGCGTAGACCCCTGCAGTGTCAGTGCGTCACACACACGCACTTTCCAGTGCGAAACTGGCGGACCCATCATTCGGAAAACCTGACTCGGTTCATGTTCTCATCGGTGGAGACCTCTTCCCTGCTTACATCACTGATTGGTGTCCCGCATCAGACACAGTATGACGGAATTTATCTTCTTCCCACTGATTTTGGGCATGTCGTTAAGGGAAAAGTGCCCAATGAGAGCCCTGTTTGCTAATCTGTTTTCAGCTCCAACGAACCATCGGAATTGGAACAACTTCATTTTTGATCTTCATAATCACTTGTTTTTTATATACCCATTTGCATGATAATCGGGTTTTTTAATGATGCATTGTGTCTAAACGGTCATATGTATTTACATACGTTAACATAAATTTTATGTCGACTCCCCCCTCACTTGTACAGGTGTGCGGGGATATATGCCGTGGCAACACTGCGGGCTTGACCCTTGTACAGAACAAGAAAAGGCCGGTACTTTAAAGTACGGCAGGGGTAAGAAGAGAAAAAGGGTTATAGAAATTGTCGCTGACATGCAAGAGTAGAAGAGAGAAGGCGGCGACGGAGGCCCCTCAAAATTCCGGACGGCGACACTCAGAAAATGCAGGAAGACACCCCCCCCCTTTTTGCCATGAATTCATCACTAGTGAGTTGTCAATATGCTAAATTGTAATAAATATACTCATCAAGATAATTTTCTTTCATTATCAAAACCACAATACAGTCCACTATTATTTCATATATCATATAAAAAAAGTATGGTCTCCAGGGGCCTACACCATCATTTTAAAGGTGGGGCTGGAGACCAAACATAAGTAAAACTCACCGATTACATTGAGGCCACCAATTGGGGTTATAAGGACCGCATGAAGACCATCTCACAGAAGGATATTTTTTTTAAATTAGTAATTATAAAACATACATAATTGTTTTTTTAAAACACATAGTTGATATAAATAAGAAGATTCCTATTTTTTTATGGCTGAAGTCTAGCTTATCAGATCAGATAATCAAATATAAAAAAAAAGTACAAACATGAAACTTTAATAAAAACATGAATAAAATATTAATTTTCTGAAAATACTATAACAATATTTTGTCAGTAACCACGTCAGCCACAATTTAACGTGCAAAAATTTAGGTTCGATTTCAGCTATTCAAAACATCAGCTTTGTAGGTATAACTGTATAATTTCCTCTAAGGACAGTTTTGTTTCGCCTCATAAATGTGGTAATGATGATCATCATCAAAGGTACTCTAAGAAGAGGGAAACCAACTTCGAGTTTTGTGACGTAAGACACACGCTGCTCGATGAAGTTAAGGAGTTGCTCTAAATTTTTTAACTGCGGAGACATCTTTGAATACAAATTTTCTCTTAATAGTAACTGTTCTTGAGTACTACGCGATTTACCTTGAAAAACAAAATCTTCAATAAGATGTCAGAATGTTAACTACAATATTTTAAATTTAGTAGGGTAAGGATACAATATTTTATTGTTGCAGTTGAACAAGGAAGAGGAAAACTTATTTCTTTTCTTGGATTTATAATTGGTTGGGCAGTGTTCCAAAGGGTTTTTTAATGGAACCAATGTTGAAACTTTTCACCCTCAATAACACTTGAATGCTAAAAGTACATTAAAAAGATTTATTCTATTTTTGAATTTTATAAACTCATTATAGTTTACTAAATTCATATCTCCTTCATTACAATATACGATTTTACACAACGCTCACTTCCCACCCTAAATGGGACAAAAATTAATTATAAGAATTGGATGTAATAGAATTAAAACCTCTAGCTTGATAAGAATAACATATTAATTTTAGACATTGACCAACGCACCAACATTAAGGTTGGTGGCGTAAGGTGCGAATTCCAGAAAACAATTGATACATAAAAAATGATTTTATTCAGAAATAGTCTGTGTCCTTAATTGGAAAATAGATTTTATTTAAGCATACGATTGTGATTTTACATAACAAAGATTTGGTTTTATGTTACTCATAATTACATTTACATAGTTGGTCCTATGTAAAAGAGAATCATTTCGTAGGTTTACCATACGGTCTTTATGTTAATGTTCTTTGTAGAATTAGATGCCTATAACCTAATTACTTTCACAGAATAAACACTTTTTTCATGAATTAGTGGTTTCAAGCTCAAAAATGTATTATAAATACATAATTCCCGTACTATCTATTTATGCTCTCTCAAACTCAACATAGATTTTAGAAGTTATCATCATATAGTTTCTTTGGAAATATCGAATATAATCTCCTACACTGTATGAGTTGCATACAGCAGGACAGGGGAAAAAGAAAGAGCAAATTTATTTAAATACTTAATTTTTTATTGTTAAAAAATATACAGTTTTATTCGGAGTAATTCTGGGACGGGGGTTGGCCGGACCCACAAATATATATTTTTTGGAACGTTAATGAATTTTCGTATTAGCATAAACTCGCTGGGTCGTAATCTTTAGTGCTTAGTGATGTGCCAAATTCATATACACTCGCCAGCATGTATTGTAATCGAATAATATGTAATCGAATTACCCCCCCTGACTACCGCGACCATCTATGTCAATGCGATCTATTGTTAGTTCTCGAATTAAAATTTTTAAATCTCGCGAACTAAAATTTTAAAAACCGTAATTAATACGGCTTTTTTTCGTGACTAATTACCTCTCGCATAGGTAATTAGTCTAAAAATCGTTATTAGGTAAGACTATAGATTAGGGCGGGGGGGCGGGTTTTCCCCGACCCCACCAGGAACCACCACCGTCGCCCTCGCGGGCGAGTTAGCTCTCGCACACGTAAATTTTCATTAACTAATTACTATGGTTTTTTTTTCCTAGCTAATTACCTCTCGCAAAGGTAAATATTCAAAAAGTCCTTATTATGTGGTGAAGCGGTGGGGGACGGCGGGTGGGGATTTACCCCCCCCCCTTCCTTAATAGTAGAAGCTTGTTCCTGGGACTATAATTCCTAAATGACGTTCCAAATTAAGAAATTATTATTTTGACTACTATTCCCATAAAGCAAGGCAAACAAACTGGGTTTGAAATTTATAGTTAAAATAATAAAAATACAACACAGATCCAATCAAAATTTTATCTGGAATATTTAAAAACATTTGATGGTTTTTGTGAAAAAGTGATTTTTATTTTTGATCAGAAGTGAAAAAATCATATCCTGTTCATTATTTTGGAATACAAATTTTGCTGTTAACTCATTATAGCCGCTCATAATGAGTTAACAGCTTAGGATATAGGACAGTGCTCCGTAGCGGGCCAATTTGCCAGCTAAGCAAAATATATGCATGTGAAAATAAACTTGATAGACGTAAAACTTATGGTAAGATGTTTGCTAAATTTGGTTATGGGTCTTATCTGCAACTATATTTTATAAATATCTATATTTATTTATATTTTTATATTTGATAAATATTGTAGTAAAAATTTAAAATGATATTTCAGAAAAATACTGTTTTAAATAAATACGCAAATTCAAGAGTTTGAAGACTTTAATAAAGTATTATTTGTAACTGACAAATATATTTCAAAAATTCGTGTGATTATATAATATAATACTCATAATAAACGAAGTTTGGAAATATAAACCTAGCATGAATGCAAGTTGAAAGAGAAGCAAACGAATTTTGTTATTTATGATGACATTTTATTTTATGTGTAATGTGTTCCTGGTAAAAATACACTGATCCATATATTTGATAAAACATTGTTCTTCCCTTGTGCCACTTAAAATAACTTGTTTTAAACAGGTGCTAATACCTGTCCCGCTTTTAAGCGGCAATGTGCGGAACGGGTACTAGTACCTGCCCCGCTTATTAGTGGCAATCCTCGCAACGGGTACAAATACCTGCCCTGTAATTGAATTATAATTTTCGAGTAATATTATTTTTAAATCAGAAGTATAATTTTTTTAATATACTCCGTGATCTGAGACTGCATTAGTAGGTGAAAAATATTCTTATCAATTTTTTAATATAATTAAAAAACGTTTACATTAATAATGTATAAAATTTTTTTATTAAATTAATTTTTGTGTATAAGGTGATTTTTATTTTCTGATCAATATTTTTTCATCCCAATTTTATCATTATAATTTTTGTAATAGATGTAATAATTCAATGCAATGAACGTCATACCAAACCTGAGGCATTTAGAAATATACGAAAAAACGTAGATAATATCCGATTTTAACTTTCCACGTTGAACCCCCCCCCCCTATAAAAAAACAAAAACAAAAAAGTTAAACAGTTGCAAAATAGGATTTGCACGAGCAACTAAAAAATAAAAATAAAAAAAGTTAAGATTTTTTTTTTTTTTTACAAACGAGTTCTTAAATCGAAAACTCGAACATAAGTGTAGAATGGATTGTTTAAGCAAAGGGTGAAGAGTTTCTGAATGGGCAGCTATTTCTTTTAAACAAGAAAGAGAACCATACCCGTCTTTTCTTTCCCTCTAGATTTTAGTCGAGCAATCAACTTTTATTTTACAGGTCCTTGTGTCAAGACTTTCATTTTTTTTTTCCCCGAGGTCAAAGTGCAAACTATTTGTGGACAATGAAAAAGTAATTTAGTAAAAAATTATTATTATTCAACTTTTAAAAATGTATTATATAAAATTTAACAAATGTTCGTAATTTCGAGCATTTCCAGAATATCATGCTTGATTTATACATCAACGTTTAAATATATCTGTAAAGTTAATTGATTTGATTAAAAATAATGATCACACTGATTTATATGCTATTACATAAATTCTAATGATAAAAAAAAAAATTTATCAGAAAATAAAAATCACCTTATACTGGTAAACAAAAATTAATTTAATAACATTTTTAAATAATTTATTTTTTTTTTAATAGAAAAGATTGGGCTCCGCCGGGAGTCGAACGCGGGTCTTCTGCGTGACATGCGCGGTAAGCTAACCACTGTACCACAGAGCTCGCTTCTAAGCGGAGCCAATCCTTCCTCTTCACTGATACCTCTCCCTAGATCTCTTAAGTTTTGCGAGTATTTACGGGAGGTGGACAGACACCCTAGGGAGAGGTATCAGTGAAGAGGAAGGATTGGCTCCGCTTTGAAGCGAGCTGTGTGGTGCAGTGGTTAGCATACCGCGCATGTCACGCGGAAGACCCGGGTTCGACTTCCGGCGGAGCCCAATCTTTTCTCTTAAAATAAATTATTTAAAACAAGGTGCCACAAAAATAGATTAAATTAATATAAAATGATAACATTTTTGTATCCACTATTAATGTAAACGTTTTTTAATGATATTAAAAAATTGATAAGAATATTCTTCACCTACTAATGCAGTCTCAGATCGCGGAGCATATTAAAAAAATTATACTTCTGATTTAAAAAAAAATATTACTAGAAAATTATGATTAGTTTTAACAGTAAAATGTTTATTCAAAAATAATGAATAGGATATTATTTTTCCACTTCTGATCAAAAATAAAAATCACTTTTTCATTGAAACAATCAAATGATTTTTAAATATTCCACATAACATTTTGATTGGGTTTGAGTTTTATTTTTATTATTTTAATCACAAATTTCAAACCCAGTTTGTTTGCCTTGCTTTATGGTAATAGTAGTCATAATAATAATTTCTAAATTTGGATCGAATTTAGGAATTATATTCCCAGGAACAAGCTTCTACTACTAAGGATACCAAGGTACGGTTTTTCTTCTCCTTTTAAAAAACTTAGGTTTACAAATTTTGTTTTATTTTATCTTAAAGAAACTGTAGACTAGTTTTATATGTTTTTGAAGGATTTGGAAGATTTAATGGGTGTCTGCTTTTGGATCCCCCTATTGAAGTTTTTGCAAATACCTGACAAGACTGTTTTTTTTTTTTTTTCTAATAAATAAAAGCGCTTATTTCTAGTTGGCCTGTGATTCTTATATTAGTTATCGATCCATTTTGCATCCTATCTAATTAATAGCTCTCTATTTTGAAAGCAATTTAAATGTTCCTCGTTGGTTAATCCTTAAGCAATTATTATTATTATTTTATATTTCGATTACTTAGATTATTTATTTTTTGAAACCGTAAACAAGGAATGCTAGATTCTAGTTTTATAAAGTTTTTTTTTTTAAATATTTCTTTTAAAATAAGGAAGTATCAGTAATTAACACCCACGCCACTAATTAACACCAGCTGTAGGTACATTGAAATTGGACAGTGTCAGCTATTGGTACAAAGAAACTTTTCAGTATATTTAACTTTTTATTTTTGTTGATCTTTTCTTGAATTTTAAAATTTTCTTTGAATGCTGGGAAGTAGTTCTATGAAAAAAATTAAACTAAAGTACAAAATCATCACTATTAAAGTTTTTGAAAAATTCAGAGAGATTCCTTTAAGAATGTCAGCTACTGGTGCATTAATGATAGATCTTTATAAAATTAACTACCCAATTTTTTTTTCCAGTATTCCAAAAACAGATGGAAAATATTGTATCGGAATTGGATTATTTTATTCGAATCACATACCACCAGTAATTCATATCAAGACCCTTTCCTCAACATTTTTTCTAACTAGATGAGTTAAGTTTGGACATCTTTATGCTTTCTCCGTCGGAGCCGTAGTAAAGGCTACAAGAAAGGTTCGTCTTGGAGTTTCAACTTTTATACGCAATGCGCTAGGGCCCTAGTGAATGATGTTGCAATTGTTCTGATCCGAGTTCTTAACAAACTCCGGAGCTCCTCAGGGACATGTGCTTCGTACAAGGGAGTTGAATTTATTTTTCATCATTGCCTGAGTATGTAAAATATAATTATTAGCCCTAAGTCTATCTTTTGACTAATATTTTGCCGATTTTTGAAAGAATATGTAAAAATATAATGTTTAATAGTTAAATTTTAAAACTCTTACAAAAACTTTTCATCGCATAACCCACGTAAACCACATTAATATGTAAACAATTCACCATTTATAGGATGTCTTTTCTGTAAGAGATACCGATTAATTAGTAATATTAATAAGAAATTATAATTATACAAGAAATGAGGTTATCTAACTTGGGTTTTAGTTCGATGAAAACTTTGTTGTTATTGCTCAAACCAAAATTGCTTCATTCATTTCAGCGGCTATTCGACCAATAACAAACACCAGCAAAAAAAAAAAAAAAAAAAAAAAAGTGTCGGCATTATCTGATAAAAATTTTGATAGCGTTTTTAAAATCTTTTTGGCATTGATATTTAAAAAATAGAGTCTGCCAGTATGACTACGCCACCTCTAAAAACGGATGACCTTAAAATGTAAAATTTTGGCTTTTTTGTTTATTTCTCGAAACAATTCATCCCACAGAAAAATTCAATCTCTTTAAAATACGAGTACTTAAGATTTCGCGTCGAATGAGTAACTTTAAGTTGAAATATATAGTTTTTTCGCCAAAATCGATTATCGAGATTTGGCAATTTTCATATTTCTGAAGGAAAACTGAAGTACGATCATGTTCTAACGCCTATATCTTGAAAAGGCTAATCCAAATGAAAAAAGTTGTAAAACATCGAAATGTTCCATTAATTTTTAAATTAGCTTACGCCTGTATAGAAAAACTAATTAAAACATGAAGGAATTTCTAGTGTTTCATGGTATGAAATTTTGACACTTTCCTATCGGTTTCATATATATAACTCGCAAATAAAGCATTTATTTCTCTCAACTATGTACGAATATACAATTCCGCATAAAATTCCATAATCGAAGTTAAAATCGGTTAAAGTCGTTTAGCGAAAATCGAGCATCGGTTATTTTTCTATTTCCCTTCAGATTACTATATTTAGTTCTAATATAATGACGGTTCTTCCCCTCGATGATGATAAATATTTCTATCAATCTAAATTCCATTACTCTATAATTTCTTATATGAAATGATAAACCTAGATCAATTTTCCTCATAATACATATACGTAGTGGAAATCATAAAATAGAGAATCAATAATAATATAAGAATAAAACTCAGTCAGATCTATTTCCTCTACCAATGTCAAAAACTATTAATCATCTAATATTTTTTTATATATCTATAAATAGAAATAGAAACGTAGATAAAATAGGAAAAAGTAAAAAGAACATCAAATTAACCTAGGATATTATACGGACATGATTCAGGCCCTAAATATCTCTACAAGAGCAGAAGGTTATTAGCGTTAGTTAATTCCTGAACTAACAATCTGTAAATTCAGGATTATTCTGAGCTATTTAAGGGAGTAATTAATTTGAGCAACTTAGGAAGTATAATACTCTTAAGAGAAAGCTAAATGTATTTCCAGAGATATAAAGTAATCCTAATCTGTTGAGCACTGTAATTTTAATGTGACTAGATTTTTTTTTCTTTAAGGGCTTAAGCTAATCTTCAAAGTAATGAAGGGCAACATTCTCCCTCTTAGACCGCTAGTTAGATATTGTTATTAATTAGTTATAGTTAATAGTAGACACCGAAGGATCGGGAAATCCACTTTCTTGACACTGTATTTTTATATTATTTTATAGAAATCCACTTACTGGATCTTTACTGGCCCTTTCTTTATTAAAATAACTTAAACCAGTAACTAATGTACTGGTACTTTTTTTGATAAATTAGTGGATTTGTTTGGACTAATGCAAATGGTTTAAAATTCCAACGCGTACCCATGGATGACGGCCCATAACCCTTTGACAATAAGCGTTTTATTCGGAAATCTGTCTAGGGAGGACTAATGAGGTTTTGGCCAATTCAACGTTGAGAGCCCCTCTTTGAAAGTGATATCCATTAAAGGGCGTAAAAATTGGGATAGGAATAGAGAATTTCATAAAGAGATGGGGAATCTTCATCTACTGGATATTATTATTTTTTTTATGTTTTTGAAATTATAATAAAACTGTTTTTTCGATATTCTAATCTTTTTTGTGTAATTTATTTAAAGTTATTTAAATTTCGAAGATAAATAGGGACAATAAGTTAGTGTTTAGGTTAGATGTAGGCCAGTGGTTATGTTACGTTATATAGGCCACCAGGGAAAGAAGTGGTGGATTAAGCAGTCTCAACAAAGATTATTTAAACAAGATTATATAATGAAAAATTAATGGTCCATATAAATCGATTACTCTGTAGAATAAGTATTTTAATCAAACAGAAATAGTAATGACAAGTCCAGTAAAAACAAACAAAAAATTAATATCTATTCTACGTAATATAACTTGAACAACTTTCCAAGTGTTTTTGGTAAATTTCGTCAGCATCACTGAAAATTGGACCCTATCTGATTTTTGTTATTAGATTTACAAGTCGGGAAGCTGAAGTAAACAGTTTGGGAGGTAAGTCTGTTACTAACAAGTCAGAAGTAGTCAACAGCCGAGAGGAAACTCTTAACGCTACTACTAACCCAACAGTCATTAAACGCAACCTAATTTACAAGAATTTTGTTTACAGTATCCACCAGTTTCTCATCGGTATCAAGTTTTAATGAAATCTAATTATACTATCATCGACATTATGGTAAATAAAGAAGAGGTGAGAGATGGTCAACTGTTCTTCACTTACGATAGGTTAAATGATGGTCAGGATTTTCAGTTTACAATGATTTTATTATGGTAAGCCAACGTTTCGATCCAACTTGTGGATCTTCATCAGGGCTAAAAGAAAACAAATATATGAGTATCTATGCTAGAGGGTGACAATAAATGGATACATTACAGAACTGATAATAATATAAAAGATGGTGTATACATGAATATTAAAATAAGAGGCTGGTTAACAAGATAAAAAAGAATCTGATATTTACCTACTGAGTCCAGGTGGATACTAAGACTAAAGGTAAAAATAAGGTGAGAGGTAGTGGTAGGGGATTAGTTTGCCGACTTCAAAGGTTTATGACGGGGAAATCCAACGCTTTTGAAGTGAAGGCACATGACAACAGAGTGAACAAAAATATTTAAAAACTAACGAAGTAGATGGTACTGTATACAAATAGTTGTGTCTGGACTGAATAATAACATAAAAATGAGATAATACACAATGTAACAATGCATAAAAATTTGGAAAATATACAGAAAGAAGCATACAATACAAAAAATAATAATAGTACAAGAGGTACAGAGATAATTGCAGGTACCTATGAAATCAAAACTACGATTTGAGGATGCGGAAGATGTTAGAATAAGTGGATGAAATTATCTCTTTATCTGTTTTGTGATTTACCGGGTTATTTTTTTCTAGATGGATGAAAATGGATTCTGAGAGGAGCCGTTTATCGTGGTTAAGTACAGTAGCTAATATGGAGGGGTTCTCAAAGTCGAAGGAATGGTTGTGGGCAATGGCATGTTCTGCTAATTTAGATGTAGACGAATTACGCGTGGAAATACTGTATTTATGTTGATAAATACTTTTTTTTATATAATTTTTGGTTTCACCGATATAGCAACTGTTGCAATTAAGCGTGGAGCACTGGATACGATAAACTACATTACACTTGTCTAGGAGAGGTACTTTAATACTAGGCGCATGTGTGGGAAACTCGATGAGAAGGATTTTTTAATTTTGTTTGAGAGAATGGGGATATATGGGATAGATCTGTATTGGAAAGTAGAGATCGGAGGTTGTGAAGAGTTGTTAGAGAGATTTTGAGTTTTAGCATTGTTATTGATAAGTGTTTTTATTAAGTGCTCAGGAAAATCATTAGATTTTAGGATATTTTTCAGACGGATTTTGTTATGACAATGAAATTGTGGATCGGACAAGGTCAGGCTATGGTGGATGAGTTTTTTTGTGACGTTGATTTTTTGGTGATGTGGATGGCCGACTCCTAAACTATTTTTCCCAACATCCACATCACCAAAAAATCAACGTCCTATTAGCCATAGAAGCAAATGTGTTACATAAATAAACAAAAAAACATATCCTACATCCTAATAATAATACTCAATTATTTATTTATAATTATCATTCATCATCAAGAATATAATTAATAATAGCATTTCTTTGTAATGTAAAACAGCTTTAAATCAATGTTTAGAATTACAAAACATAAGTTAAAATGAATATTGTTAAAAAAAAATGATTTTAACAAGTTTTATCTAAGTCAAAATATAGGTAGTTGCATTTAAAATAATAAAACTGGAATTAATAAAAAAATAAATAAAATAAGGAATAAAATTGTTTTTATGGCAAAGCCGGAATCTACCGGAACTTTTACGGCCACTTCTAACTCGAGAAAGAATAAAAGGAAACAATCTGGGAAAACCCGAAAGGAATATATAATAATTCAAGAGGTATTTTAAAGGTACCTTTATGCCTGAGTCATGTTCAGCATTTCATTATAAATTGATATTGTTTTTTGATAATTTTTTTATTTAATAGTTACTTAATGTGTATACAACATGATTTGCAGCCAAACGTGATACAGGTGGAGAATCGAATCTGATGTTGAGAGTAGAGAATCGAATCTGATGTCATTTTTGGGTTAAAAAATATGTATAATGGTGGTTTGCTTGAAGATGTTCCTATGATTTTTTTACAAATGCATTGACTCAAAATAGAATCTATGGAACGGCTGTATATTTCCTTAAACCTAAACTCAAAAATACATTTTTTGGAGCAAGGGTCATGTAGATTTCATTTTTAAACTCGAAATATAAAATAAAGTAGTTTAGTGTTTTTTATTTTGTTTTTGGGAATAAAATTTCCCAGTTTCTTCAATCCCCAAAATATCTTTAATTAATAAAATATTGATTGGCTCAAACTGAGTAGAAATTAATATTCCCGCCGTTTCTGAAAAAGGCATAATTCTCAATAATTCGAAAATTAAGTTTTAATTTAAATATCATGGGGCTTTAAACGATACCTCTCTATATCCGGTCCCAATATTCAAATAGTCATATAGTTCCATATGATCGATCATTCATATGGTCGAAAATCGGCCTGAACAGGCCTGCACCTTTAAGATCTAAGAACCCTTGAGAACAATAAAAGCGGGAAATGTATATGATAACCTGAAGAACACGAGTTCGAAACCGATTGCCAACTCAACAATAGTCCGCCTCTCCCCGGGCACGGAAAGGACCCGTATAGCCGAAAAGATGGGAGAAAAAATATTTTTCATTTTTGAAACCTTGATAAACTTCGACTCTATAGTTAAAAAGAGGTCGCTGTGGAAATGTGGTTAGCATAGAAACTTACAATTATAAAGGTCGCGGATTCGCTTCCCGAGGTGGCCCTAGGATATTTTAATGGGAGTAAAATCCTTGTCTATGCCGTCCCTCGGATAGGACGTAAAATGGAGGTCCCGAGCCTGTAAGATGTCAGGTACTCGTTAAAGATCCCTATCCTAATTATACCTGGATAGGCAAAATTTAGGACTCCCACTGTAGCATCGTCCGATTAGCCTTAGTGGGATAAAGTGACATTAAAACAAAGAGAAACCTAAAAAGCGAATTGCATGATTAAAATATGAATTAGTATTTATTAAATCTTGGCTAAAAATATGGTCTGTTTATAAAAGATATTTATAATTTCATGGTTAATTTTTGTACTTTCCAAACATTTTAAAAAGATATTATAGAAACTCGCTGAGAAACATTTGGAATAGCGAGTAATTTAAAAATTTAATATTGAGTTAAAATCCCAAATTTCGGTAAATATTGTTAAAAAAAAATTACTTATACTGCACCTTACCTCCGTTTTTTGCATGTATTTCCCTGAAAAGCTCAAAAATACTTTATATCCTTATAAGCTTATTGATTTTTCCAGTTTTTCAAAAAATAAACCCTATGCCTTGATCCAAGTTAGTTAGGTATGGTCCCATGAAATCTTGACTCAGTTTCGCTTGCCAAAAAAAAGGTGTAAGACGTTCTCCTACAAAACTCTCGATTTGATTGATTTAGATTAAATAATTGCCTATTTTTCTTTTAATTTGATTAATAATAAAATCTATTCTTTTTTCTTCTTACTCAAATAATTTTAATTGTTATAGAGTAGAACAAGTACACTCTTCATTTTGTGTACTCCGTAAATCACTGTTTGAAAAAATTATCTTTTTTCTGAGATTCCTATTTCAGAATTAGGAATTTTAGGCCGTGTGATGATTTCCAATAATTTTAAGTATATTTTTAGAATATCATAACATTGTATTAAAATAACATCATATTTAGCAATGTAAACCTATAACTAACATTGTTAAAATGAAAAATGATAACCAAAATGTGATAAAAATAAATAAAAATATTGGTAAGAAAATAAATATCGACTTTAGAAGATATATTTTAATGTTGTATGTCCTTCTCCCTAAATATATTTTAGGCTTTTCATTGAAAACCATAACGTTTTATAGTGATGTTGCATAAACACATTTGGGCATTGTTTATTTTGAATTTTATTAAAACTGTTCACCAAAGAACGTTAACATCTTGAAAAATGTCTGATCTTGAAATAATTCTCTTCCAGCTCCACCAAGGAAGTTCTTTTATTTTGATATATCTATTTTAAAGCAAAACTTTCTAATGAGTTTTAAAAGATATTTAAAGTGGTGAAAAGTATTTGTTTTATTTCAGATTGTTTCTTTAACCATCTTCAGCTATATATAATCTCTAATCAGAAAATAAGACATTCTAGTGAATATGGAGTGCATTTTTTTACATTGGCTCGAAGAAAATATTATACAACCTCAATATATAAAAATGAAAATAAATATTTTATCCCCTGGGATATCGTAAAATCGAAGGAAAGCGGTGAAACTTGTTTTTCCACGATATGAAAAGTTTTACTATTCAATCAACTCTCCCACGGAAAAGGGTAAGGAATATCCGTTTGGAAAATGTACTTTTCAGTGTTCGACACGAGATTGACGGGTTACTTATTCTTTGACTCTTCTTTCTGTTCCTGCATGTATTTTGAATGGCATCCCTTTTGCTCCTGACGTTACCTATTGGATGAACAGTTTTTTTACGTTTATCATTTAAGCCTATTGGTATAATCTTATCAAGTTCAACAAACATTTGAAGTTATTATTAGTGATAGTATTATGTCAAATCACCTCCTTGCACGGCCGCTGACCAAGAAACAATACTTCCAGACAGAGTACTGCACCGAAGACCCTTCATGGGTATCATAGTATTATACTTTATAAAAATCAAGCAGTTTTATGAAAATGGATTTTAAGTATCCTATCTTTTCTAGTACAAAGTGGTTTCGGGTGCTAAGCAAACCGCGAAATGAGAATAAAACAAAATTTTATTGCATAAAAAAAAAAATACACCCACACACACACCACCATATATATATATATATATATTTATATTTGTTGCATAATGGTCAACTGTTTTCTTTAAGATTAGGATCATTGATAATCAGGATTTTCGTCAAACTTGGTCCAATCAAATTTCTTTATTTGGAGAGCCTTCGTTTTGATCCAAACATGTGGATCTTCGTCAGTGCTTGTAAAGTGGAGAGTAATACAGCAATTACTTACTTAGCTAACGCCTTATCGAGCGATTCCACTGTTGATGAATAGGCTTAGATTAGTGCTATAAAGAGAGAATACACAATTGGTAAGCAATAAAATGAACTCATGCATTATAAAACCATATATATATTTTAATTTAATTTAATTAATATATAGTTTGTTATATTTGGTAAATATTAAAATTAAAAAAATTGATTTTCTAAGGTAATGGACCCTATAAGTAATTATATAAAAAAAATTTGATAAATTAGACTAAAATAGAGGCATTGCGGTTATATAGCTCATTTAACAGACTCGGTATTGCAATATAGTCCATAATTGCACACCCTAAATTTTAGTACAATACACCATACCAATGTGAAACAAAGTAGGACCAAGTATTGCAAAAATATTTTATATTACTTTAAAAAAATTTTTTTTTACTTTATTTTTCAAAGAATAAAGTAAATATAGACTAAATAAAAACGAATTGTTTTCCAGTAATTATACTGGTGTTTTTCTTTTTCTAAAATATATTTTGTGTAATGAAATGATTAAAAAAGACTAGTATAGAGTGTTTTAAAGAGATAAGCATAACTTATACTAAAAACAAAACTATTATTATTATAATTTTTTTATTGGGCTTTTATTTACCTCTTTTGTTACACCAAATATATTTTAGGAATAAGAAATATACCTGTAAAATTATTGGAAAGGAAAGCGTTTTAATTCATGTTTAAACATATTAATTTAAAATAAAAAATATTTAAATTAACATAAAACTTTTTAATTTTAATTACAACATTTAGCTCGTTCTACTTTTATTTTTCAATTTGGTGAGGTGAAATTGTATAGCATTAAAAGGTCATAATAAAATTTGATCGATCAAGTACGATCCTTCATTGTTATATATACATATATCTGAAGATTCGAAGCCCTACTTTTGAACATTGCATAAACAAAGCTCTTAATATAGACAAAATCCTAAAATATACATCTTGTTTTATAATTCTGTTATTTTTTTTTTCCATTACAATTCCAAAAAGTAGTAGCTTTAATAAAAATGAGTAAAGCCTTTATTGAATGAGAAACAACACAGTCTTAAACCAAACATAAATATTTGCTATTTCTGCAACATTTTCATTTTAATATTTACAATTACTATTATCATATAATTGCATTTATAGGTTGTAATGTAATTATATGTTGATAGTAATTGTAAATATAAGTAGCTTTAATATATGTTTTTAAATTTTTATAATAATTATTTTTAAGCGTTACAACAACTACAATTACTACAATTACAATAAATCTAGTAAACGTAGAAAATGGCTGTCATTTACGCAGAAACCTCAAGAGATAAGGATAATACATTTCTTCTCCTTAGGATGGATTTTTACCACCTAAATATTTTATTTTAAATAATGTGACGAAAGGAATCAGATTATAATTAATTTTAAATACCTAGAGAGGTCCCATGTATCTTTTCACATGCAATGCTCACAGATGAAAGAGTCATTCGTTTATTGTAAATTTAATCATGAGTTTTAGAAATTTGGCTGCCGAATCGCAAATTTTTCCCACGCTTCGGGTTATGAAGTTTGTAATATTGTTTGTTTGTTTAACGTCAAACATATTGTACTATCTTATCACTCGAATAAAATAAAATATTGTATACACCCCAGGTATATTAGATTATGTTAGAGTATTACTCTAATATCTACTTTTTTTTTTTGCTTCTTGTTTTTTTCGCCAATCGAAATATAACTTTTAAGAAATATCAGGCAATGTCCTCTTCATGGAGCTTATATTAAAAAAGGGAGTGCAAAGTAAGCAGTGATAAGACCTAGATTACAGGGGGGGGGGGTCATGAAAACTACATCGTAAGGGGTGAAATGCAGAATAGGGGTTGGGCGCAACCCCTTCCCCCCGGATCGCGGAGATTGTGTTGGAGCAGCTGAATCACAAATCGCCATCCCGCCTCTCTAGGAGAAATATTTCAGATATCCTATATAGATTTCATATTTGTGAAGTAGTAAGCCTGCTTTAGTCAACTGAATAAAACATTTACTTATAGAAACATTAAAATATTTTGAAAAATCAGAAAATGAAATGAAACATTATATCAGCAAAAAGAAAAATTAAAATATATGAAATATTTACATAAAACACAGACAAATTCTTGAAATGTGGATTTAACAGGAGAATATGAGAGAAAAATTATAAGACTCAATATTTTGAAAAATTAGAAATGCCGATGTTTGGTTTACAAATACAATTCACGGCACAAAAAGTTTTCGATTATATCATTCATTTAGAGAACATGTTAGCATGTAGTAAACGAACCGCCACAAAGTACTTAGAATTGTGGACTAAAATAAAAAAATGTAATTTTTTAAATTTGTTTACACTATTACAAACAAAACTAAGAAATGTATGAGATAATCAATAAGCCTAACCTCTTACCAGTTCTTGCTTGTCGAATAGTGATTTTATTTATATCTGATAATATTTATTATAAGTGAAATATTGCATTACTTTTGAATATTACAGGTTTCGACAAAGTTTATCTCACTCGATTGACGATTAAAAAACAAATATACCCCATTAAAAAACCTCTCCATTTTTTTAAAGATTTTCATTCTAACTAAATTAATACACAACAACATTCATCAGGTTTCAATTTTTACTTGAAATTTTAATTCTTACTTGAAAAAAACTCGCAGAGAAAAAGTAAAATATACTGCCTTCATCTCCGACATGTAATCACACATTGTCAACATTTTGAAGATTTAAATCACACTCCTATTGTTAATCCGTATGCTTCTAGAATTGATTCACCAAAAAATGGATTCTGTGTCCCATAATTTTATTTTATTTTCTTATTGTCATATTTGAAATATTTTGCTAAGAAATTCAGAATTCAAGGATTTTCTTTTTTTTTTTTTAATGCAATCAAAAGAGACATTTAACGTCCTCGAATTTTAAAGAGAAACATAACAAATTTTCTAGCACAAAATACAATTAAGCTTTTCCTCTTCCTAAACAGTCTCACGAGAAAATTTTATTTTATTTTAAATAACGAAGCTTTCAATGCCTAGCACCATGTTCATCTTATTTTTATTATTCGCTGTGGACATCAGACCAATTTTTAAAAATAAATTGATGCTTATTCATCCATTATGGTATTTAGGTTGTACCATAACTGAATCATAAACATAAATCAGTCATAGTTCAACCGAAATAAGTAAACGGTTCTTCATCCAATCAAAAGCAAGAATAATCATATATGTATGGCATCAAAATATTTTTTAATATTTTACGATGAACATGGCGCTAAGCACCGAATCTTTCGTTATGTAAAATGAAATATAAATAGTTTTAAGGAACGATATGCCTGCATTATTTTAATATATAATAAAAATAAAATCCCTTTTTAGCAGACTCTATTATATATTTACATTATATATAATCTATTATATTACATACAACGTTTCGGACATGAAGTCCATATTTATCACACCACTATCCAAAATTTCAAAATCGCCTTCTTAATATCACTTCTATGCTTCCTTAGACAATTTTCAAATTTAACAGGAAACACGGGATCTCCTTTTTCCTTCATTATTCTTAAGACATTATGGTATGCCTGTATTATTTTAATATATAATAAAAATAAATGCCCTTTTTAGCAAACTCAATAGAAAATTGTCCTTAGACGTCCCTTAGAAGTTTAGAAATGATGTTAAGAAGTTGATGATTTCTACTTTTTGGAGTGTAGTGTGATGAATATGGACTTTAGGCCCGAAACGTCCATGTAGTAATGAAAATATATAATAGAGTCTGCTAAAAAATTCTTTTATTTTTTATTATATATTAAAATAATGCAGGTATACCATAATTCCTAAAGAATAAATAAGAAAATGGAGATCCTGTGATTCCCGTTAAATTTGAAAATTGTCTAACGAAGTTTAAAAGTGATATTAAAAAGGTGATTATGACATTCTCTCATCTAATCTGGAAGGTGTCAAATATTTAAAAATATATTGATGTCTATACATCATTATATATGATTGTCTTTGCTGTTGATAGGATGAAGAACCATATACTTATTTCGGTTGAACAATAATTGATTTATGTTTAACTCAGTTATGGTGCAACTAAATACCATAATCGATTTCTGAAAATTGGTCCGATGTCCACAGAGAATAATAAAAATAAGATGAACATGGTGCTAAGCACTGAAAGCTTGCATACAAAGGGATTTTATTTTATTTTATTTTATTATATTTAAAAATATTCTACGAGTCGGTTTGAAAGGGAAAATGCTTATTTATTAAAACATTAAATAACAGTCTACCTATCATATCAGAATAAACGACTTGTTGACATGAAGCATATGAGAAGCCGTTACCAAGGGTTATTACTTATTTGAATTGATTAGTATAAAGTAAGGAGGTTAATAAACAAAACTTAAGTGTGGGCTTAACAAAAGGAAGTCTGCAGAATCTCAAAAAGAAGTATGCATGATGAATTTTTCTCAATGGAAACAGTCAAATGAGAAGAGATTTTAAGCTTGGGATCTTCTATTTAAAGTGGATGTAAGAATGAAAGGTGAGGGTAAAAGAAAACAGAAAGGTTTTTCGCTCCTTAAGAGCTGGAATAGAAAGGTACTGAGGAATCTAAAAGTGCCAGCGGGAATGGGGAGGGACTTGCATACATTTTAGATCTTCATTTATTAACTGCTCTAGCTCAAAAGACAGTACTCGCCCCATACCCATAGTATCCGCAGACCGTATGGGCTTCAGAGATGATAAAAAGAATCCGGGGCTTTCTGAGGAATGAATAAAGGAATCTAATGAAGTGCCTACATTAAAAGTGAAATTTGAAATCGACCGATTTAAGGCCGAATTCATATCCTCCGAATCAACAACTGTTAGACGTAGTAAAGAAATAATAAAAAAAAAAAATGATTAAGAAAAACATAACACGGATTCCAAAACATAGAAAAAATAACAAGAATTACGGGCATTAACAGCATAACCATATTTTGAAAATTAAGCTTTATTGTTTTTAGTAAATGTTTAATGAGCAATTGGTATTATTTACTTTCAGTATAATATTTGATTTAGAGTTTAAATTTAAAGTTAATCAAATTTATAAACATTATTTTGTAGATTGTCCAGCAAACTAAATCTGCGCATTTTGTTGAAAACCCGAACAATCCTTAATGATGAAGTTACGCAGTTTTAAGTATTACATAAGTAAAGTACACATGGTAAATATATGAAAGGTACATATGTTAAAATAACGTGTAATGAAACTGTATGTCCCTGACAAGAAAAGAATGGGGTCAATTAATAAATAATAAAAACAATAATGTACGGTAGGTCCGCATTCTTCTAGCCTTTATTCAATTTTTTTAAAAGAATCTATTGTTCTTTCATTCGCAAAAATAGCGAAGCAGTTTGATGATATTCAAAATGGCTGCTGAAACAGAGCAGATGAATATTTTCAAAAGGAAAAATAAAATCTAAATTGTAAAAACCGATTTATGATATATATGTATATTTTGACATTATATAAACGAGTTAATGAACTTGAATGAAACGCCTAAATATAACATTAAAATTTATCTTCTAAAAGGGGATTTTTATTTTCTGAACAATATTTTCTTTAATCTCAATTTCATCATTATTATTTATGTAACACGGTATAACTCAGTGAGTGTTCATTACTTTTAACCAAATCTTTAAATATCAATCTATTTGTATGTATAAATCAAGCGTTTAAATTAAAATATAATAATGGATTTCAAACCCTGGTTATAGATCTAGTATTTTTAATAGCATAGCATTATTATATTAAATAGTATTTTGAAGGAAGTGTTGTTTCTTAGTCTGCGGTTGTGCAAGGAGTTCACACTCATCCTTTAATTAATAATTAATGATTAATTAATCCACTAACAACTGAATAATTATTTTATTAATATCATATTATGCCACTTTATAGAGGATGCGTGTGCCCCCGGAACGATCCAAGGCAGTAGAGAAAAAGTCTGTTAAAGCTAGTTTCGGACTTTGAGCATGCTAATTCGGTTACTAACACACTGAGCTGCCCTTATAGTTCTTTAACTATCATAAATATATTAAAATTCTAATTTTTAAATAATGGCCTTATAGTATTATAGATGGTGAATAATATCAGCGGGTAACAAGGCAATCTAGAATTTCCTTTCTGTAATCATGATATTCGTTTTGAGCTTGCTGGTTGAAGACTGAAACAGATACCCCCCTCCCTTTTTTCCATTCAATACAGACCTAACATCGAATCCCTTCCTTCCTCCATTTGTCGTCTCTTTCTTCTTGTTCCTTCCACTCTTCAAGTCATCACAATCGACGTCGTTATTCCAATCATCTGGTTTATGGTTCCCCTCTTTCCATTCCATAGTCCTCCGTCTTATCCTTTTGTCTTTCGTATATTTCCATTCAACTTCAGCAAATCCATATTAGTTCCGTTGTACCCATTCGGTGATAAGAGTCTTATCCCCAAGGCTCCCCACCGAAGAAAAACAATATGTTGCCATTTCACAATTCTTAACAAAAATAATAGGAAATCAAGATTCGTGTTTTTTTGTAAGGAATATTGTGATACCTACTGATTTCAAGCTACGAGGTTATTTTAAATTCTATCATTTTTTTTTTTTTTTTTTTTGTATTTTCAGAAACTACTTTATTTTTATTTTGAAAATAAATGTTCATTTTATCTAATGAATATTATCATAGTACCATTGGTGTGATTTATATAAATAAGATGTATTTGATTATATTCGTACATGTATATTTTTTGTGCATGTAAAATTATAAACATATACAGATAATTAAATAAATAATTTATAGATTTTTTTATCGAGTGAAACTGCTATGTTTTTTATTTATTACCTATTTATCACAACCCAATATTCGTCACAAAGTAAAGTGAACCATTTTTTTTTTTTTTTTTTTTTTTTGTAATTATTTTAAGTGATGCAAATTGTGAGTTGAATTTTGAATGTTTGTATTGAATCGATATTTCAAGTTATTAATAATCAAATCAAAAATCAATAGGATCTGAAGGAAAAATAAAAAATAAATAAAATTCGGTTTCCCTTACGACCTGCCACATTCAATGTCAACAAAATTATCTCAATGGTTAATTTTTTTTATATTATATTTGCTAATGAGCTAACTTTTATTATCATTGTCTTTCAATTTATTATCAGAAAAATCTAGTGCGAAGTGCGCAACAAACAACTTTCACTAGCCAACTTTGTAAGAGATATTTAGCATATTTCACAGGAAACAGTTTTTTTTTCACATTTATTTACTTATTTTTTACTCAAGTTTTTATGATCCCTTTATTAGCCTCAAATTTTACAAAATTTTGTTCAACGTTTCGGCACTACGCCATTTTCAAGATGAACATCTGTGACCATAATTTTCAATAAAATAGGCTGAGCACCCTTGGAATTAAACTTTAAAAATTTAATGTTTAAAAATAGATTCTCATGATCATTAATATGTTACGAGTATTACACTAAAAACGAGCGCGAAACGATTACCAAAAAGATTCCCTTTGAAATAATCATTAGCTAATGCTCAAACTCCAATATTGTGATATTAAAACTCGACCAATTAGTAGCATTCATTCGCGTTCCACGCTACTTAACAATCTCATTATTTTGAGTGGAGTGCTCATACTAACGAATACGAGAGGCCATTGAAAACCGGTCAACTTTAATAAATGCGAAGCTATAATGGCTCATTATCAGCTATTTTTTATTTATTATTATTTTTTTTTTTTAATAGCTAGATAAGACTCGAGAAGGTTGCATTTTTATCTTTGCCGAAGACGTACAACTTCCTTAGGTTCTCTTCCCTACCGCATCAAGTATTTATGTCGAGTTTAAGTGCCTATAAATCGGGTCTATCTTGATTCTGGTAGGATTTTTTTTTTTTTTTTTTTTTTTTTGTGGGTGGGGAGCATTTGGGTGTATTCCAAATCATCATAAACAATCATTCATTAATGATAATGGAGATATAGCACAGATACAGAGATTAGGAGTGTGGTCATCAATAAAATGGTATTTTTGTAAAGTTTGGTATTTTATTTTAATTATTTGGAATGATAAATATTCAGGAGATTCAGGCGAAAATTGTTTTTCTTCAACAAGCCTACTTTTCGACCCAAGTATGAGGGTGGACATCTTCATGGCTAAAACGAATGAAATATACGAGTAAAATATGTATAAGATATCTATGTCTACAGAGATAATTAGAAATATTTATACATAACAGGAAAAATGCATAAAATAATAGAAAATAGGTCTAATTAGCGATATGTTTACATGAGATGAACATATGAATTCTAAGAAATATATGAAGTACGTTAAAAATAATAGTATATACTTAAAAATGATGACTGAGTATGATTACATGTTGATATCAGATGGAATGAGAACAAAAACCTAATTTACGTGATAGAATAAAACTGATATTTACGTATCTCCTGTATAAGACACTAATTTGACCGATAATCGCATATGCGGGAGAGACATGGATGTTAACTAAATATGCTGCTGATAAAATTGATAGATTTGAAAGATAAGTCCTACGACGGATTTTGGACCAATACAAGAGTCAGGAAAGGAGAATTTGTAGGAACAAATAAAGAGATATAACACCTCTAACAGT
Organism: Aelia acuminata; assembly: GCA_911387785.2. Taxonomy (NCBI): domain Eukaryota; kingdom Metazoa; phylum Arthropoda; class Insecta; order Hemiptera; family Pentatomidae; genus Aelia; species Aelia acuminata. Next base: position 119,199,732 of record OU426980.1, on the reverse strand, counting down.
AACTGTCAGGATCCATGTTTGTAAGGGTGCAGCAGCTAAAATAGCTAGGCATGTGTACAGGATGGATCATGCATGTGCAGCCTAAGATTATACATGTATGACCCAGATGGGAAGCGCTGCAGAGGTAGATCCAGAACAAGTTTGGCGAGATAATGTGAGTAGTGAGTGACACCCTAAACCTGGAAATAGGAATTAGTATCAAAACGGCAGAGGATAAAGCACAATGGGAAAACCTTGTTGAGCAGGATAAGGCGTCTGTTGTGCCAGTAAAATTTACGTACCCAGTTTCAGTAAAACCTCGTTGTTGGCTTATGAAGAATATTTTTTTTTTTGGGGGGGGGGCGCAAGTGGTGATGACCGGAAGGACCGACTTATCATTCTTACCGATGATCGTTGGATGGCAAAGGCTATTTACTTACTTAAGATATTCTTATTTCAAGACCAATTTAAGCTGTTTAAACAAGAGAAGCAGGAATTCGGAACATCTAATCATTTGCCATCGAGGTTTATGTTCATAGCTGGTTTCAAGCAGCTATGAACTACTCCCAGAAGTGATTTGCAACTTTTGATATATTTGAAAAAGAGTATGAAATTGGCAACGAAGAAATTTCATATTGTGCGATCAAAAAGTTTCTGAGACATTTTTGGTATTTAGCAGAATAACTTGTGGCGTTTACTTTTATTCATGACAGTGCTCTAAGAGAAACTAAGAGAAAAAAGGCACACGCTTTAAAGAATAAAGCTTTAAAGTATGAAACATGCTTAAATAATTTATTCCTATTTTTTCTCTTTCAAATATGTAAGTTTATGTGGTGGTTGGGACCCCTAAAATTAAATTTAAAAGTCCCAAAAAATTACAACGATTTGTTTTTAGAGAAGATAAAATAGACAGGGTGCCCAAAAGAAAATATAAAAATATATTTTTTTTTTACCTTATTCTAAGTTTCACACTAAAATATATTTGTAAATAGATAAAGAATAATGTTATTCATATAGAATAAAAATGTTCTAGCCTTTTAAGTTCTGTGTTTTTATTATTATTTTTATACTTGTTTCGGTTGATATAGAGAAATATATTAATGTACCTTTCATATTACGTTCATTATGCACCTACCACAGCTGATAAGTAATAAATAACATAAATATCTATGTAATGGGACAAAAATATTAGCAAAAAGATCATTACCGGATTGAGCGATTTTTAGGACAGATTGTACTCTAAGGGAGGATTGGAGTTAGATCCAAGAGACATCCCACCGGTGCAATCAACCTAATGACTGGATCAGGGTTGTATCTCATTTATCAGCAATTTTGTTCAAGTAATTACTACCCACCAAACCAATCCGATCGCTATTGAATCCCAAATGTGACTAGCCCTCCCACTAAACTTAGGAGTGAAGGGGTAAAATATAGCAATGAAATTGGCTAATGTTTTATCAATCTATATCGAACTTCAATATTATAAGATATTTTGAACAATGTTGAAAAGTTTTTTGTTTTTCTAAATGAATGTTATTTATTGTTGCATTATTATACAATAAAAATCCAAATAAATAAAAAATATGAAAATGGCACAAGCCGTATGCCAGAGATAATTACAGTCAATTACGTACGTTAAGTCAATTACAGAGTAAAGGAAGTCAAATAAAAATAAAATAAAATAATATCAATACAATGAAAATGGTTTTAAGTCCAACAACCAGTTGTACCTGGATCTCCAAGCATGGCGAGCATAGCGTAATAAAGGGCGGGGATTTTGTGACCAAACAAGTAAAAAATAATTTCTTCCCTTGAGAAGGAATGCTTCTCAAAATGAATAAGTCGAAATTCGAATTATAGCCTACATCTTATAAGAAAATACATGTTTTAACGACAGTTGGAATTACAGAGAAAACACCTTTCAGAGGAACAATGAGGAATAAAAAAAATTGAATAAAAATAGAAAAATAACAAATAGCTATCTTCAGACACAAACTTCCTCAGGTTAAAGCTTCTTACAATGTTCTTTTAGATTGCTTTAATGGTAGATTTGGCGATGATATTGGGAAATTGGAAAAATTGAAAAAAAAAAAATAATCCAGTCGGTTATTTGTATATTATTCCAATGTTTATAACTTAGTGAACCTACCTGGATAAATGAAGAGAGAAAGGACTTTCCGAAGAAAGCGAATCAGGAAGAATAAAGAAAGCTTACAATGTTATTACCAATTAAAAAGAACGGGAGAAGAAAAGACCTTAATTCAGAAAAAAAGAAAGAAATAAAACGAAAGAAGAAACGCAGAATTGATTGTCCAGATGGTCATTCCTATCCTTCGCGAACATATATCGGATTGATTCTCTCAAAGCTTGTGTACTTCTTATAAAATTCGAGGTGAAATTAATTTTTGTTTTTGAATATTAATATTAAAGTGCACAGTGAAGTCTGAATTCCTGGTGCGTTTTTAATAAATTTGTGCCACAGAATAAGCTGATTGTTAATCATATAAACATAAGTTGATCATATTCAGACTTAGGACTGTTCTATGACCAAAAAATTGCCCGTATGTTATGAAGTTGTAAGTAGTATATATCGTGTTTCCACACGATATATTGTTAGTTAAAGTAGGACCATGTTTCATTAAGTACATATGTTTAGAAATAAAACTTAGAAATCAAAAATATTTTGGATTGTAAAAATTGTATTAAAAGTTATGTTAATAAGTTTATAAATAAGACATGATCATAAGATGATTAAATTATTGATATCACTAGTTCCTTTTAGCGTTTAAATTAACCCAGTACTTTTTACGTAACCTACAACTAATGACAGGAAATAAATTTTGACCTATTATCTTCCCATATGTAAATATTGAATTTTAAGTGGTCTTCAATTCATGATCCAAGCGGATGGAATTAATTATACAAAATAATTGGAAAATATGGAATAGTTGGGAAATATTAAATAACAAGGTTATGGTTCTGTTTAGCGCCGCTATCACAAGGGAATACCATGGGGTACTCAACAAAGAATCCCAGCATGCAGTGCAGATGACCACTTGTTTTTGCATTTATTTTTCACAAAATTAAATTTACCAGTACCTATCAAACGTGAACATTGATTTTAAGCACAATGCGCACTAAAAGAAGTGAACTTTGTTGTGTTGCGGTCGGTTTTCGGCTGACAATGTTATCTCTGCAATAGCATGTCGGGTATTATGGAATACTAGGCAGGTAAATCATATCCTTAGTTTCTCCAAGTTGAAAGGTTCGTCCGAAACTATCATACCGGTCTCAAAGTATGAGACAATTCTTGGACGTCATCAATATGCTTCTCATCAGTGGTTTTTCCAAGCAGAAAGTTTCGTCCGACACTATCATACCGGTCTTACCCGCCCGCCAGTTCGTAACCTGATACTAATACCGCCCAGATTCTGGTTTCCATTTTGTTAATGAAAATTTAAATACCTTATAAAAAAAAGAAATGGAATAATAACTAAAAAGTTGAATCTATATATATATATATATATATATATATATATATATATATATATATATATAGAGAGAGAGAGAGAGAGAGAGAGAGAGAGAGAGAGAGAGAGAAAAGCAAAACTCAACTAATCAAATGAAAAGGCTTTCAAGGGAGGTAAATTTTATTTAACTAATTAGGAGATGGCGTCTAATCATATTAAAATATTTTTCGGAAACCTCTGAAAATGAAACTGAGGTGATATGAAAGAAAATGTTATAGCGTTATTACGATTATATTTTAAAAACAACTTCATCGGAAATCAAACAGATTATTTGTTTTATATATGTATTTTTTTTTTTTAAAGAAATACAATTGTTTTCCTAAAGAGAAGGAATCTTCAAAATTCATATGGTTTTATTGCCAATAAACTGAGAAAAAAATGTTTAAAAAAACTATATAAAAAAGAACTAAATCCACACAAGCAGTAAATCTCAATTTTTTTCAGGGAACCTCAAGGACTATTAAAGTCGTCATCGTAAAGTAGAAAAATTATTCTATAGAAAAACAGTTATTTAATTTTTTAAGGTCATTTATGAAAGGGACTTTCTGGAGGTTTTTTTCTCAATAAATTAACGGTTTTCGCGCATTATTTTCTCATCCTCCTGATTCACTAGAGATTCCCCTACTTTCAAAAAAACTTCTGCATTTAGTTAATAATAATAATAATAAAGATTTCTTTAAAGTACTCTAAAAAATGTAAACTGCATCACCTAAAAGGATATTTAACCATCTTTCATATAGTGCGATCAGATTTTTGTTGCTTGGTATAACAGGCAATATTAATTGCAGTTTTTATAGGAAAAAAAATTAAACACAACATTCGTGGAGACGGAATTTTTTATCGTTTAGAATGGACCATGCACAATTGAACTTTTTTGTTGGAAACTATGTCTAGAATTGATTCCCTCGGTTGTTATTAAGAACTCAATCAGATTGTATATACAAAGTCATAGAGTAATGTTCCATTTTCTAGATATCTTTAGTAGACTGTAAAATGGGGCGATTTAGGCTATTTCTGACCTGATGATGCCCGAATCGGCAAAACGTTGACAGTTTCGTTGGTTTACATGCAATGTTAGATTTTCTAGGCTTTATGTTTTGGAATCGTCGAATCTTATCTTTATGTACATATCTGTTGCATTTTGTCAATGATTTGAAAAGTGTAAAAATATTAAGGTCCAAATTCTGCGAGTCTGGGTAGAAAAAAACAACAAAAAAACAAAACAAACAATGTATCCTGTCGAGCCCAGAAAGAACAAATGATACAAACTAGTCATTACAGTACAATATTTCAGAACAGATATTTTTCGTTCCATGAAGACTACAAGGCTAAAAACGCGTTATTGTTATTAGCCAACCAATAAATGTCGAGGAAAAGTACTCTCTATACTTGTTAGAAAAATTCTTAGAACTACACTTTTAAAAACAAGGAAAACGAAGATATGGAAACCTTTTAGCAAAATTTAGCTACTGAGATGACGGTTCCGTTTTTCCTTATATGACGAGAGTGGCAGAAGAGTGTTTAAAAAGCGATTGTTACCACAACGCCCATACTCGGCTTTGCAATACGTCGAATAGGAATACTTCGAGAATTCAGCTTTAAGAGGAATACCCTTATCTGACGATTCGGAAGTTTTTATTTGAAAACTCAGTTACAGTAATTCGTCCGATGAACCCTTTGCCAACGCTGTTTCCAGTTCTGTAAACAAGCCGAAGCCAGCCTCAGATTCACCCCCAAGTGTATCGACGTCAGTGATACAAAGATACGGAGACTCTTCCAATGTATTGACGATTTAGAGATTGAAAATGGTCAACTGTTCTTAAAAATTGTGATGAAAATGGTTGATTGGGGGTGCGGTCAAATGAAACATGTGCAATAACATATGAACGGATCCCTGCAAAAAGGGCTTCAGTCACAAAAACATAATTTTCGAAAAACTATGAAAAACTATTTCCATGTGATACACACTGTCTAAAAAATATGAAAAAAATATGTTAGGTTCTATATATGGCTTATGGGATCATGGGACTGAAGTCCTGCTTGCACGAAAACATGAGGCTACATGTACAGATACGATTTCCATGGATAGCTCCATGCGACTGAAGCCCTTTTTGCAAGGACCCATTCATATACTTTCAGGTGAAACTAGATAGCAACCAATAAAGTATATGAAGAAAAGAAAAATAAATAAATAAAATAATTATTTATTTTTCTTTTTTTTTTTCTTTTCTTCATATACTTTATTGGTTGCTATCCAGTTTCATATTTAGCCCTGATGATGGATGGATGACCTGAATGTCGGGTTGAAACGTCGGCACAAAATATATGTTATTGCACATATAGTGTTTCATTTGACCGCACCCCCAACCATTTTCATCATATAATCTTATACGGTCAACTATTTACCTTCATTACGTTCTTTAAAATTCTTCTGGGATGATAGTCAGAAATTTCAGTCAAACATATATTATCACTAACGGAGACCTGATCAAAGAACCACCATCAGCTCGGATCAAAATATATATCAACACATCATAACATATGCTGGTTAAATATATATAAAAAAAATGATTGAAATTCCTTTCTATTTATCATCAGAAGGATTTATAAGTTTAATATTACTTAAATTAAAATTGTACCACATAAAAGCGTTGTCTCTGCGAATTTAGTGGTTATAGTGAATATATATATGAATCAGACAGGGTACTAGCCTAGTATTAAAACTGCCCAGCAGTTTTAGTCTGAATAATTTTTATAATCATCCTAGACAGTATGGTATTTATAACCATTTAGTAAGGCTTTTTATATCCTGGATTGATTAAATCTTCGTAATGAATAGAGTTAGATATACCTTATGAGATATCAATGGTTTGAATGTTTAACGAACAATCCAATGGTAAAGTTAAAATTTCAATAAGTTTATTAATAACAAAGATGGTCGGGGGGGGGGGGGGTTGAGCACTAATCAAATAAGGATGCTTGACATCCGGTAAGGATTATCTTCAACATTTTTTTATTTTAGATTATTATTACGCTTTTTATATTTTTTAGAATTCACACATTGTTCCTTCTAGTCTTAAAAAGATAAAACTAACTCTAACTTATGGGAAGTTCGGCATCCATTACTCTGGATGCAGGCTCTAGCGCGCTTCCTCATTGCCCCAGTAGTGACCTCTCTATCTTGTTTTTCATCAGAAAAACTTCTTTTAGACTCAAAAGGTGAAGTGCAATTGTATCATGGGTTACACCACTAAAAAGCTAACTAAATTCCGCAGTTTTTAGGAAATTTGACAGCTTCTAGGGTGCTCCAGTGGGGAGTGAGGAATTTTCAAAAACTATCCAAAATTTAAGTTTTCATAAATGTTTTGTGTTTAGCGCGTTAAAAGTTCCACTTAAATATATATATTTTAAATATCCCATTTAAAATAACTAGACCCATCTCATATTTTAGAAAATGTAATGCTGATTAAGAAAATATCATCTTTTTTGTTTCTACGCTAAACCAAAGTAGAGAAAACTGTCATTTTTCAGAAAAAAAGAAAGATTTTCAAAGTAAAAACAAAAAACATTCTATCTCCTCAACAGATTGAGATAGGAAACTCGTCTCTGCACCATTCTACGCCGTGTAACATGCAGAATTACCCATTTTTTTTTTAACGCTATGTCTGGGACGTCCATTTTAAGAGAAAAGATTGGCCTCGGCCGGTAGTCGAACTCGGGTCTCCCGCGTATCAAGCACAGAAGGATTCAACTACGCCACCGCTGATCGCATCCAAGCCGAGTCAATCGTCTCTGTTTACTGATCCCCTGGATCTTGCATATATTTGGGAATATATACGGGGAGTATAATAGTATATTGAGTATAATAATGAGAGAATATATTGATATTTCGTTAATTTTTAATATTTATAGGCTACATCAATTAAATGTAAAATTATAAATGTGGTTACCCATAAGAAAGTGATTGAATTTATATATATATATATATATATATATATTAGAAACAGTGATTTTAGTTTACTTCTGCTCATGCAGTAAACAGATATAACGAAAGCAATTGTTAAAGTATTTGAAGGGAAGTGGTCGAGGGGGGGGGGGGGTTGAGGGAATGAAATAGTTCGGCATCTTTTCGGCAATAAAAAATTTACGAGATGCTGTAACAAACAACGGATAAGTCCCATGCGATTGCGCCCCCCCCCCCTCCAGATCCCGGAAACGACCCTCGAGAATGCCCGGGGGAAAATTGCTTATGGGGAATTTCGAATCAGACATCAGTCAGCACATATTCGCCTTATGCGTGGAGTGATTCGCTGATTAAAGAAAAACAAGGCAAGTTTTTAGAATGAAAATGTTTTATTTTTTGCATAAAAATCTCACATTCAATTATGATGGATTCAACTGGTTTTTACATGGATATTAACAAGAAAATGAAATATTTTCAAAATAATAAGCAAACGTGTACCTTTTTTTTTTCTTCTTTTTTCTAAGATAATATATATATAAATATAATAATAATGTTTATTTAAAATAAAAATACAATCATTTACAAATTTAAAATAAAAACAAACATTATGGAAGCTTGGCACTTACGGCCGTCAGCTCGGAGTTAGCCGCTGTTTTTACATCAGAAATATAATTATACTCTTATATTAAAGGCATTGATGACTTTATTGTTTTATGCCTATAAACCCCAATAAACAAACAAACTCTTATATTAATAATGATTAAAAAAAAAAAAAAATTATAAATAAACAAATAAAATAACAAATGAAAATAAAGCATTGAGAAAACAAAACGAAACCTCTAAATTAATACAACAACATTTAAGCAAAAGAAAATAAATAAAATATATATATTCATACCCACACACACATACATATGTATGTGTACATATATATACTACTAATATTTATACTGAACTTTATAAATAATAATTTAATCAATTTTCCTTAGTAAACATAATTTGAGTTTCATTGGCATTTGCTTACACAAATATTTAGAATAACATTGTTACTTTACAGCATTAACGTGATAAATATCAGTTATTGATATAGTTTTACTTAGTTAAACAATTCAATTCAGGAGTAGTTAAATTCTTTTGTTAAATTATATCTGTATTTCCAAGATAGTTTACAGTATTTTATTAATGCTTCACAATTTTTTCCCTTTAGGTATTGTAATAATTCCTCATTAGACAGCTTATTTTTATTAAAACAATTTTTTCTAAATTCTGATAAGATGGGGCATATTGCTAAGAAATGATAAGTGTTTTCAACTTCATTTAGGTGCACAGAGAACACATTTCGACATTATCAGAGCTGTATACTTTATAATTTAAATTTAAAAGTTCTCCTCTAGCTTTAAAAATCCATTTAATTTCGGATATATTCTTATTGATGTTAAAATAATTATTTGATGAGTCTCCTTGCAATTGTTTATAAAGTAAATATTTAGTTGACCCACATGCTTTTTCTACAAATCCCTTGTGAATATTTTTTCTGACTGTGTCTCTTATGTTACTTAATTGTTGTTTGAGTATACCGGTGTCATCTGAATTTATCTCTATATCCATGTTGCAGTCTTTAATAACATTAACCAGGTCATCATACCAAAATATTTTATTTTTAATTATTTGCTTAGCTAAGAAATTGGTCAGTCTTTCTTGTGGTGAATTTAGTACTTTAATTATATAGTCGTGGTGTAATTTAAGAGTACATAAAAATAGTGGTTGTATTTCTGTTTCTTAATGTATAATATAGTTGGGCGTATATTGGGGCAGATTGAACAATTTTTTAATAAAGTAGTAAATCACTTGTTCTATTTTGTAATATTGTTTGCTTCCCCAGACCTGAGCAGCATATGTAACAACAGATCTAATGACAGAATTAAAAATTTGTAACTTTGAAGCGTATGTTATCTGATTGCTGTTTAAGAGTCCTTCCACACTACGTTGATTGCCACTTTCGCTTTCTCTGATTTTGATTCAAAATGTTTTTGAAGTGACAGTTTACTGCTTACTATAACGCCAGATATTTGTAATCGTTAACGATTTCTATTTCGTTATTATTCATGACCCACCTTTCCATACGGCTTAATTTTCCCCCATTTTTAAATATTACCACCTTCGATTTATCCAAATTAATTTTTAAATTCCATTTCTCGCAATATTTTGTGAAGTCATTAATCATGATTTGTAATGTTTTGGGATCTTGTGCCAGTAATACCATGTCGTCTGCATAAGCTAATATCTTTACTCTTCTGTCTTTAATGAGTATTCCTCCACTTAATTCTTCTTCAATATCGTTTACTTAGAACGAAAAGAGATAGGGGCTTGAATTACATCCCTGTTTTACCCCCTTCGTGGTTTCGAAAAAAGAGGTTATTCCTTCCATACACCAGACAGCAGACTCGGAATTATCATATAAGCTCCTAATTATTTCAATTATTTTATTAGATATTCCCATATTATAAAGCTTAAATATTAAAAAAGCTCTGTCCACCCCATCGAAAGCCGCCGAATCAATGAAGGAAGCATATACCTTACCTCTCTTTTTATTTGAGTTTCTGTGTGTCATAATCATTTTTTCCAAGGCTAGGAAGTCCTTTTCCCAATCGTTGAGGTAAACAGGTACAATGTAAACAGTTCTGGTTCCGGTTCCCAGTCGCATTACCTCATACCCAGTTTGTTGTTGGAAGCTTGCCCTAAACTTATCCCCTAACTTAATACTGATACCATATAAACACCCACCTCTCGTTCGCCCAAATTTGGTAGTCGGGTTGCGGGAATCCATTTTATACTAAAATTATCAAAATATTGTTCATATTTGTTAAAATCTTTTTCCTCTGTATGTGTCTCAAAAAGCAATATTATATCAAAATTATTTACATAATTATAAAAGGAAATATTTTTCCTAACTAGCCCATTAATATTATATGATAAAATCTTGACATCATCGCTTAGACAATTCTGATTTGCATTAATGCATCCTATACTACTATCCTTACCTTCTATCCTTACATTACTTTTATTACAATAGTCTTTATTATTACCTAGTGTTAATTTATTGTGTGTCACTTCTGGGACGAAAGCGATACTGCTCTAACCAGCTGGTAATTTTCACGTTTACTGGGTGGTTGGGAGGATCTTCTTTTTCTACCACCGGTTTTCTTGTCATATTCAAAACTATTTCTTCAGCTTCTTCTAGTGTATATATTGTTCCCTGAAACTGTATACTACCTTTGAATGTCCTCACCCCTCTATCTATTGCTCTTAGAGATGTCATACAATTGTATATTCTCTTTCCAATTTCTCTTTCTTCCTTACTTCTGTCATGTGCGACTGGAGTGTTAATTTCTCTAAATTTGTGTTTATTATTCATGATTTCATGTTTTTTCCTGTTGGTTGTCAGCGATACTTTAATTGGTCTTATTCCACTCCCTTTACCTAATCTGTAACAGTCATTTATTTGTTCTGGTTTTAATGACACATTTATTTGTTCACATATTTGTTTCTATAGTTGTCAGGATATCTTCATTTTTTCTGTCATTCGTTTCAGGGACATTATAAATAATTATATTATTTTTGTTTAACTGTTTCTTTAAAATAATAATTTCTTGGGCTTGCATTTTCACCTGATTTTCTAATTCCTTGTATTTTTGTTTAGTTGACTCTATTTCTTCGTTTAATTTGCCTAATACTCCCACTATATTTTCCACTATGCCTTTAACATCTCTGGTCTCACTGATATTTTTCTTTTATTTCGTTCATAATATCATCATTAGTAATTCCAGTTGAGTTTGTAAATGTATCTTCCAGAGTCATTTTGCTATTGGTTATAATTGAGATTGATGAAATAGTTACTTCTTACTTTTCTGATATATATGTCTATAATGACACAAACACTAATTATTTCGATGTTTACAAATAATTTAAACTGTTTGTACTTAATAACCACTTTAAGCAAACTAGAAGCGCACTAGAGATGTCCGCACTCAATGGCTGCCGGCAGCTAACTCTATATTTATAAATATAGACATGGACGTCAAATCCAAACATACACACAGATGTATATAATAAATAAGTAATAAGTGGAAAAATGAATTAATGTATTTTTAACAAACTCCTTAGAAGCTTTTTTTCCTTCTTTGTATTCTATTTTATATTCACACAATTCTACGTACTTATAAGCATTTAGATTACATCTAGTATGAATCACTCGAACTACGATACCTTGCTCACAAAGTTTGCTATTGTACAATAACATACACCTATGGCGGCTAGTACAAAGACGCGTGTGTTGTTTGAACTCCACTATTTTGATATGTTCAAGCTGTTAGCTGTCCAGCCCCTAGCTGCTAAATAATGTTATGGATGATTCGTGTCCTATCATTTTGTTGAGATATAATGCATCTAGTTTGTCAGATAACAGCGGTCGTGTTGTACTTGGGGCGGGTGTGTCAATACAACGCCTGGTTTTGATTTAGGTAAATATATCCCCAACATCCAGGTCTTGGTTTATCATACCCCTCCCGATTCCAGAGCTACTGTTTAAAATTAGATTCGATGACAGATATGTTTTGGGGCTGCCCCATATATTATTACTGAATATAAGCATATAGTAGAATCCCCATTTTCTACAGTTTTCTTTAAATATTTTCTAAATATAACCTTTTTTTAATGTTTACACATCATTGGTTTTTTTTTCTCTCCGAATTTCGTTGTATGAAACAGTATTTTATTATTCAGACATCGAATTTTGAAAAAAAAAAATAATAATATACATAATATGATCATATAATATGCATAGTTAGGGCCTTCGACCAGGTGAAATGGAGAACCAGGTGTGGTTGGAGTGGAGGACCAGGTGACTGAATTCGACATGGTGAGTGTGTGGATATATAAATTTTACTCTTTTGTTTTTGAAGATAACAGATTGGCCTCCCTGTATTAATTGCTAGTTTTTTCTTTTCAATGTCAACACTTTCAAAATTAAGTTCAATCCCTCCTCCATTACACCCTATATATATATATATATATATATATAAATATATATATATATATATATATATATATATATATATATATAGAGAGAGAGAGAGAGAGAGAGAGAGAGTGAGTGAGTGAAAGAGAGAGAGAGGATATCCCAAATTCGATGTTCCAGTCTAATGTCTCTACCGTTTGAGATAAAGTAGTTTTATTTATTTATTTTTTTTTATATAAGGTCTACAGAAAAAAAAATTGTTTATATATATATATATATATATATATATATATATATATATATATATATATATATATATATATAAGAGTGGTGCCATATATTATAATTTCTCAGTAATTAATACACTAAAACTACCAACAAAACGATCCCCTAACCTTCCCAAGATAGAATACTTTATTCAAAAATATAAATTAATGCTGCCCTAGTAGGGTGGCTAGTCACAAAGGATACCGTTCAATCCACATTTGTTTTTGTAGTTGTTTTGTTCTTTAGTGTGTACTGCTATCTTAGGAACAGCGTTTTGGTTTGATTTTAATAGATATAATGGAGTATAATCCCTAAAGAGTCTAAGATTATACTTTCGGAAATCGTTAGTAGCTTTTCACATTGTCAATCTTCTCTAAAAAATAATCGGTCGAAAAATGGATGGCTCCTCTACTCCCAAACCAAGTCAGATTTAAGTAATTTATTAATTAAAAGTATTTATAATAATAATTATGATTATATAAATAAAAGTAATTATAAGAATTATAAATAATTAAATTTACTGTCTTAATATATTATTTCTCCAAGAGTTTTTTCGATACCACAAATCAATATTTATATTTCATTATTAAATTTGATGATTGAGTAACCATTTGGAAGATTGCCTTTCTCCTTTTCCCCTTTTTCTCCTGTCAAAAAATGGGCATATCCTCACAAGAAAAGTCGGGAAAAAAGCTATAAAGAAAGATAACTTTAATTGCGCATAACTCAAAAACTGTCGAATACCAGGAGATGAATTGCACTATAACTTCCAAAGTCACTCTTTGAAAAAAAAAATAATTGAAATCCTTGAAATCTAATAATAATCAGATAATAAATAAATAATAAAAGCTTCAGCCTATTGAATTGAAGCATTTACTAACGTTTCGGCTTATTATTTGTAATGATGAAGGATAGGAAATGGACCAAAGATAAGTAATTGTATTAACTTAAAATATAACGTCACTCACTTATTTCCAGAATACATTTTTATTGGTATATTTATTTGTATATAATATTTTTCGCACAAGTCGATAAAACTTGGAATTTATTTTTATGGCAATAATCTATAAAAACTTTAATACTTATTATTTATCTGCTTAATGAATATATTTGGGGTTGCGGTCACAAGAAAACGCTTAAACATGGGAGTACATATGTGCCGACTCTTCTACCAAAATTTCCACCCTGTAAATATATAAATAAACATAAATATATTACCGGTTAGTGGAGGGAGATAGCGAGGAATTCAGAGTATTCCAAACACAAAGTTGTGGGAATTCGTTTCAAGTACCTAACCTGTTGATCCTCGCTATACCATTGCCAGCGCTTCAGTTAAACGCAAAATATATTTGTTTCTTTTTTTCATAGCTTATAAAAAAACATGTTTTTTTCGTCAATGATTTTAATCAGGTTAGTTCGATTAACCTCAATCTTCCAATGAACAATTAATTAATCATGTCTGATACACCAAATATTTTTTTTTTTTAAATAATAAACGTATGGTAATAATCATTGGAAATAAACTGTTCTATGGTGAGCTCGTTTCACGCTCAATTAGAAGTTATTCTGATGATTTCCAAATACTTTTTGGAATTGATCATTAACACGTTCAGGCCGGCGTGTACCACCGGTGGCTCACACTTGACTGCCTCATCGGGCGGCGTGTACCACCGGTGGCTCACACTAGAATGTCTCCTCGGCCAAATCACGCTCTCACGAGTTACCCTCATAATTATAATTAATATGTTATTATGAACATAACTAGTAGGATAGTATTTTTAATTGTTTATTTTATTATTGTTGGATTGCCAATAAATAAATAAATTCTTTATTAGATTGTTCTGGGACAAGTCCCTTCGGAACAAAATTATATTATACATTTTATGGGCTTAAGAGCCTTACCTTGCACCTTTGCACCTTGCTATACCTATAGGGGTAAATTGCAAGGTATAGCGCGCGGCTGGCTAATATACTAGCCAATAGCAGTTAAAAGGTTAATCATTGCATGGCTATAACTAAATAATTACGTTAACCAGATAAAGTTCAGATAATTCAGCATGGAGTAGCCATCTAAATTCTCCTATTGAATCATCCTTCTTCAGTACAAAGATTCTATACAGTACTTGTACGCGGTAAGGCCCCGTGCACACGGACGACACTTTTCTGCGATCCGGACTATAAGCCCGGTCAGAGGTACCTGGCTTATGTCCGGATCGCAGAAAAGTGTCGTCCGTGTGCATCGGGCCTAACCAGTGGTTGATGGGGTAGTGGGGGGGGGGGTCAAATGACATGGGGTAGTGGTTCAGGTAAATCCCTAAAAGGGTACACCGATTTTTAATATTATTCCCGCACCTACCCCCCTATTTTTTGCCTCATCCAATTTCCATCACCGATAGTTAGCTTCTACCCTTGGAGCCGTGGCTACGCTCGATTTTTTATTTTTTATTTTTTAATATTTCGATCTAATTAGTCCTTTCTACTCTTTCGATTTAATTAGCAATTTTTAGACTGCCTAACACTCCGCTCTCGTTCAATTTGTATGCTTTCGAGGTATGATATCTGTAGCCCGAAAATAGGGTTAAGGGGGTGGGTCAGAGCGGTTACACCGATTTTTAATAATATTCCCGCACCTACCCCCTATTTTTGGTCTCATCCAATTTCCATCACCGATTGTTAGCTTCTACCCTTGGAGCCGAGCACTACGCTCGATTTTAATTTTTTTTTTTTTAATTTTATTAATATTTCGATTTAATTTCTCCTTTTTACTCTTTCGATTTAATTAGAAATTTTTATACTGCCTAAGACTCCGTTCCCGAGCAATCCTTTGCTTGCGCGGCTAACCTTAGATCAAGATTAAAATAAAACAAATTGGAAGAATAACATAAACATAAATTATAACGAAAACTTCTTACGGTAAGATTAAACATAATAATACATAAAAATAATTGACAAACATAACTGGCATTGCACTACTTAAATGTGCACGTATGTACAATACACATAACTATAAATAAAATGAACAGAGCATAAATTTAAAAATAATTAAAATTTAAAAATTTTGATTCCGAATTGGAAGTTTCTATTTACAATTTTTCGGGAAACTGGATTGATAGGAAGTGATTGTACAGGCGGGATTTGAAGGTAGGGAGGGTGTTGGAATGACAAATAAAAGTGGGAATAGAATTCCATACGGATGAGGACCTGAATATGAAAGATCTTTGGAATGCTGACGTTCGGTAGGCCGGTATACATATATCTGAAGGCCTGGACCGGGTATTGCGGGAATGAACCGAGGATTTGGGCTGAAGGAGTTCGAGGGTATATGAAGGACGGCGAGATCGAATAACTTGGTAAAGAAATGATGCCAGGAGGTATTTGCGACGGTTGCATGGGTATAGCCACTTTAACTTTTCGTAAAAAGGTGAGATGGAGACGTCTCTTGGTATCCCAAAGATGAATCGTACGAAACAATTAATCAGACGTTTTATTTTTGCTTCGAGATCCCCGGAGATACACCCATACACAGTACAGCAATAGTCAAAGTGGGGAAATATCAGGGAAGTGACGAGAAGTCTAGGGGTTTCAAGTGGAAGAAGGTCCGATTGTTGGGGGTTAATGAGGGAACGTTCTGCATAATGCCCTGGAATAGCTCCCGCCCGATGGAGCGAAAAGCATTAAACAGTCTCGGCGTGAACGTGTTAATGTACAAAATTTAATTTCACATTTGGCACGATAACAAAAACAGGCCCATGACTTAAAATCATTTTATTTCTTTGAGGACTTGGAACTAATAATAGAAGCCATCGGGACCATCTTAATTGGACCGATTTTGACACTGATAATAAGTTTTCTCTACCGTTTGTTCCAGCAAACTTAATCCTGTACAAATTTTTATCGCTTGGCTTTGTGATGTTAAAGTGATATTTTTTTAAAGTATCCATCGCTCTGGAGAATCCTCAGCACATTTTAACAACTAACAAACATCGGTCACCCAGTCTTAAATAATTTCTAATCACGTGCATGCTCCGGTTGAGAGTTTTGGTAAATATCGAAATTGTCCAATGTTATTCGCCTAAGGCTTTATTATGGTAATTTCACAATAAATTACCTCTAGGCATTTTAAGGTTTAAATTTACTTATTAAATTAAATTTATTTAAAGATTTATATTTTAATTCCTATATTTATATTTAGGCATAGTAATACAATAATTTATTGATATGTTAAATATTTTATTTTTGAAGAGAAAATATTGGGCTCCGCCGGGAGTCGTACCCGGGTCTCCCGCGTGGCATGCGCGGTATGTTAACCACTACATCACAGAGTTCGCTTCCAAGCGGAGCCAATCCTTCCTCTTCACTCATACCTCTCCCCCGATCTCGCAAGTTTTGCGAGTAGTAACGGGAGGTGGACAATTTTTGTCCAATTTTTGGAATCTCTTGACGAATGCCAATTTTAAATTAATTCAATCTTTATTCGTGGGTAGAGAATATATTGGGCCCAATCTTTTATCTTCAAAAATAAAATATTTAAAAATTAATTTAAAAAATCTGGTTCCCCACGAATAAAGATTGTATTAATTGATTGATACAAAGTTCAACAATTAAACAAACAGAAAAACTTAATTAGTGGCCTATCTTTTTGTCACACAAGAATAAGCCTTAAAAGAAGATAGAGGATAAATATGATAACAAATTTAAAAAAAATCTCCTCATTTTTATATTGATAAGGTTATCTACACACTGAATTAGTAGCCAAGTATAATTACTTCTTCTCCCCTATTTACTTACTCTTATGACTGAAAAGTTGCGGGATGGCCTATAATTTTGTTGAATAGTGTATGGGATTTTGTGTCCTGATGATTCTCTGAACTTGCAAAGCATCGACTGCATTGGATTTGAGCATCTTGAGTTTTTGAATCTTCCAGTTAAATAAAACAAAATTATTTTGAACGTTCATACGATATAGACGTCTTAACTGGATGGTCTCTCAGATTTCCTTGAACGAATTTCTTCAGGGAAGATTAGTAAGCTATTTCTGGAAAAACAAGGGGATTAGTTGGTTAGTTACGTAAGCACCAAGAACACCAACACGAGCTAGATCTTGAAGTAATTGAGGAGAAGGAGTAATGGTGCTCAGAAGAAAGAGAAGCTGTAAGGGTTTCTGAGTTTCCATTAACCCCAAAAATGATTGATGACACGACGGATAAAGGGCAAGAAGTTGAGATGCTAGCAACAGACCTGAAGAAAACTTTGACATCTTAAAAATTTTAAAATCATGATTTATCGATATTTTTAATGCCTTCAAAAGAAAAAAAAGGGGGGCAACGCTATTTTAACTCAATCACACAGTGATTTGACGTGTAGAAAATATTTAAATTAATCATAATTTCATTTTTTCTTTCAATTAAATTTAAAATTTTCCTTGAGATGTCAATGATCATTAAAGTAATTTTATATGAATTAATAAATGTAACAAAATTCAATAATTATAACCTCTTATCTTAGCTCGTGTTAGTCGAGTAAGGATTTTATTTGTATCCAGAGAAATTTGTTGATATTACATCGTTTTGTAATATTATGGGTTAGTACAAATCTGGCTCACTCAAAATATAATTAATTTTTAAACCAAATATTACAAATATATCCCAAAACTCATGTACATCATTTGAACACTTGAAACTTAAATTAGAATAAGACGGTGTAACAATAATCTGCGAAAGTCTGGGGGTTAATTTTGACATTTTTTCAAGCGAAATGAGATATTTTTATTGTTACTTAAAAACCAATTATTTGCAAAGTTGTATTAAATAATTTTATAAATTACAAACATTATTTTAAAGGAATATGCTTTTCTTTAATTTTCCGGGTTGCGCTGTGACTAGCAATATATGAGGGAAAATATGTGAATAAGGAAAGATCCGTGCCAAAGTAGTAACATACGAATATAAACGCACAGTTTATTCGAGGACAATGAAGAAGCTTTAAAGGAAGACAATTAGCTAAGCAGCCCCATGTATTTTTTTATTTGTGAATTAAATATTTTTTAAATATTTATCACATAGCATATTTGGGTCACAGAGAAAATAAACTACATTTATTTTCCCTGTGACCCAAATATGCTATGTGAAAAGCGTTCGAACAACGTTTTATAATATTTACCAGCATTCCCCGTCGCAGCTTTGCCCGCGAGCCTTTAAAATCAATTCTGAGATCATTATTTTGGTATTAATTTAATATAATATGTTAACAAAATCAATTTAAAAAACCAAGTGAGCGAAGGGGGAGAGGGATCGGAGCTTCCGGTAGGTGGAATGTTGGAGGGGGAAGCTGCCGGCTCGGTAGGAGACGCGCAATGGAGAGAGTTCACTAAAACCGCCGAAACAAAAAATTGCTTACTCGTCGTGAACGCTTCATTTTTCGGCTTTAAAACATGGTTATCGACGCCCCGTAGGACCTTTCGAGTTAAACTCGTCGTATCTAGATCTTTAAAATGAGTCCTAATTAGATATTTTTTCTCGAAGTGCAAAAATAGGTGTCCGTTAGAGTTAAACGACAATTTCGCCATTTAAACCCCTTAGGGTTTACATTTTTGAAATTCCTTTCTTAGTGGTTACCTACATCGCGTTTAAAATCTAAATTCCGATCTTCAAGTTTCTATCATTAGTAGTTTTTGCTCTGCGTTGATTCTGTCAGTCAAGACAAAGCCGCTTATATATATAGAGATTGCCTGTAGATTCAAGTGAAAATCGCCTTTCTTGTATTTGATGTAATCATAGGAGTGTTTAAGGCGAAGTGATGTTTCAAAAAGCGTATTCTAAATTTATTATAAATTCATTCAACCTTTCAAAGTCCGGAATACAACTTATTGGCTCTCCCATTCCTAGTTTTAATTTCAAATGTTATTCTAAATTAAAAATAAATGAAACAATGCTAATCAGTTAGCAGGTCACAACTCAGACAACGCTCATTATTATATCATTTATATCAGTTGAACTACTGAGGTTCATTAATGAAACAATAAGCTGAAGTTTAAAAACCGATTTAACGGTTCTCTAAACATTAGAATCCTATTTTACTCTAAAATAAAACTCCTATATTTTATTTTCAACTTGAGCTATAACTACCCTTAGGAAATCAGAACAAAAGCATTATGTTGAGGAAGGTCATTCCAAAGTTTTATAAAAAATAAATTATAAAAAATAAATTTGAAAAAATAAATTGTTTTAGTAGTCATATCACCAAAGGATCATGCTCGGGTTTCGGTTTTATATGTAGTTTTTAGGGTGTTTTTTCGGTTTGCAATCTTATGTTTAATTTTATTTTCATATGATTATACGCCTTTTTGATCTGATTCTCAATGTCCTGTGGACTGTTTCCAGACTAGAGCCCTGTAATATAATATATGTTATAACAATAGTAAATTGGAAAATAAATTATATTATCTGAGGACTCTGTTGATATTTTAGTTATTTAAAAAAAAAAATCGTAATTGTTTTTTATGATATCTTTTTTTACTTTCAGGGTTTCAGATTGATAACTAAAAAACAAAAATAAAATCTGATAAAAAATTTAATTTGGAATTCTTAGATATAATTTGATTGTTGTTAACAGAAGTGATTTTTAAGAAAAAACAAATTATCGTGATAATTATTTTTGAATATAAATTTTCCATTATAAGATTAGAATTATGTTTATTATATAAGGATCACCTTCAGGGATGCTTTCAAGCTTTACAACCAGACTATTTGGAAAACTATTTGAATTTCTATAACAATATTTATAAATACTTATAAATTTACAAAAATTTAGTATAAATGTATTATCTCATGTGTAAATTTACAAAAATTAGGTGCATCTAGCCTTTGATGTTGAACACGGCACCAAAAAATGTGGCTAAATAAATGAATTTATTATATAGGATCATCCTATATAAAATTATATATCCTAAATATCTTTCTTTTAAATAATATTATCCATGATAAATTTTGATTTTCTATGTTGCAGTACTACGGCAAGAATTTTGTTAGGTACTTTTAGTAACAGAACATCTTTATTTCAGAAATGCTTTAGAAAATTTGGATTATGAAAAACATGTAAAAGTAAAAATCGCTTTGGTTGAGCAGGAAGAATTTAATTTCAAAATCACATTTTTTTTCCCAAGTGCTCAGGTGTCGGTTAATAGCTGTATGCATTAACATTCTTCGATGAATAGTTTTAATAAAGTCCTCAATAACTAGGCCCAAATGTGTTAAACAATCTGACTCTCGCGGAAGAGAAAAAGTAATGGATTTGAATGAAATGCCTTAATATAACATTAAAATTTATCTTCTAAAAGATGTTTTTAAATTTTCTGATCAATCAATCAATATCGCATCAATCTGTGATTGATGATTTTTTAAAAATCAAATCAATAAACATCCAAGATTAAATCACAAATTAAATATAATAATTGTTATATGATTTATCGTATATTATAGTTAGCTATTTTAAAAATTGGGTATATTACTTTTTACCATCAATCATCTTAATATTGTACCTAATTTATGAATTAGTTTAATTAATTAAATTGATACTAATTCATAGCATAGTAATTTTTTAACAAAGAAAGACAATACTGATACTCTTTTCTTAGGCCAATCCTTTAATCATATTATACGATATCGGTGGCCTTTTTAACTATTGCAACATTTAATCCTAACAAAAATATAAAATTAAACAATATCAAATAAAATCTCTGATCTCAAGGTTGTTTGAAAATATTTTTAATTCTTCATAGCCTTTTCGGTGAACCAAGGACCATTTTTTCACTAACGGCATACCAAAATAAAATAGTGCCAATCTTTCCAGTATTATAAGCTGTTAGCTGTTGAAAACGGAAATATGATATGTAGAATATCTACATACTTCTGGTTCTATGTTTAAAATTTATTGCATATGTTTCTAAGGTAAGGCATTTTTAATTTTTTTAGTTTTTTATTTTACGTTGGAATTGTCGCAAAAAAATATCAGACGAATGAAATATACGCAAAAAAAAAAAAAAAAAAAAAAAATGGAAGAATCAAAATTCTATTCAGATTGTGAACATCCTGTCGGCCGTATGCATTCCACTCCGTGTGAAGTATCCGAACCACTTATGTGAACATTTTGTCCACATTTCACTCCAAGAGAGATGTTTTTTTATCTTCTCCTAAAGCTGACAGACAGCCACTTGACTTTAAGCACGCGCCTGTGGAACGTGTTTGACAAGTGGTCTCGTCTCTAAGCCCTTCTTTAAGTCCATTTCTCTTCAATAAAATTCCTTAAAATTTATGAAACCATTTTTTTTCTGCGAAACTACACATAAAAATACAATATACAATGTACACCAAGTTCCCTGTTCATTGTCAAATTTTTGTCAGTGTGATTATTTGTTCAATACGAGTCAAGATGTGGTAAAACAATAAAAAAACAAACAAGTTATTTACTTCCACCTTTTAAATCTACGATATAGGTTTAGTTGTTGCTTTAGTAATAACTAAGAATTTTTTTTTTGCTATTTCAACGTTTCATGAATGAAATCCCGAAAACCCATAAAACATTTGAGCATTTTTATTTTATTCTTTAATTATTTTATTTCACTCAAAAGATTTGGAGAGCTTCTTAAATTATTTATTGCTCCTTACATTATAAGTCAATTATTGAAGCAATCATATTAATTAGAGTTTTCTAAATAATTAAAATTACTGACATACTTTCGTCAGTATCCCTATATGCCAAAACATTCTTCTATAAGACCCGCCCAAGTTTATTAAGCTTACTTGCTTTTTTTTATTATTTATTTATTTAATTATTATTAAATATTTAATATTAAAATATATTTATTATTAAATAAAAATAATTTTTAATAATTTATAATATAAATAAATAAATAATAATTTTTTATTTATTTTACAGGTAGTCTTAGTTGCACATAGGCCTTTTATATTGGAATATTACTAGGATTAATATTAGAAGTAAAACATAACAAAAATCAAAGAATATAGTCACGACAGAAATATATTTTTACATCAAATAATTTTATTTAAATAATTTTGCCTATTTAGTTCATGACTCGAATGATAAACGTTTGAAGACGAGAACCATCTTTATGCGGTTTTCGATTCCAGTCAGTTTGTTGCGGCTCGGAGGTTTCGAAACCTACGACAAAGCGACGTAAGATAACGAGATCGTTAATTAAGATAAAATACTCTAAACTTGATTGTTAATTAAGTCGTAAGCTAGAAACCTCACTTGATATGTGGCAAGCGTCTCATCTCTTCTTGGATGGGATTTCGAGAATCGTCCTTTAATTTGATTTTGCATGGGAATAATATGATCATTTCGTTTAGTGATATCGACCTTATTTTTAATATTATTTTTCAAACAATAGAGTAATTTGTAAATTAAAAAAGTTGCACTTTTATTATTGTGTTGTTTATAAGCGATTTTGGGAAATGCTTATAGTGCAGCAGATGCTATATATATATATATCGATAGCTACCAAAAAGAATAATTGGTTTGAATTACCTCCGTTGGATTGAAAAATCTTATAGTTGCATTCGATAAATTGTTGAGAGTATTCATAACAATATTATGATTATTTTCTCTTCTCTGATAAATTAAGGCTAACATAAATCTTTATAAAACTATAAAATGTTACGGATAGGATAATAGGTTTTTTTTTTCCTGATGTTAGAATGTCTATATTTGATATCTAAATATTTGGCAAAGAAAATCACAATTATGCACAGGGAAATTTTTAAAAAACACGAAAAGAAAAACCACCATGAAGGTAGAACATTGATCTTTCAACGAGAAATATAAACATATCTTTATACCTCAGCCAAGACATATTAGACATATTATTAAAAGCATACTCGTGGAAAATATATTTGCAAACAATATAAGGTTCATCGATAAAGATAAAAATATATTAGTTGATTACAAGTGCTTCTACATATTTTACATAGAAGCGTAGATTTAAAGGCCTAACACAGCGGAAATATGATGAATCAAATTTTAGTCCCCAAAAAATGGTGTCGCATAAGTGGTCTTGCATACAAGTGAGGAAAACCTTCAACTACCATATGTTTTTAATAATTCCAAAGAACTTTTATTCCTTAATTTTACTACAGGAGCTTAAAAAAGAGTTGGTGACATGCACAGTTGAAAATAGTCCATAAACACATTTTCAAGTATTTTTCGAATTTATTATTTAGCCATCAACAAATTTTTAAACGAGGCCCAAAAATAGTTAATAAACTGTTTCCTCGATTCGACCATAATTCAAACAATTTATTTTAATGCTTAAAGGCAACCGCTCAGGAACCTCCCACCAATTCCTGAAGGAAGTTACTTAGGAATACAATCCGTGAAGATGAATCTGATCGGTTAAAGTGGAATTACACAACGTCAAATCACGTAGCCGAAGAGCCTATCTCGGGACATGTGGTTAGGACAACAATAGAACAAAAAAAAAAAAAAGATCGGACATCTTCGGCTGTTCGGGTACGTGGTTCGACGCAGTGTGCGGGCACCTTAAGAGGAACCAGGGATAAGTCTCCAAGCATCTACTGCAGTAAAAGATCGAATTTCTTGAAGCAGATTTTTGAAAAAAATGGAATAATGTTCAGTGAGTTTTATCCAGTACAAAACAGTTGATAAATCATAAAATAACAATTAAAGCCTATAAAGATTTCATGGATATTATAAAAACTCGCAAAAATTGTTGCTTCTAACATCGTAAGTATGGAAATGGATGCTTTCTTCAGAAAAGCAACTCTGGATCAGGCAGACAGGAGAGAAACTGTTAATGTTTTAACGTTGAGAAATACAGCAGCTGCATAGGAAACCTTGCCTAGCAACACAAAACGTGTGTAGGCTTAATGAACCCTCACCTTCTTCCCCATGTATACAACAGGGAATTCAGCATCTCACTACTGGGAACATCCTTGTTTCTAAACAGTAGACATGGCGAGCTAAATAAAGATAATTGTATATAATACATAGTGAAATTTAAGTGAAAAAACGACATATTAGAATTAAATAAAAACCAAAACCTGTCCAAGAAATCAATATGAAAACCGCTTCGTGTACAGAGAACAAATATATAGATTTGACCTAGAAATAGTAGCCAAGAAAATTACAACTCTATCTTGAAAAAACTGTATCATTTAAGAAGAATTGTCACTACAATAACTGTAACAAATTTATCTCAAATATTCTAATATCACGCCCTAATTTACTACGTGAATTTAATTAAAAACATCTGTACCGTTGCAACTCCTGGAGGCCTATCGCTATAATATTATTAAATACCCGAACTGATGCATCAATCTTTTCAAACTGTATATATTAGAATAGAAAATGTTGTGACTGAAGAAACCAAAACAGATATTTATTTCTGTTACATTGTGCCAACTCCCAGAATTGCCAAACTTCCATGGTACCAGAAAATGGTTCTATCATGAATACGAGAACACATATTTGGATCCTTCTAAGCCCTTCTGAATGTTTACAGAGCAGACCATATATAAAGTAAGCGATCGAATAGTGGGTTAGTCTTAACCTGGACAGCGAGGGATACAGTTACTTTTGAGTCACTGCTGGTTAGTTTTTTGTCGCATTGATATTAATTTGAGTCTCATTGTTTGCTGGACATTTTTTTATTGAAATTTTACGTAAATAAAGTTATTTAAATCCGTGTCAATATTTGCTTTATTTTTATTTTATATATACATATAACACATTATATACATATATAATTACTTAATAGGGTAGATATGAAAGAAATGTAAGTCAGACTATTGAATTAATGAATAAAGAGCAGTGTTAAGTAAAAGATAATAAAGATAATTCTTTAATATCAGATAATATTTTGTAATGAAGACGAACTAAGTTTAAATTTTAAGTGTTTGCATTTAACAACAGTGTTTGCAAGGGCAGGTATGACATATTATTCCGTAATATGAAACTTAACTTACCTCATACGTATATGTATAAACGGCGTCAGCAATTACCCGCCCGCCAGTTTGTAACCTGATACTAATACCGCCCAGATTCTGGTTTGCATTTTGTTAATGAAAATTTAAATACCTTATAAAAAAAAGAAATGGAATAATAACTAAAAAGTTGAATCTATATATATATATATATATATATATATATATATATATATATATATATATATAGAGAGAGAGAGAGAGAGAGAGAGAGAGATTCAACAACAACTTTTTAGTTATTATTCTAATATATTATAAGAATACATAATCTATATATATATATAGATACATTCAATGTTTATTCCTTACTAGTTAAATAAAAAATTACTTTTCGAATAAGTATACATTTTTATTATTGCGATCTTGGTAATCTACCAGGAAATTCAAAACCCACAGGTTACTACTCCTATAATAATTGGATTTCTATCCAAAAAATTATAAGCCATCAAGTAACTAAATGGAAGAAAATATTTGTTAGCTGTTGTGTTTTTGTAGATTCTCTAGTTTACGGTGCAACCGACGATATACGTGGACCAGATCCCCCTACCGTACAATCCACCCACATCCCTATAAATTGCATATTGTTGTATTCCTTGTGATAAAAGATTAAGAAAAAGCCAATGATCCCAGAAAAAAGGTGGCCGCACTAACCCAAAATGGCGTTCAAACATGGCGGAATGACAAATTTGATTTTAGTTAGTTTTTTTATTACTGACATTCACCATTACGCTTAATTTAGCCATGACTGGTCTTTTATTAAAGCTAGATAGTTCTAGATTCAGAATAAATAAACAAACGTTCTAAAATAATTAGTCTATATAACATAAAATACCTTTAAAGTCAATTTTTTCAAATCACTCCCGTAAAAGGTAAAATTCCAAGTTAATTTGTGATTAAACGGCCACCATTAACAAAAAATACCCTGAAATAAAACATCTGTAGCAATTATTCTTCTTTAAAAATCACTGGTAAAATTTCAAAATATATCAACTAGGCTCATAGACAACGGACCTTACCGGCTAAGAGGCGCCGGTGACGGGCGCATCCAGTCCTCTGCCACATAGTTTAGTTCTCACAACATATAATTTACTAGCGGTTTTAGGATATTTTTTTGAATGTATAATCGAGCCTATGTAACAGCAAGTATTTTGTTTAAAAAAAAAAATATATAACCTTTTTTTTTTTCTTTTTTTGTTATTATATAAATCTGATAAATAATGATTAATTAGTCGCAGATTGCACATTGTCTAAACCTAACTTATATTGACATAAACTAGTTTCTTGAAATGTAATAATTAATAAATAATAATGCTCTCATAGTAATAGTTGGGTTACAGACACTGGCTTCTGATCATTCGTGAAATTTGAAATAAATGCATGTTTGCAAAGTATTGATTATTTACAGATTTAAAACCAATCAAAATAAAAAAGATAGATAAAAAGTTCTGTTTGTTCGTTAATATGCAGAAATTATTCATATTACAATTTAGGAAGTAGACACCTAATACAATTGAATAGGTTACAACAATTAATGAATTAATAGTTACACATTGTATACATATATATTTTTTTTTTAAGAAAAAAGATTTGGCTCCGCCGGGAGTCGAACCCGGGTCTCCCGCGTGACATGCGCGGATGCTAACCACTACACCACAGAGCTCGGCTCCAAGTAGAGCCAATCCTTCCTCTATTAATGATAACCTCTTAATCTTAACCCACAGATTAAGATTAGATTAATATAAAATAATTTAAAATTGACGTACGTCAATAAATACCATAAATTTGACATACTTTGTCCACCTCCCGTTACTCGCAAAATTTGCGTGATCGGGTAGTAGGTATCAGTAAAGAGGAAGGATTGGCTCTACTTGGAGCCGAGCTCTGTTGTGTAGTGGTTAGCATCCGCGCATGTCACGCGGGAGACCCGGGTTCGACTCCCGGCGGAGCCAAATCTTTTCTCTTAAAAAAAATATATATATATATATACAATGTGTAACTATTAATTCATTAATTGTTGTGACCTATTCAATTATATTAGGTGTCTACTTCCTAAATTGTAATATGAATAATTTCTGCATATTAACGAACAAACAGAACTTTTTATCTATCTTATTTATTTTGATTGGTTTTAAATCTGTAAATAATCAATACTTTGCAAACATGCATTTATTTCAAATTTCACGAATGATCAGAAGCCAGTGTCTGTTACCCAACTATTACTATGAGAGCATTATTATTTATTAATTATTACATTTCAAGAAACTAGTTTATGTCAATATAAGTGAGGTTTAGACAATGTGCAATCTGTGACTAATTAATCATTATTTATCAGGTTTATATAATAACAAAAAAAGAAAAAAAAAAGGTTACATATTTTTTTTTTAAACAAAATACTTGCTGTTACATAGGCTCGATTATACATTCAAAAAAATATCCTAAAACCGCTAGTAAATTGTATGGTGTGAGAACTGAACGGTGTGGCAGAGGACTGGATGCGCCCGAGTCACCGGCGCCTCTTGACCGGTAAGGTCCGTTTTCTATGAGCCTAGTTGATATATTTTGAAATTTGACCAGTGATTTTTAAACAAGAATAATTGCTACAGATGTTTTATTTCAGGGCGTTTTTCGTTAATGATCGCCGTTTAATCACAAATTAACTTGGAATTTTACCTTTTGTTGACCTTAATATTTTACCTTAATTGACTTTAAAGGTATTTTATGTTGTCTAGAACGTTTGTTTATTTATCCTGAATCTAGAACTACCCAGCTTTAACAAAAGACCTGTCATGGCTAAATTAAGCGTAATGGTGAATGTCAGTAATAAAAAAACTAACTAAAATCAAATTCGTCATTCCGCCATGTTTGAACGCCATTTTGGGTTAGTGCGACCACTTTTTTTCTGGGAACATTGGCTTTTTCTTAATCTTTTATCACAAGGAACACAACGATATGCAATTTCTAGGGATGTGGGGGGGGGGGGGGGGGGGGGGGTTCACGTTAGGGGGGTCTGGCCCACCGTGTATATGTGTATGTAATAGATATGCATGTTCTGGCGCCTTATTTTCGCTATCACGGGTTTCGCCTATACTTCTAGCTGAAGGCGTAAGTTTTTTTATTGCTGGTTTCATTCCAAATCGAAAAAATAAAGAAAAAAACACGTTTACCTTGTCAGACCATGTAGGTCTAGGCCCAAGGTTGTCACCACGGTTTTATTAGGGGAAGCGTGATCGGTGTGAAAAAATAAATAAATAAACAAAATCATGCATTTAAGGTTTAAAATGGAAAATTGTTATTTCAGGTAAATTGAATTATATTTAGCACAAACAATATAGTAATATATAACAAAGTTACATTGGGCGTATAGTGAATAACAATTCGTCCTAACCATATACTTGTAATCAATTAATGTATGTACTGAATCGGGTTAATGTTACCACGCTTGAAACAATGACATGGTTACAAACCGTTAGTCACTTCAATGCACAAGGGTTTTCTACAGGCCATCACATTATACACAGTGTGTCGGCTTTGTAAATTTATTCTGTAAAGGGGAAATTCCAATTCGTGTAATAGGATCAAACGATTTCCTATTTGTATATAATTTTATTTATTCCTGCATGTATCACAAATGGGCTATTCCAAATACATTTTTTTCTATTGGCGCCCAAAAAACAAACACATAATATACTCTTCAGCATTGGCTGGTGGGACATCCAATTTTTTACTAAGCGCGAATAAGAAATTGTAGACGAATTCCATGTTTGCTAATTGCGAATTTGATTAGAGGATGAAAAATAATAAATGAAATAATAAGCTTCCATATACAATATTAATCCTTTTACGGAACATGCATATTTACATAGGCATATGGTATGCCATGGTTTATAAATTTATTTTATTTTGACCAACTTATATTCCATTAGAAATCGTTTAAAGAAACCTTTAAAGGTTTTGAATATTTTAAGGTAAAATAGAAAAACCCTGTAAGTAATTTTTCTAAGAAGAAAAAGTTCAGAACTCACATTAAAATAAAAATAGAGTACTATTACGAGTTGGTTAAAACAGAAAAGTCATTCCTTTATTAGCGTAAAAACGCAATAAAGCCGTCAACGCCAAGCAGTTCTAATTTATTTTTTTGTTCTTATATAAATCAGTTTATTTTTTATATTTATTTTTTTATAACTCCTTCTTCCCGGTTTCATACTTCCGAATTCTCCTCGAGCGGATCTCATTACGGCGTAATGAGGGGAGCGTTCCCCGGGTGGTGGATGTGGGGACGGCCGGTGGAGATTTCTAGAAAGTTCCTCCCGGCTATGTCCGTTGGACTTGCTAATTAACAATGATAGCGGCCCCCCAGTCTTGCTGGAGGATGTGACGTAGGTTTGAACACCCTACTCAATATTTTTTAGTTCACCCAAACTCTAAAAATAATCATGAATCTCCCTAAGGTAAAACGCTCATCATCCAGAAGTAAACTAGTCCCCCGTTCGGGTCTCCAGGTGGGGACTGCTTTAAGGGATTTATGGCGCAAGGTGACAATAAGTATAGGGACGTGGACCGTGAGGAGTTTGAATACAGCTGGTGGATAAAAGTCGGTCGCGAATGAGGTTATGGGAAGTAGTTTAAATATCGTGGCACTGCAAGAGGTCTGCTGGCCAGGAGAGGGATTGTTCAAGCACCGGATTTCTGATTAGAAATAGGTTACTTTCCGCGTTGAGGAACATTCAATTTTTCGGAGATAGGTTATCGGTGGCTATATTTCAGGGGCGGTAATTTAAAATCGCGTTGATAACATACATGCACCCACCGAAGATAGTGACGATAAAGTTAAATTGTGAATTTTATAAAAAAAATTGTAATCGGTTTATTATAAACTATCGCGAAGCTACATGAAAATTATTCTGAAAGACGCAAACTCAAAGGTAGGGAGGGAACAAGTATATTATCCTACGATGGGTTAAGAACGTTTACATGAATTTAGCAATGGAAACGGTATACAACTAATAAATTCTGCTATTCCGAAAAACTTAATAATCAAAATTACTAAGTTTAAACATGAAGATATACGTCACCGGATTCACAAACCGTAATAAAATCTATCACGTCTTGGTTCTACATAAATGGCAAAATAGCATAATTAATATTAGATCATAACTAGTAATCGCGAA
The DNA here is from genome assembly GCA_911387785.2 of Aelia acuminata. Lineage (NCBI taxonomy): Eukaryota > Metazoa > Arthropoda > Insecta > Hemiptera > Pentatomidae > Aelia > Aelia acuminata. Next base: position 119,168,788 of record OU426980.1, on the reverse strand, counting down.
AAATCGCCAGAAACTTAAAATAAAGAATAAAAATGATGTTGGATAAAAATTCAATATAGAGGATATTAAAAATTCCAATTATAAGAAAATAATTCAAGCTAGAAGTCAAAAATAGGTTTGAGGCTTTAGAATCTTCTGATGAGTATGACGAAGGCATTGACAAGTTATGGGAAGGTATCAGGGATAATAGTAAGGAGATCGGTAACTTGTGTTTTGGGAAAAAGCCAAAATAAAAGGAACAAACCATGGTTCGATGAAGACTTTGTTAACATGTGCGAAAAGAGAAAATCTGCTAAACTAAGAGCGTTAAATAATCCTTACGAAACCGATGTCTCTTACTTTCGGCATTAAGAAAAGAAATTACTAAATTGCTCAAATTTAAAAAAAAACGAGAGAATCTCAAAAATAAAATAATAGCTATTGAAAATAGCAAAATCGTGAATAACGTTAGAGTTATGTACGAAGGCATCAAAAGAATCCGTAAATGGTCGGAACCGGTTACCACTGGAATCAGGTATTTTATTTTATTTTATGTTACATAAGCCCACCAACAGGCATATGCCCAATTACAGGTGGTAATGTGTACAACTTGTTGATTACATCGTAAATCATAAAGAAAAGAGAAAAAAAAAGACTAAAGAAATAGAAAAAAGAAAAAAAAAAAGAAAACAAGTCAAAGCTCTGAACCTATTATTCGAATTCCTTCTAAAAAATATCCCTTATTCATGAAAATATCACTCATACTTAAACAATAAAAAATATAATATCAGGTAGTGCACATATAAATGAAATGCATTAAGAATACTATAACCTAATAAAACAATATATAAAAAAACAAAACAAAAAAACATAGATATATATACATACACATATAAACAAAGTAATCTTTAATACTTCTTAATGTCTAGTTAGGGATATGAAGTGCAGTATAAAAAGGCTTAGAAAACCTATCAATAAACATATAAATATATACATACATTTATAATTATACACACACAAATATACGCAAATATACATAATATACGCATACAATATATGCATAGATCCAACTGAAATGCATATATTTCAGTTATGTATACATTAGGCACTAATATGCGAGAAATGCTTCCACAGAATACTTTTGATCTTTCCCAATTAACGCTAACATTGTGGGGTGAGCAAAGGCTGAGGGTTTTTGAAAAAAAGGTATTGCGTAGAATATTTGGACCGAAGAAGGACGAATTAACCGTATAATTTACCTAATACCCAACGCCAAATTGAGTGAACTGTATCTGGTAAATATAATAGAGGTGATAGCGGCGCGGCGAATAAAATGGGCATGTAAAATTGCTAAACTCGCTTGTGAGCAAATCCCTAAAAGCAATAAGCACGGGGTCGACTGGGAAACGTCCGACGGGTTGGCCTAGGATGTGAGAGGATGGCGTGAAGGCAGATCTTTCGAAGTTACGTCTGGATGGCGGTCGTGATCGAACCTTCGGGCTCGTTAAGCCTTCATTATTATAATTATTTCCGTTATCATGTTATTTGATTTGGAATTGCGAAATGAAAAAAGGCATTTTTTTAAAATCTGACATATTTTTAAAATATTACTATGATGACATTTCGACAGTTGTTCTTTAGTGATTTAATAGTGGGTAAGTCTGGTATTTTCCATTATGTCAATATTACCTCTACGTCATTTGATGGAGGTACTCCATGGTTTTACTTGTTTCTTTATTATTTTATCCGGTTTTATAGGCTTTCTCTCTACATGGATTGCCATTCACCTGTAATGTCTTTCTATGGAAGTTTACACAGATCTGTCGGGGTAAAAATAGCTTTGCCTATCCAGGGAGCGAGACCGCTTATCAACTAGCTAAACTAGTCGACTAGAGTGTTCCTCATGGCAACCATGTATCTTTGTACCCATATAAATTTTAGTGACTTACCCAGGTTTCTGAAAGTGTAATTAAAAAGGAATGAATTAAAAAGTAATATAAAGTAATAGTAAAGTAATTAAAAAGGAATGAATTAAAGAGATTTTACAATGTTTTAACGAGGTCTAACACATTTTTTCCTGGTATTCCATTACTGACACCGCTAACTTGTTTTGGAAAAAATGATATCGAGATACTTACAATATTGATATTTATAGCCTGTTGATTTTTGTTTTGAATTCTTTTCTGTATAAATATTCAAAAATAATTTTAAAATATAATCATATTTTACACAGCTATTATACATAAACTTCGTATTGAATTTAAACGTGATAATTTAAATTCTTCTTATCTGCTATTCTTAATAAACTTAATTGCTCCAATATCGGAACACTGTACAATGCGATGTCTAAACTTTATGATAAAAAGAAAGTGTTTTTTTCTTTCTTCTAATTACAAGAAACGAAGTATGGCTTTGCAACAAGTCATGATTAAATCAAAGATGAAAATTAATCACCGTATTAAAAATATTCATGCACTCCTTCTAGCCCGGTGATCCAAAAATTTGACGGATGAAATATCTCAACTTCACTATTTTTATTGTTAAAATCACCAAATTCATCAGTTGAAAAAAAAAAACAGGCAAAAATGGGTTAAATGTAATACAAACATGGATAGACAGATAAATTGGCTCATTGTTCTATAATCTACTGCTATTTTTTAATATATCAAACTTCGGTATCTCTTTATTTAATTTTCGCTATGTATTTTAATAATATACTAACGTCTGTTCACAGCGTAGGAAAACACAAAATTCTGCCAAATAATATTTTAAATATATTCTATTATACGATTAACAAGTGAGACGAATGAATATGTTAATACGCAGGGTACGTTTTTGTTTTAAAATATGGGACCTATTTATTGATCAAAATGAATAATTAACTATTACAGTTATATCCGAATTTAGTCCATTGTATTAAGTATAAATGAGGCAAATGAAGCGGTTATAATAACTTTAACCGTAAAATGGGATTATACTAAGGACTGCAAAGTTCCTACTAACTTCAGTAAGTCGAAATTATTGTCACTACTCATTTCAGCTAATCTGCCCCCTTTATATTTCGAGTGGCCTCAGCGAAAACTTTCATAAAGCTTGAAATACAAAGAAAACTCTATTAATGAGCCATATCAAATCATTTGAGGATTGTAAATTTATTGGGGAAAATAAATTAAGTTATTGCAGAAAAACTTTTTTTAATTTAAATTAAAAAATCGATGGAAGATAGAGGAAGAATTAGACATCAAAGGGTAGTCATACTATAGATGAGTTCAATGTCTACCTGATATTAACGAGTACATACATATTTATGATATACACGAGTACATATTTTTGCATCGGTTTAAACAACAAAAATTGTTAAATCGATAAAAAAAAAAAAAAAAAAGTAAATAAAAATGGCTATGTGACATCCCAGGCATAAACTTCAATATGATTTTTGTTTTTGTTTTTGAGCATGGATAATTATACCAATACTATCTCGCTACAATTGGTTTTACGTCGGAATTCTTTTTTTTTTTTCTTTTTTTTTTTTCTTTACTTTCACTTAACTATATATGAAATATACGAGGTGTGGCTATTAAATAACGAGACTGATGCTGTAAAACATTTTATTTTTATTTCATACATTTTTACTTATTATCACCTTCAATATACACCCCTCCTCTATCCCTACAACGCTCCATGCGAATCTTCCATTGTTCGAAAAGGTGCCGGAAGTCTTTTTCTGTCAGCTCCTTCAGGACGCGTGCCGCTTTCTCTTTCACAGCTTCAACAGACTCAAATCTTGTTCCTTTTAATGCAGATTTCACCTTAGGAAACAGATAGAAGTCGCAAGGCGCAAGATCCGGCGAATAAGGCGGATGGTCTAACACTGGGATGCTGAATTTGGCTAGAAACCTCTTAACAGACAATGCGGAATGAGCCGGCGCATTATCTTGGTGGAGAACCCATGACTTGTCCTTCCACAATTCAGGTCGTTTTTTCCTTATTCTTTCGCGGAGTTCAGCAAGAACGTGAAGGTAGTAATGTTGATTAATCGTTTGACCTTCAGGAACCCAGTGAAGGTACACAATCCCATGAATATCGAAAAAAACAATCAACATTGCTTTGAATTTTTATTTGCTCATTCGGCCATCTTGAAAACGCTTAAACCACTCAAAAACACGTGCACGCGATAAACATTCATTGCCATACACTTCTTTCAATAAATTATAAGTTTCAGTAGCGGTTTTTCCAAGTTTCACATGAAATTTCACAACAATTCGTTGCTCTACTGTTACACTTAACATTTTTTCGGCGAAACAAAAAAACAACTCTAATGCGAACGAAGGCTACGGCTGTACTGATTTGTTTACAGAAGCGAGAGGCACTACATTCGAAAGAGAAGGCTTCACGATAACAGCTGTTGGTTGCTGGCGTTTGGCGCATGCGCACTTCTTCTGTAGCAGCGTCAGTCTCGTTATTTAATAGTAAGGTAAAAGTATAACACCTCGTATAGTAAGGTAAAAGTATTGTGATCGTGAAAAATTGCGACTTCCGGTTTTCAACGGAAATACACGATTTGGGGTCCCCTGAGTACAAATAACCAAGTCCCGCAAAATGGTGTGTGTTTGTGTGAACAGACTAGCTCAAAAACTATAAACCGTACGAACCTGAAATTAGGTATTTGCTACATTTATATGTCCGCGATGTGATTGGTTTTCCCATTTTCCATTTTACGTTTCTCGATTTTCTCAAAAACGGCTCTAACGATTTTGATAAAATTGGGTATTGGATATATGTATATGCCCGCGATATGATAGAAACAATTTCATCAAAATTGCTCAAACGGGCAATTTATTTTTAAAAAAATTTTTCCCATTTTTTACGTTTTTTCGATTTTCTCAAAAATTGCTTTAAACATGTTGATAAAACTGGGTATTTGATCTATGTATATGCCCGCGATGTGACAGCGAAAATTTCATCAAAATTGATCAAAGGGGGCACTTTATTTCATAACTTTTTTCCCATTTTTATGTTTTTTGGGTATTTTCTTAAAAAAATTGATTATCTCGTCATGTTTAATGAGAATCAAGTTTTCTTTAATATCAGGTAAGCTTTATTATTATTACAATTGTCTGAAGGGGCTTAAATGTGGAAGGGGCCTTTTTTGTTTTTCTATAAATTACCTTTGGTTTTGTTTTTATGGAGAAATTTACTTTCTCTCGTTTCGCCTTAAAATAAGAAATGGCTAAATATGAAATATGAAAAAAATAAAATAGACATATACAGGAGAAAAAAAAAGAAAACTTTTCCGTCAACTCATAAAACACGTTGTGCCCACGCATGCGCATTACGCCTTTAATGACAGACAGTGTTTATAATTAAAGCTGTTCGGTTCAGTTAATGGAAATTATTTGTTTCATGGTAACGATAATAAGTTTTCACCAACTACGTACAGAATTATAAAATCAGACGACTTGAATTATTACGGTTGCATTGCCGAATTATCAAACGTAAAAACTTTTATTTAATAATAAAAAAATGTATAGTACTTTAAACAGCAAACACAAACAAAAATAAATAACTGAATGAGGAAAAATGTGTGACTTTGAGAAATGGAATTTAACAAAACACGTCTATTTCTAATCAAAGTAAGTTAATAAGTGAAACTGTGTTGCGCGCATCGCATCGGATTTTTTATTTTATTTTTTTCGGTATTTTGATTTTATTTTATTCCAATCACATATAATTCCTTTTTTTATTTTTGTTTTTTAAATTTCTATTTCAATTTGAATTTGCCACCTTCACTGTCACCGGAGATATATGTCAATATCTGGGCCAACAATTAGGTTATCAGTGGCATCAAGATGGCTTTTGGAAGGGTTTAGAATTCAGGGGTCAGCCATTTTTTTTTTGCTCACTTGCTTCATTCATGTCGAACAGTAAGCATCATCGTGTTAGAGTCCGCCGATGGTTTGGTTTGCACCTGCTGGATATCAAATCGCACTTGCTTTCTTGATGTTGAATAGTAAGCATCATCGTGTTTGTTATCCCCAGTTAGAGTCCGCCGATGGTTTGGTTTGTACCTCTTGGGTGTCAAATTCTTTCAATTTTCCTCCTCTTGGGTATGATTTAATTCATGATTATTTTGAAGTTTTCTCTTCAACCATCATTGTTTGCCGCTGGCCGCAAAATTACAGAAGGACGAAAAACAGGTGAAAATTTCCTTCATTCTAAAACATTCCTTCAATATCTTTTACCCGATTATCCTCATTTCACCGAATTCATTCTCATCGAAATTCCGAATCAGCGTACAGCGAAAACTTGGTAAGTTGCATTAAAGACTTATTTCATTTTTTTAATTTTACAGTTCATTTAATTGTTTTAATTGCTTTTCCGAGCTCACCAGAGCGAAATAATTTTTTCTTTTTCTGCTTCTACTTTATTTCTTCTTTTGGCTGCAGCCCATAGAGACTCAATGGATTGCGTGTGCTCTCCACTTGACGGATCAACAAATGTTCAGAGTGGTTGACAGTATAATGTTTGAACTCATATCTGTCAATTTGTCCTGTTTTAGGATAGGCCTTCCATTAATCTGATATTATAATTGTTTGGGGAAGAATGCTTTCTTGAATTCATGTTAATAGGGTTGATTCGTTCCTGTTAGGCACTGCATAGATGAAACATTCTTTTGTTTCCCGGCATATCCCCCCGAAAACCCACTGTTGTGGATTTAATTTAATTGTTTGGTCCGTATGTTTAAAATCATCGTATAAATTAAATAAAGCCATAATTCAAAATATGCCTACTCACGTGTTATTAATAGTATAGTTAATGTAATCACATGTTTATATTTTGAAGAATAAATTAGAGATGCGGGGATTAAACGAAAAAGACCCTTTATTCGTTATATCGAAGCTAGGAAATATTTGTATAAGGAAGTTCCTTAAAGATAGATGCATTCATTTATTATATTCTAAATTGATAAGAGAAAGAAAAAAAGGAAAATAAATGTGATCTGGTAAAATGTATAAGAAAAATAATGACTTCTGCATTACATTATTCTCTACTTTTGGTCCTTTCTATTTTGGAAATTAAAAAAAAAATATTGAAAGTTAAGTGGGGAGAGCTTGATAATTTGCATCAGAAGAGCTCTTTGCGTTAATTAACTGGAGTCTTTTAGATTAAGATATGTTATCTGTTTAACCAGGTCTAAGGATTTCATAGCTTTCTCTTTGCGCTCGTCTAAGCCATCGTTGCTTCCAGATTATATGCTTAGCTACCACAAGTACATATTTCTCTTTTCCATTGAGATGCGACAAATAATTTGAATATTTACCTTTACATGGTGTTATAGATAAGTGCAGACAATGAAACACCAGCAATTCTATATCAAATTTTCAACCAAAAAGCTCCAATAAAGGCATGGTATATCAAACTCTTTTTGATTAATCGTAGTTATTGTGATTTTTTCATTAGTTGTTGTTTTTAGTTAAATAAAAAATGGAGCTTAACTAAAAAAGGATGGAAATATTTGGTATTGTCATTCAAGAGGGCAATAAATTTCCTATAGGACTGGATATCTAGTTAGTAAAAAAAAGTTATATTGGATGCTTAATTAAAAATTAATATATTAATAATGGGCTATACACACTGTGAAGTTCAAGAAAAATATATATTACACATTTCTTGAGAGGAATCATAACTTACTGGAGCTGTTATTCTTGTCATTTCAAAATCAGGTAGAGGTTGAATTTTTAGACGAGGCATTAATAAATAATACCACTTTTTAGATTCTAGGCTATTTAACTATAGAACTATTATTTTGCCGGCAACTTTTTATGTTAAACCTCCGGATATCTTTACCACTAGTGGAAATGCAACCTTGAAAATTTAGTATTTTTCATTTCAATATAAGAATTTTCTAGATCAATTTAAGAACTTTTATGAAGTATTTTAGATTTCTTATAGAATTGATAAGATGGAGTAATTATTATGAATAATATGATATTTTAAGAAAGTCATTTCTAAATTGACTTGGAAATGCTTAAATAAAACATGAAATGTTCTTGGGAACATTTTCTTTTCTCATTAATATTCATCTATTCTTCATTTATCATTATTTATTATTTAATCTGGTCTTCATTTAAGATGAAAGAATGTGTAATGAAGGAAATTCGGTACACATGGTACACTAAACCAACATACTCAGGCCGACTCTGATGAATGATGGTTGAAGAGAAAACTTCAAAATAATCATGAATTAAATCATAAATTTCATACCCAAGAGGTATAAAATTAAAAGAATTTGACACCCAAGAGGTACAAACCAAACCATCGGCGGACTTTAACTGGAGATAACAAACACGATGATGCTTACTGTTCAACATCAAGAAAGCAAGTGCGATTTGATATCCAGGAGGTGCAAACCAAACCATCGGTGGACTCTAACACGATGATGCTTATGAATATGATTTTGAAAAAACATTCATACTTGCCACTGTTCCCAATCACGACAAACGACTCATTATGGAAAGTTTCTACATTAACCTTGAAAAAAATCCCGTAAATTTAAAAACAGACAAACAAAAATTATCTTCAACCTATTCCCAAATTTTTCAAATTTTAAAAAATCCATAATATTTTTTTTCCTAATTAATTATATTATTAATAATTAATTTTTTTTCTTAATTAATTAAATTATATACTAATATTCTAACAATTTCATTCAATCGCTATTTAATCATTACTCCTTAATATTAAAAATAAATTTCGCTATAATTTAAAATACGTTAAAGCACTCGGCAGTTACACCGGATGGTTTGGTAAACAAACATAACCCCCTCCTTCTTTCGATGGCAGTCGATCACCGACAGTTCACTCGACAGGTACGTTTTATTTCTTGTTACATATATTTTTTAGACTTCTACCCATCTCTTTTTCTATTTTTATTACTATCTCCTTTTCTATTATATGCTACATATATCTTTAGACTTTTAGCCATCTTTTTCTTTTTTCACTTCGCACATATTCCTTCCGCTTCCTCGTTTTATCTATTCCGTATCCCATTTAATATTGTTATTCTTTAGTATATTATAGACATATTTTTGATTTGTATAGTTTTCCATATTTGACAATTGTATTACTTAAAATCCAAAAATTTTATTCATATTCTTTTTTTAAATATATAATTCCACACACAAAAATTATATTTAAAAAAATATATTATTCTATTATGCAATTATTTACTCATTTTTATTTTTTCATGCATATATATGTATATAGATACATATATTACTCATTATTTTATTTATTTGTTATTTTTCTTTTCTTCATATTTATTGGTTGCTATCTTGTTTTATATTTAGCCCTGAAGAAGACCTGAACATCGGGTCGAAACGTCGGCACAATATATATGTAATTTCACATATTGTGTTTTCATTTGACCGCACCCCCAACCATTTCCATCTCATGAAAGAATGTGATTTAATTTAAAACAGTAATCCTTTTTTTTTTTTATTTCACACAATTATATTTAAAATTAATCATTAAATATTTAGGTAATAACATCATAAATAGAATCGCATTTATTTATTTATTCAATCATATGAATGCGACAAACAGTTACTGGAAATACTTAAGTAAAATAAGTTATAAAAAGGCCCCAAAAAAATAAAAAATATAAATAATGCGGAGAGATGCATTCATTGTTTTTTTGGGGGGTTTAGGGTGAGGGGGGGTGGGTTGATGCTGCTTAATTCCTTAAGATATTTGTTTCAAAGAAGAAACGTTTTAGAAATGGACTAGAAGATACTGTTCTTAACAAGGGGGTTGCGTAGCGTTGAGGACCCCCGATAAAGTGTGAAGTTAATGTTGGCATGAATAGGGAAGACTGCAGAGGGAGGGAGACATATTGAGATGTTCCCCTCCTATCTCCTCCCCGACGTTCTTTATTCACCGCTACCTCACTCCAAGCTGATAACATTGGCACAGGAATCGGAAACCTTGATTTTTAAAAACTGATAAGAGTCATAGATTCAGTGTGTCATTTATCTCTTCTTTTTCTCGAAAAAGAATAAAGATCTTCATTTAAACAGTATTTACATTCTGTCTCACATTAGACGCTACTGGCTATTGAGCTAATTCACTTGTATTTACAACAGAAATTATAAATAAATACCTAAATAACATACCAAAATAAATAGTATCAGATTTATTTATTTTTTTCCCCACTCTAATTCCTTGCCTTTTCGGCAAAAAGGTAGTTTTTTCGTGCCAGGGGAAAGCTCGTTGCATTTACACATTTCGTCCCAATGGTAAAAGTAATATGAATTTTTAGGTTTTTTTTTTTTTTTTTTTTTTTCTATTTCTGTGTTGATATAAGTCACAAATATATTATTGATGAATTTAAAATGATTGCCTTTAGTGAACCCTCTTTTTTGGAAACGCACATCTCTGACTTAAGAGGGTCAAAACAAAAGTGAAACCATAAATCAGCCTCAATTTTTTTTTTTATTGTTATTAAATTTCTTTAATCAAAATTAGACAAAAATAAACATTATAAAAGTAGTTAAAGTTTCTTTTTTTATAATATTCTTGAAACATATAAATAAGGGTGAATTTTCAATGTCACATATTTGAAGTTTTCTAGTTAAAAACAACTATTTAAACTATTTTTAGAATTTTATGCATCAAGTAAAAACCTAATTAAGAACAAAAATTGCATATGCAGATGCAGATTATTGAAAAACCCTATCCTTTTCGGGTATATTTGAACCGACCGGTTTTAAACAAGGAAGAAAAACGGTTTGACAAACCGGTTAATAATATTTTTTTTAAATAGCTCCCTTTAAAACATTTAATCATGACCACTTCGATGAAAAGCGTAGGAAATTACTACTTAAAACTTCAATTCGATAAAATATATTTTGTTTTGACATACACGATAAGTAAAATTAAGTTAATTTATTATAAACCAAATTTGACGACTAAAGTTTTGGTAATAACCAGATTTTTGTCACACACTGATTCAGATTGTTCGGAACCGTTGCCTTCTCACTTTCCCATTCCAGAGCTTTCCAGGCTTTCATTGTCAGAGGTTAATCTGGAATCTCCTGTATTTTATTTTTTTTTTTTTCCCTCTCAGGTGTAGGTTTGTGCTAGTTTCCGGATTTAAATGTAATTTATGTGTAATCATGCATTCCCGAACCAAAGTAAGAAGCACGCGTAAAAAAGAAATCCTAAAATATGGTGAAACAAACATACATCCCAGGTAGGGGTGTAGGTTATTTAAAAAAAATCTTTTTCTTGAATTTCGATAGCAAAAAAACAGTGTTTGCTCTAACCGGTTAATAACATATTTTAAATGTCTCCCTTTAAAACATTTAATTATGTCCTTGCAAATAACCCTGGCATATGATGATACAAGATCAAATTGCTGACCAAAATATTGGGAATAACTACATCTTGCTAAACTTTTTTTTTTTTTTATTATAGGTAGGTACTTGTTAAGAATATTAATAAACCTAAACACAAAAGTTACTTATGAATATATATTTAATTCCTTTTAATGGTAGTGCCTAATTCTACCCCGTCTCTAGTAGTAATACGATGGTAGTGATTCTAAATTTCTAAAAATAAAAACCTTTACTCTTACTGTTGCAAATATTGGTTTTGATCAATTTAAAAGAATATTTAAATATGCCATTATATAAATTCTTCCTATGAATTCAAGGGTTTTGATATTGGTTTTTAATTTTAGTGATTCACAGTGTAAAATGGTTTCCAAGATTATTTAGAAATACATCTGTAGTGTGCTATAATAAAATTTGCTAATATATTTCGATACTTAAAGCTGTATTACGTGATTTCACATATTAAAGTGTGTAATTATTAATAATTTTACTTAAATTTTTATGAGATTTTTTTTCTAATTTATAACAGTCGTCCTCATTGAAATTTTATTATTTTTTGAGTAGTCATGCAATTTATTGAATCCGGAATATATACTAAAACTAAAATTGGTAGAGGAAATAATTTAGGTCTTTCGTGGAAATCCTAATTGTAGAATATTTCCGTCTCAGCCGCGAGTATGTACAGCTTGCGTACACCAAGATTCGCCGAATTTCTTGTTTATGTATACAAATATTTTCCTTCTATCGGTTCTTTATTTATTTTGATTTCCTTATGCCAATAACCGTTGCTGACTAAATATGGAAGATAATATTTCGGCAAAACCCAGTAGCAGAAGGGTAGTTAAAAATAAAAATAGGTCAACCATTAATAAATCTTGTCTCTAATTCAGATTCATTCTGGTACATTTATTATTAGCATTGTTGAGGCTTAGTTGTGATTTTTAAAAGATTTATTATAAATTATTATTGTATATATATATATATCAAAATTTAAATTTTTCTAAGGGTGATAAACAGAGACTGATGCCTTGCCCCCCACCAATTCCTAAAATGCCACCATTCCTCTTCACCGATGAATGGTCTAGCATGTTTAAAAGTGAAAACAATCTAGAAATACGAGTTCAAAATTAATAAAATACTTATAAATATATATTGGGTATCGATTTTAAAAGGCTAGTAAAAAAAATCATGAATATCATGCGCCGTTTTGTTTTGCGTTAATTATTTATTTTTTATTTATTTATTTTATTTGCTTTAATTTTAATATTTTAGTGTGAAAGAGAAAAGCCTAGGCTTAGGCCGGGAGGGGAATCCGGGTCTCCCGCGGTAACATGTGCCGTACGCTGCCACTGCGCCACCGAGGTCGCTCATTTTGATTTATATTTATGTTTTCAATGGGATATGATTTCGAGATGATGCATGTGTTCTTTTATTAATAGGATAAATTGAGAAGGAGAGGAGGAAGAAATCCAAATGCTTATTCAAGTTGTATCATTCTCTTCACCAATACCAAGGATTAATGTTGTACGAGAGAGACGATTTCCAGTACACATATGTGCCAAGAGTGGGCACTGAGATAAAAAAATGTGTTCCTCTAGAGGAACACAATGTATCTGAGGGTGAAGTTACGAAATTAAAATATCTATCCCATAGCATTTTAGTGTATGAACATTGGGTTAACATTGTAACTCCTCGAAAACCGCTGGATCATCTGTCCTGAGGACTAGGTGTTTTTATATCTGGCTCTTTTGTGGACTAGGGAGGCTACAGGTCCATGGGGCCGCTGAATGGGCCCCGGGGAGTTCCTAATCACCGAGGGGGGATCGTGGGGGGAGAGGGGGGAGTGGTGAAAGGCCGGCCCTCATTTCGACCACCAACAGGGGGGGGGGGGGGGGATGCCGGCCAAGTATTATAGGGCGTCTCTCAAGAAGCAGCGCTTAGTCCTTTGTCACTTTGATATTCATCTCCTGAAAGCGGCGGAATAAAGTGTCCGCTCCTGATCACTTGGGGCTCCGTCATCCGGGGGGGGGGGGAGCTTGAGAGTTAAATCTTTACGCGGCTTAGTCCCCTCGACAATATCCAACCTCTTAAAACGATATTGTACCAGGGCGATGTTTCCTAAAGTTCAAAAGAGCGTAAAGGTACATACTTCAGTGAAGGATATATTCAATTGGGTACTATTTTATTGGTATTATCAAGTTATTTTTTTAATGTTATCTAGTCTATAAAGTTCTCATGGACTTTTTCTTTAAAAAACAATTAAATAATAATTATGCATCCAAGAATTCTCGGCGGTAGTTGTAGTTTTACAAATATCTGTTCTGTTTTTTGGACAAAATATCTTAAATATTTTAAATATAATTAGTGTTTTACAATCAAAAGAGCATTAAATTAACTAATTAAAACTATGTAGAATGTCGAATAGACAATATTATGTGTCTGATAATATAAGGGCTTATAGACATTTATTTAGAAAAACTAATCGGCCATCTATCGAAGTATTTTTTTATTATTCAATAACTTTGACAAGAAATATACTTTAAAATGATGTGGGATATTCCTATGTTCCTATGTTTTAAAAGTTTCACGGAAAGACGGATAATTAACTATTAAAAAACAGGAGGGAAAGGTCCGAGTTAAACGAAAAAAAAATGTTTTTTTTTTCCCGTAATTTCTTAATTTACACTGGAAGCTCAATTTTTGCACTAATGGCTATCCTGTATTTTATGTGATATTTTTCGCAATGGAAATACTAGGTGATACCGATACCCAAAAGCGGAGTTATATTTTCATTATAAGTTCCCCTCATAGCCAAATAATCTTCAATTTCAAGGATATACGATAAATTAAAGTAATTTTTTTTATCACAACCAAACTTTTATTTTTATCCCATTCATGTTCTAGCAGCCCAATGAAGTTGTCTCTTCTTTGTAGTAGGGGCTATTGGATGCCCTTAATGTATTTCTTATGCCCTGTAAAGTAGGACAAGATTCAGGCGTTGACCGGTCATTTATGCATCAACAAATAGGGCACGTAAGACTTTCTGAATTTCTGAGCGATGGAGATGATTGTATACATTTTTGAATTGTTGGCGTTTGTTTGTACTTACCCGGGAAAATCTGGATAAATATTCTCCTGGATAGGTTCGCTTATATTTGAGATAGCCTTTAGAATCGATAACTTAGCAATATATTATAAAATTGATAGTACTTTTATAAACATCGCCCTAAAAGATCTAATAATCAATATCGAAGATCTCAGATAATAATTAATCAATAATTGAGTGTTAGATCTCATAATCAATAGAATTGTTATAAATTTTTATTGATTACACCCAAGTTAACATTAATAGATTTATATATATATATATATATATATATATATATATATATATATATATATATAAACGATATATGTATTTTACATAGGAGCCCCTTGTCTAAAAAAATATTTGAATCCAATATCTAAAATATTTCCACCTTCGATAAATACTTCTAAATTTTATTCAAACAATTAAAATCTATCAATACAAATATCAAATCATGATTTTGTTTTCTAAAATATAAGTAAATTTTTGAATTTATTAATTTTTTGGAGAAACAAAAGCCATATACTAACGTTTCTTCACAAAAAATATAAATTTATAAGTTATTTTTAAAATTTTTTTAAAAATAATTAATTAAATAACGAACTGAATTGGATTTCAAAAATCCAAATGTTTATGATGGTTTGAACTAATTAATGTTATTCAATCAATTAAAATCTAATAATAAAAAAAATTAATTCAAGATTTTTAATTTTGGATTTGTAAAACGTATGTCAAACTTCGATTTTATTAATTTATTTGAAAAATAAAAGTCACACTCTAACGTCTATTCGCAAAAAAATAAAAGCTCAGACTTATTTTCAAACCCTGCTTTCAAATTAATAGGATTTCTTTGGCATAGGATGTTTATTTTAGTTTGAACTTTTTTTTCAATATTTTCCCGGCAGTGATTTTGATATTGAGATGTTAAGAGGTCGGTAATTAGAAATTAGTAAGTACTTAGAGAGTTTGTCCCTAAGTCTTACTATGAACACCCCAATAAAAAAAAAATTCAATGGGACCAAAAAAGCAAGAACACAGAATGAATTAAATGAACAAAGTTTGCAAATTCGGTTTGAAATCGCATCTAATTGAATTATCTCAGAGCGCTAAATATAGAGCTGATAATGGTCGATAGACACTTTGACCTAAATTCACGTAACCATCCGAGATTAATGCCCTTAGATCATTAAGCAATTAATATCCATTACCTCTACATTTATAACGATGCAACAGTTGGATTAAAATATTTTAGATTTCACAAAATACCATTTAGTCCACCTAAATTTATTTCGTGCAAGTATATGAATACAAATTAAAATCCTTTAGCTAACATCATCCTAAAGCGGTGGCATCGTTTTAAAATGTCATTTTAATACAAAATCATTTTAGGACAGGTATGCTACCCGAAAAGTGATATGAAAAAGTGACTGACGTGGAATCCTTAACAGGCACAACATTAAACTATTTGTTGAATCCTTCGATTATTAACCTTCTTTTAGTAGGATTGTCTATCTTTTTACGTTTAATAGACTGCAATTGGCCAAATACAGAACAAAACTAGAACATTCACGAACCCTGCATCATAAATTCGTTCGCAAGAATCGAGATCAGCAGATTTCTGCCAAATCAAAGGAGGGCAAACTCTCTTCAGGAGAATATAAAAAGGGGAGAGGGGATCAAATCAATTTTTCTAAAAATTTGTCGATGCATCAGTCGCTTTCATTATCATAATGACAACTTTAAAACTATTGGTTCTATCGTCATGGGAATAGTCTCATCCGATTCAGAGACATAGAAGCTGCAGAATGATACATCACTCGATTTAAATTAAACTTACTTGATTTGCACACTTCCAGCGTCTCTCAGTTTGCAAACAAAAAAATTATTGCCTGTGATTAAAACTTAAAGTTGCGCTGTATCTAGTTTGCACTTCTTTTTTTTTTAATTGGATTTTTGATTATAAAACGAATTTAAGCAGAGATGAATGCTTTATTTTAAATATAAGCAGTGCTGCCTGCCCAAATACGTTTGGGTGCCACAATACACAGCATACGCGTCAATAAATAATTGCATATATTTAACTAAAAAAAGAAGTAAATATAAATAAAATAATAAAAAAGTAAATAAACTTACTGAGAGACGCGGAATATCATACCAGCGCACGGCAGTTCACCAGGTCAGGTCACAGTAGACGTCACGAGACATACAACTGACTTGTAGAGTTTACTGGATGAACTATTTAGCCTTCATCAAAAGGATTATATTTTTTATATTTATATTTATATGTATATATGTAAAAACATACACTGGATGTTTCGGATACGTACATACAAAAAAGTACCAGCAGTTTTACATCAAATTTCCCCCAAAAGTTCCTATAAAGGCATGGTCAATTTTAACTACATCATTTATTTCATATGTTCGGCTATATCAAACATTTAACTCGAAATTTCATTTTTAAATTACTCTCTAATCAAAATGTGCCCCATACGAGTGTTACGAATATATAAAACTAAAGAATTATTGGATGAAAAAAATATTATTATTTGTTACATTAAAAAAATAATATATAAATCAAATAAAATTTAGAAAAAGACCTTGTTCAAGTACACAAAGTAGATACATTTGTTTACAAATAATGATAGTAAATTCCTCTTCCTCTTTCCATTATGAAAAACACCTTATCACACTTCAAAAATGGAAATCAGATGTAAAACAAAAAAAAACAAAAAAAAAAACATGAAAATTATTATTTTTAATCAAAAGAGGAATTTATTTACGTCGCTAAAAACATGGTTAATAAAAACTAAAAACTTATTTCGAAGCTTTAGATTTTCCAAAGCCATATAAATAGGATTTTCCTTTGTTTTGAAGAAGGTGCATTGTAGATCGGATCCCAATTGTCATACGCTATAAATTGCTCATATCTAAAAAATTAAATATCTAAGCGCTAATAATTTTTTATTAAAGTTTAGGAAAGAACCTTTAGGAATCACATGTGTTGATATGCCCCCTTTTGAGGCACGATCAGCGAGTCCTGTTTGGTTGTAATAATGAAAACTCTGAGTAAATTTTAAAGTTTAACCCTTTCTCTCTTTGACAGTTCATTTGAAAAAAAAATTTCAGTAAAGGTAGGAATGGTAGGCAGAAAAATAGATCTAGTGCATAATAACAGCACACTTGTACATTTAGAAAAATACAAAACCTTTATCAAGTAACATACTAAACAGGAAATGTAATTATTTAAAAAAAATAGTCTATTAAAATCAATATATACGAAAAAAAAACTCTGAAATTTTAGAGGTGGGGGTCAATCCCTAATATACCCCTTTCTTTGAAAAATCCTTTGATTTTATATAAAATCCATTTCTTAAATTATTAAATAATTTTAAATGTTAGTAAAAGGAAATTTGGTAATTTTTATATCCACCAAGTTTTTTTTATTTGAACCAAATGGAATAAATCTACTGTTGGGATTTCATGCCTTACATGTTACAAATATAAATGAAAATATAATTACATCGTTACATATATAAATGGAAATATAATTACATCAGTATTTAGGTATTCATTTTACTAATAAATACGGCCCTTAGTTAAAATTACCTACTAAAAAATGCTAAAAACAACAAAGCTATGCTGAAGTTTACAAGCTTTCTATTTTATCCGACCTAATAACCCAACTTAGCTCCAAGCTATAACCGATTCCTTAAATGTCAACAGCCTTACCACCCCAATCAGTGGTCAAGAAGAAATGGGACATTTATTTTGGGCCTTGAGATGAAAACCAAGGTCTTCGAACCCATAAAAGAGTTTTCTTCAATGGGAATATCCACTCTGCAGATTAACTGACAAGATAAGGATGATATACCATATATAAATATATATAACGTCCGTATCAACCGATCGATTTTACACGATCTCGGATCAGCATTCGGTTCGCAAATATAGCTAATTTTTGAACGGTTTATTGAATATATAAATTATTTATATTATTCTCAATAATTCAATGTCGCAACCAAGTGAAATGTCTATTAAACAAAAAATATGAAGTAAGTGACGAGATATATCTTCTCTAAAGTTTTCTTTATTTCATCTCAGAACTTTAAAGTTCCACAACTTTCTTACTTTAATGTGCAAGGCGACGAACTACTTCCCTAAGTTCGCATTTTTTTTTTTTTTCATTTATTGAACCAAAAGTAGCGTAGGGCAAAATTTCTTGACACAAACATAAATTATTTATGTTAACTTAAATAAAATACAAGAATGAATGAATTAATCCTTTATTATAAAGAGCACACAAAAATCTTATGGTTTATAAGAAATAATATTTAGATATTTAAAAAGTGCACTAATATAGTACCTATCTATAATAGCAAAGATAAATAATAAAGTACTTCTTGTTGAAAAAAATAAATTATATACATGCATTAAAATATACGTACTTCAACTTAGTATCTAAAAATATTTAACATCAACTTCTTAGTTGCTTAGTTTTATGAAAATTTACTTTTGATTTATATTTTGATCTTTACGACCGTAATGTTATCAATGTGACACTAACAAATAGAATGATCATATATAGTTACTAATACACAGATTCATATTAACGGATAGGGATTAGGCGGCAATTAGAAAATAATTATCATAATTAAAAAATTAAACGTTATACTTTTATTTTATTTTCTCCCCTTAAGCACCAATTTATTCCAATATTTTTGAAAAATCTGATGGCGTGAAAAATTCAATAATCCACTATCCAAAAAATCGTCCAATACCATTTCACTACTTCCCAATAATTACACACTCTTCTGAGCAAAGATGAGGGGGAGCTTGCGAGAAAGGAAAGGGAATCCTTAATTACATCTAAATAGCAACGGTTAATCTAAACAGTTAGCCTTTAACTTTCTAGGTCTTCGAGAGGGGGGTACAGTAGAGAAAAATCGCCTATTAAAATAAAGTAGAAAAAAAGAAAGATAGAACATATTAATCAAGTTAATGTAATTTGGAAAAGTATAGGTCTCTTACCTTTTCGAATCAGAGCACGTAAAAGTAATTAGGGGATGAAGTATGACTTACCTGGGAAAAAAAAGAAGGAACTGGTATTAAATCACAAAGAAAAGAGATATATAAGAAATTAAAAAAAAAATTGTATTCATAGATACAGTATTTATTATCTATGATTAACATGAATATAATTCACCAAATATATATACATATATCGTTAGGGAATCACAAAACCCAATAAATATTATTTTAAAAAACAAAACAAAAACGTAATTATATTAATAATTTAAAACGAAATATTATATAATGCTCAATAACTTTTTTGGTAATATTATCTTTTACATTGTTAATATAATAGAACTCACTGATCAGGACATCTCTTCCGGAATTTCGCGTTATCTGGAAGAGCTCCAAGGCCTTATTTTCCGGACAAACAAGGTTCTACATCTTCCGTTATGTTTTTTGGTTTTCGTTTTTTTATCCGAAAATCAGCGTAATTAATACTTTAAATGTTCACTTGGACTTTAAAATCTTATGACAAAAATCTATGATTCCTCAATATTATTTAAAAAATTTAATAAAACTCGTTCGTTAGGTACTTAAGTTTTTCATCCAAATTTTTTTAATTCGTAAAATAGTTTTTATTCATATTTTATAACTCTTTTACATCAACAATGTATTACTATTACTTAGGAAACAAGTGACTTTTAAATTATTATTAAAAGTTTCAAAATTTTAATTATATTAATAAATCGTAAAAATTACATTAAAGGAATTGTTATTGATTTCCTTTATTTTTTTTTTTTTTTAAATCTTATAAAATAAGTTGATATAAACTGCCTTTTTTTTTAAATTGAAGATGGTAGAATGTTGAAAAGTAGAAATCTTTTTTTTTTTTTTCATTAAACCATTTATAACTACACGTTATTATAAAACCAGCGGGGGCTTTGTGAACCATTTAATAATGTTTTCCATTTGAGCCATATTTTGATGAAGTCACAATCAAATGAATGGGACCCCCATCTCACTTAGGCACGAGCTTCGTTAAGTTATTATTATTTTATTTACTTTTTTTTCCGGCTGGTAGGTCCTACTCAAAAGTTAAATTAAATTGATGAGGCCACAAACAAATATTTACTCGGGAAGAAATTTCCGCTATGAATTAATATAACTGAAATATATATATTTTAACAATTATTGTAAACAACTTTAATACAATTTACTAAGAATATGGAAATAGGTGAATAATAAACATACTTCAATATGATAATTTTTTTTTTCCCTTGTTGATGTTTCGACCCATGATTTATGACATCATTAGGGCTAAAAAGGTATTAAGAGAAAATAAGTACTTATGAGCCGTTGATACACACCATTTGTTTCCACCAAGTTTTTTAAAAAGCTTTTACCTGTTCAAGATAGGATGTTAATTAATGCTGTGTTTATATATAGGTCTTGTTTATTTGCACAAAGTTATCTAGTTTTTGAAAAAAAAAAAAAAAAAGATTATAAAAAGAAACCGGCAAGTTTGTAAATAAAAAAAATAGTATGCGAGTGGAAGGTTATTTGTATTTATGAATTGAAACATATGGTCTAAGTGAAACATAATTTGATTTAAAATATTGTGAGTGATTTGAAATGTTATTAAGGGCCCACCTAAGAATAAACATTTAATGACGTTTCCTTTTTTTATAGGTAAGTGTTTAGGAAAATGTTTTAGGAATATTAAGTTTAATGTTTGAGAAACTTTATTTATAATTATGAAAAATAAAAACCCTTTTTTACAGAGCAACTATTGAAAGTTTATTCATTGGAATATCCTTATATATATATATATATATATATATAATAAAAAACTTTTTTGAAAATATCTATAACATTAAATTTTAAATAATAGGTTTAAAATTATATTATTATTTAGCTTATGTGATCTTTTATAACAAAAAAGCAATAAAAACCAAGCCAAGTTTATTTAAGAACAAATTAAAATAGAACAATGTATATTGTGCTTAAAATTATTTGATAATCTTTCCACTAATGTTTTAAGGAAAATTATGTTATTTTAATTTTTTAAAAACAATCTTGCCTTGTCCACGCTCTTTCTATTTTTCCACTTTCAATTTCATTTCTGGGTGACTTATTCCAGATTCCTATGATACTGTGGATAAAACAAAAGTTTTATTTGCGGTCAGGCCCTCGAGCTTTCAAGTTTACACATAAGATGAATATTTAGTCTAATATTAAAATTGATAAATAAGTGATAGCCTCCAATTCTAAATAAACTTCACTAGAAAATGAAATAATTATTAATAGCAAGTTATATTTCAGCACTCAATTTTTAGATTTACAATTATACAATCTATGACGCGATATTTACTGCCTATAGTTAGTTTTAGTTTATACGACTGACATCCTACCGCATCCTAACACTATCATTACCACATATCCTGATGACCACGTGTGCTATTTGGAAATAGTGGATTAGTCCTATAATGAATCATTGTATCCACAATCTTTCAAACTCCGATCAAAAAATTCACGGTCCATTGCGTCAAAACTAGAAGTTTTTAATAAATTCCAACAAATCCCTTCGATCCACCTTTACCGCTTCTTGTAAACCTAGCATTTCCGATCCCTTTAATAATATTCCACTTATATTTGTTCAACGGATCCGCTATAACGATATGCGATTCCTGATTATCCATTTAATCGTCAGAAAAGTAGATTGCCTGTTCTGTCGTCGGCTTACAGAATTGAAATCCGGGTTCAAATCCCGGCCAAGGCCAATATTTTCTCTTCTTATAAAAAATATTAAAAAATTAAAATAATATATATATATATATATATATATATATATATATATATATATACATTAAATGGGCATTAACGGAATCTGGCGTTGACATTTGAGAACACCAACTAGCCCTCGATTGGATCAGGCATGACCAACCCCCTCCTCTTAGGCCTGGGGCAAGACGGAAATGAGACATTGCTGTTCGGACAGTTAGGGATCAAACAGGTACTTCCGCTGGTAACAAGGGTATCCAGGCCACCCTAATCCCTTCGATTGTCAAACGAACTCCGGCCCTTCCAACAATAATTATTTAACTAACTTGTCCTCATTAGAGTGTTCCGCTAAGCCTCATAGCTCTGGCTTTAGGGCCAGGCTTGTCTTCCAAATCATTTTCGGCTCTGTCAGATATTTCTTCTATTAACGCGGCTTTTGTCTCTCTCTCTCTCTCTCTCTCTACGTCTCTTCCTTTATAATTCCGAAAGGATTAAAATTGTAATTATTACAAAATACAGTATTTTATTCATTCATTCTTTATAATTCCGAAAGCGTTTTATAATTACCACTCAAACTCTTTAAAGTGCACAATGTTCTCCATGATAAAATAATAAGTAAATACCTCCAATGAATTATTTACATAGCCCCAAGGCAGAGGGTGCGAGGAGGAAATGGAAATGATATTTGCGTGGTCCTCGCTGGCCGATTCGTGTTTAAAAAACAACAGAAAAAGTGAATATTGTTTATTGTTTTTCATCCGTTAAAAATTTGTTCCTGGTGTCTATAGATATCATCCCATAAGCACAAGAAATAAAGGGTTAATGCATTTAATAACATGTTATTGAAAAAAAAAAAAAACTTTGTTATAATAAAAATTAATTTTAATCACACATGATTAAACAAACTTAAAACAGCGAATAAATAGTTATTACAAAAAAAAAAAACTGTAAAATTAAAATTTTAAAGAAGATAAACAAAAAAAAAATAGCGAGATGATCCCAGGGAACTATAGCCGAGCCCATGGTAATCTCAAAGCAATAAAATGGTTATCTGTTATAACCGGCCGTTTATCGATATCCCTACTTCTCACTCATCAGAACCCATCTGTTTCCTACCTTTTTCTACCATCTCTTTTTCCCATAATCTCCAGAGGTGTCCTTAGACATCCATGTGACAATCCAATTCAAAAATATTATTAGTTAGTTTCTTTAAAATAATATTAATCCCATTATTTTTATTTAGCGATTATTTTAGATGATATAGTTTTGAATTTCAAAAAATATATATTTTAAAAATAAAATAAGGTTTATTTATTTGTATATATTAAATTTTTCTTCGATCATCTTTGTTTTATTATTATTTTCTCTATCATTCTCCAAAATGAAAAATAAACATTACTCTCCCTACAATAAACTGAACGCGAGAACTATATGGCTTCAAGTAGTGAAAATGTTTAAAAGCTTTTAAAAGGAAATAAAAGCCCAAGCTGGAAGTATTTGGCTAAAATCATTAACAACGCTAACAAATGGTTTATGCTTAATGAAAGCCTCAGCGTAAATAAATTGCCGCGGCACTTCGGCCCAAAGGGAAACATCAACACAGAGATCTATCCAGGGCCCTTTGTATCCAATTTTTCTTCCCTCCAGTTGCTGGAATAAAACTTGCTCCAGTAAAGAGGTCTCCTCCTTATCAGGTTGACTAATTGGGGTCCTACCACTTCAAAACCATAGTACTAGCACTTCACCAATCCCAGCTTTAACACCTTTTAGGCTGAAATTTCAAATGAAGATTGTAACAAACTTTAATTATGGCAAATGAATATTTTTTCTTCATTCGTAATCTATTCCATGTAAGCGAATGGATTTTTTCTTCAAAATTATTTAATCTTAGATTTTTAGAATCCATTGAACACATTTTTGCGCTCAGACATTTGCTAGAAAACCAAGCTTTCGCTGCTAGGAGAGTTGAAATGATATTTATAGACCTTGAAAAAGACACTGATTGTGTTTGGAATACTTTGGAAATATTTGAGAATAGTCTGTATAAGCAATGATAATGTAAACTTAGCACATAATGAAGGATATTTATAAAAATAATATGTGCCGAATAAAAAAGAGGGAGTTCCCTATCACGTGATTTTGAGGTTCCTTATTCAGGGAAGTTGGATGACACCATCATAGTTAAACAATTTTATTGATGCTTGTCTAAAAATAATTGGACAGGTATAGCCCGAAGGGTATTCCAATCAATGGCACCTAGTTACACCATCTATTATCCGCTGACAGCCAGACATTATGGAAAGTATGGACGGACATGGACTGACTGAAGAGGAAGCGAGTAACAAGAAGATAGGAGGAACTTAAAATATGCAGAAATCATTGTGATTGATAATTGAAAAAAAAAAAAATCCTTTTTAAATTTATTATTTATTCTTATTTTTCTTCTCATTTTTTGATAAATGCATTTAAAATAAACACATCGGTTAGGAATCCTTCACACCATCTTCAGCTGTTATATAATATCATTTGCTTTTTTAGTCCCTGAATAACTTGTGTATAATTGTAATTTTATATTCGTACTTGGATTCATAGACCGCTATTTGTATAACTTATAAGTATTCGTTTATTTTACTTTTTTTTTTTTTTCATTTTAAATTATACTGAGGTCAGTCAGCCTTTTTAGTTATTTTTTTTTTTTTTTTTTTTTTTGCAGTTCATGGTGGCTTAATAATATTCAATGGCTGTTATATATTGTATTTATTTATGTTCTTTCTTACTTTAAGTATTTTTTTCACCACATGATATTTAATACTAAGATTATAGAAAATTGAAGAATTCGTCAATCCAGAGTATGCCAATTAACCCCCTATGTGGGGCAGGTTGGCCTAGAAGGTAGGGTTGTTTAGTCATCTCGTTCAAATACTGCCTGACGCATATTATTATTATTAAAAGCTGCACTATAATGGTAGAATAATTTTGAATCGGTTTTAACCAGCTTTTAAGGGAAAATAGAATGACAAGATAGAAGTTTAGACTGTCGTCACTTTCTGCATAAGAAAAATTGCTCTCATCCTCCTTGCTGGAACTAAAGACAATTGGTAGTTTCACCTTTGTTTATGTTTACCTTGCTTTTGTGAATTGCTACTGCTCCAACAAACCCCAGTTGAAGAGAGCCAACTAACCCCACAGGAGAGATAATATGAAAGATGGCTGCCGGGACAGGGGAGAACAATCAAACAAGAAACTGGTTAGCAGAAAGGTTAGGTTTTTCAAAGGAGTTTGGGGCTATGTGAAGGGAATCGGAGTCAAATGTTTTGCAATTCCTTTAAACCAAATTTACTGAACATATAAAAATTCACTTTACATTTACTTACATGTTGTAAAAGAAATCAATGAATCACACTCTTCTCTACACTGTTAGCATCGGATTAAAAACTCAGGACAAGACTCCCGAGTTCGAGCGGGTCACATGGTACAATGGTGGTGCCTTCACAACAGGTGTGACGGAAACTATAAGCCAATGGCCAACCTGCCCTCTATGCCAACCAACCCCGCTCTCCCCTACCACTGCGCTGAATTTACACATTTGTTATGAATATACATGATCATTAACTATGACAGCTCTAAAAGTCAAATTAACCATATAAAATTATTTTTACTATGCCAATGAATTTTTTTTTTTTTTTTATACATAACTATTATCCTTTACTATTATCAAACTTATTTTCATTTGCTGAAAGATCTGGTCTGTGTGCTGTAATTAATAAGGATAAATTTCAGAGACGGTTTTTCTAACTAATTTTTCAATTTCAACAAAAAAGAAATGGCAACTTTTACTTTATAATGAGTACCGGGAAGATAATTTAGCATTTCAAGTAGCAACCTAAAAGACCGGTCTCTGAAAATACGAAATCAAGAAGTCAGATGAGTTAATTAATTAAACAGTAATTGGACAAAAGACAATCTGCAGCAAGAAACTTCGTTCCCTTTGTGACGTTGACAATAGCTCTACCCTGAATGGGGAATCTGTTAAAGAATTAATTGTCCTAACTACAAAACCAGGAAACTACCCCACTTATTCTCCTTCTGGTTAGGGTTGTCATACTTATGCTTTAGCCGCCTACTTTCAATTAAATCACTAAAAATAATTTCGCTGAAACTATCAAATAAACAAACTATAAGTGAAACGTCAGACGCATAATAAAATATAAATTCAATAAATATAACTAGATTTTACATTAATTATAAGATAATTCAATTTGACCCTTCATGTCTCGAAATAATGCGATATGGTTATTTTAGAGCAATGTTTGTTACTTTATTATATAACTTATTACTCAATCTTTCTTCTTTTGTTATGAAAACTTAAAAAAAATTAAAAATCTGAAAATACATCATCTTCAATACACAGGCATGTTATTTAAACATTATTAATAAGTCATAATTAAAATAGTAAGACGTTATAAAATATTAATAAGTCACAGCTAAACATTATTAATAAATATAATAAGTTTAAATTTTTATGATGGAGAAACGATCGTAAATGATAAACAGGCTCTGAGCTTTGCATTAGCCTAAATAAAATTTAACAATCTTACTGAATCCCCTACAATAAATAATTTATAGTCAAACAAAAGGTATTTAACACGTTAATCTTCATGTCAGTCATATGTGTCTGACGCTAAGATGTTCTACATGAGCCATGTCAGAAATATATGTCTGACGTACGCGATTTGGTAGAAGGTCACGTCAATCACAGATGTCCGACGCAAATTTTAAACTAAATTATCTAATAAAGTTACCATGGCCCATGTGAAAATTTTTCTGATATTATCGTGGCGATTAACTTGTTAAACTAAAACACTTCTTAAAACAGTCCACATTTTTTAACAAAACGGAGCCAATCGTTCTTCTAATCCCGCAGTAAACATTAACTGTTTTTCAGGTTTTTAATTCATACGTAGAAGTTTCCTTGAAAGTATAAAACCTGTATTCTGGATGCCGGGTATTAGAATGGTGATACCATTCGCGAAATCAGCTTGAACAGTTGTTGAGGGATCCCTTTTTTTTTTTGCAATAAAAAAAACGCGACTTCCTTAAAACGCCAAATTGGACTGTAATCTTATTCCGCTCCGACCATGAATGCGATGAACATTTTTGTTGGAAATTAAGTTAGGAATAACCTTCAAATGTTAATTAATTAAGGGCAGAGTCACTACATGTTTATGTTAAACAATATTACTTTCCGAAACTCATCTTAAGATTCTCGACTTTGCGAATTTGACCCACATTGCAACTAAGATTGGGGTACAGAGATTATGTAAAAAATATATACTATATATATAATATATAAAAATATAATAAAATTTTTGTAAAGTATATTAGAGTGAATGATGTAACAGAATCCTATCGGTGCAGTTTTTTTATTTATTTTAGAGATATTGGTTGGGAGAGCTAGATGGTCTTGGAAACATTAGATTTTGTAGGCAAGTAGAATTAAATTGTGGAAAGTCTTTCTAAATTTAGCAGTAAACTTTACAGCTATATATATATATATATATATATGATGAAACATTAAAGGGGTGGTAGTTATTTACTATAGGTATAGTCCAATTTTATGCGAAAATTATTTTTGATATCGAATTTTCATGAAACATGATAACTATGTCTTGGTTTTTATTAGTAGGACAATAATTTTGGTCCAGTTTTACCTTTAAAAAGTTTCATCGAAATCAAGGAGACACAGGAAATTCATCTTGAAAGATGGTACGAAAAAATTCGGTATAGTTAACCCTCAAATTAAATACCTTAATCAAGCCTTAAATTTAAATTCATAGCTTTCCTTAGGTTGAACATCTCCTGTTTTTAAAATTCCTTTTTCAATATTTTTTTTTGTTTAATTTTGATGGAAGATACACCAACTTAGTTATGGTTCTTCATAGTTTCAGATAAAAACAGTGAATTCCTGATCCTGTTTAAAACCACCTCTTACTTATTGTCTAATTACGTCCAATTTATTATCTATTAATTCAATAATTTATTTACAGAATAAAAAAAAAAAAATCTTTAAATGGGACTTGAAACATGAAGTGGATAAAGTTTTGAGCCCTTTTGGCACGAGTAAGATTAGTAGTCTACGAGATATCCGAAGGTTATTTTGTTGTAAAGATATAAACTTAATAAATTCCTGTGAGATAACAAACGCACTGGGAGTTCACTCACAGTCTTCAATAAAAGCCACATCAAAGTGTACTCCTTACCCTACTCAGCAATATATAGAGTAGTCTGTCCTCTCACGGAAGAATGGATTTCACTCCCAATATTGGCGTAATCTTTAATCCAAAGGTAGGGATAAGGTTAAATAAGTTTATTTAATAAAGATATTTTAATATTATTAATGGATTCGTTTTTTTGTACACTTAGACGCATGAATTTTTTTTGTAATAATAAAAGTAAAACTCATGAATACTCTAAAGATCAATCAAGAACAAAAAAGATTAGAAAAATAGGCTAGAATCTTAAAAAATATATATATATATATATATATATATATATGATGAAACATTAAAGGGGTGGTAGTTATTTACTATAGGTATAGTCCAATTTTATGCGAAAATTATTTTTGATATCGAATTTTCATGAAACATGATAACTATGTCTTGGTTTTTATTAGTAGGACAATAATTTTGGTCCGGTTTTACCTTTAAAAAGTTTCATCGAAATCAAGGAGACACAGGAAATTCATCTTGAAAGATGGTACGAAAAAATTCGGTATAGTTAACCCTCAAATTAAATACCTTAATCAAGCCTTAAATTTAAATTCATAGCTTTCCTTAGGTTGAACATCTCCTGTTTTTAAAATTCCTTTTTCAATATTTTTTTTTGTTTAATTTTGATGGAAGATACACCAACTTAGTTATGGTTCTTCATAGTTTCAGATAAAAACAGTGAATTCCTGATCCTGTTTAAAACCACCTCTTACTTATTGTCTAATTACGTCCAATTTATTATCTATTAATTCAATAATTTATTTACAGAATAAAAAAAAAAAAAAAATCTTTAAATGGGACTTGAAACATGAAGTGGATAAAGTTTTGAGCCCTTTTGGCACGAGTAAGATTAGTAGTCTACGAGATATCCGAAGGTTATTTTGTTGTAAAGATATAAACTTAATAAATTCCTGTGAGATAACAAACGCACTGGGAGTTCACTCACAGTCTTCA
Organism: Aelia acuminata; assembly: GCA_911387785.2. Lineage (NCBI taxonomy): Eukaryota > Metazoa > Arthropoda > Insecta > Hemiptera > Pentatomidae > Aelia > Aelia acuminata. The sequence continues at coordinate 119,139,308 of OU426980.1, read as the reverse complement.
ATAAAAGCCACATCAAAGTGTACTCCTTACCCTACTCAGCAATATATAGAGTAGTCTGTCCTCTCACGGAAGAATGGATTTCACTCCCAATATTGGCGTAATCTTTAATCCAAAGGTAGGGATAAGGTTAAATAAGTTTATTTAATAAAGATATTTTAATATTATTAATGGATTCGTTTTTTTGTACACTTAGACGCATGAATTTTTTTTGTAATAATAAAAGTAAAACTCATGAATACTCTAAAGATCAATCAAGAACAAAAAAGATTAGAAAAATAGGCTAGAATCTTAAAAAATGTAATCTTTGAAAGCGACGCCTGTCATGAAAATAACTCATTTTTACATGCAAAAATTTTCATACACTCCTTTTTTTCTAAGGTCAACATATCTATATAAATAAAGATGAAATTCTGTTTGTTTGTTTGTTTATTTGTTCTTTATAGAAATCCATACCGTTTGTCCTAAATTCTCCAAATTTCGCTCAGTGGTTCTTTGATACCAGGTGCGAACACCCGTCCATCTTAAAATTGCATAGCTTCAGCCAATCTCTGGGTATATTCTTTATTGTTATAAAATTCGTCATGATCTCCCTTTGCTATGGTTTTTTTTACGAAATCGACCGTTTGAGTCGGAAAAACGTCCTTAAAATTCATTTTAAAGATTTTGAAGAGGCCAACAAGGCCCTCTAAGACCGTCCCTTGGCTGGCGTCGAGTTCTGGGATTTTTAAACCATATGTTTTTTTTTTTTTTTTTAACATTACAATACGTTTATTCACATGTATGGTAAATTCATTTTTTAAAAATGCCTCCTAAGAAGCGAGCTTCAATAGGAGTAGTGAGCTCAAAAGCTAATAAACAACGTCAAATACGAGCAGCTGAAACTCTCGACGAACATCAAAATAGGATTGAACAACAGAGGCTTAGACAGGCCGATTTGCGAGAAGCTGCAGGGCAATATTTCTGTTTGTTTGTTCTTTATAGAAATCCATACCGTTGATCCTAAATTCTCCAAATTTCGCTCAGTGATTCTTTCATACCAGGTGCATATTAAAATTGCATAACTTCAGCCGATCTTCTTCATCCTAATAAAAATCGTAATGATCTCGCTTTACAATAGTTTTTTTACGAAATCGACCGTTTCATTAGAAAAATTAAATTTCCCGGGTGAAACCGGGACATACAGCTAGTATATTATAAATGCACTATTATTTAAATAGTGTTAAATAAGTTTATTTAATAAAGACATTTTAATATTATTAATGGATTCGTTTTTTTGTACACTTAGACGCATGAATTTTTTTTGTAATAATAAAAGTAAAACTCATGAATACTCTAAAGATCATATAAGAACAAAAAATGATTAGAAAAATAGGCTAGAATCTTATATATAATATATTATATATATATATATATATATATATATATATATATATATATATATATATATATATATATGGTATATATGACCATTTTCATAAGCACTAGATGTGAACTGAAAAAATTGTGAATTTACTTAAGTATTTCCAAATAATACTAAAATTCTTTTATTAAATTGGTTTATGAATACCTACTAATTACACTGATATGTGAAATCCGGTCCCTGAATTGTATATATTTACATGTGACGCAGTTGAAACGTTTAAATAATGTTTGTAAAAACATTAAAGGGGTGGTAGTTATTTACTATAGGTATAGTCCGATTTTATGCGAAAATTATTTTTGATATCCAATTTTCATGAAACATGATAACTATTTCTTGGTTTGTATTAGTATGACAATAATTTTGGTCCGGTTTTACCTTAAAAAAGTTTCATCGAAATCAAGGAGACACAGGAAATTCATCTTGAAAGATGGTATGAAAAAATTCGGTATAGTTCACCCTCAAAATAAATACCTTAATCAAGCCTTAAATTTAAATTCATAGCTTTCCTTAGGTTGAACATCTCCTGTTTTTATTCCAGTTCCTTCTCTTGTAACCTAGTGTACTTAAATTGTCTACGTTTTAGTTTAACATTTATTTTACGTGTAGGAGTAGAGATTCATGTTCTTTTATTGTTGGTCATATATAATATATATATATATATATATATATATATATATATATATATATATATATATATATATAATATATTATATATAAGATTCTAGCCTATTTTTCTAATCATTTTTTGTTCTTATATGATCTTTAGAGTATTCATGAGTTTTACTTTTATTATTACAAAAAAAAATTCATGCGTCTAAGTGTACAAAAAAACGAATCCATTAATAATATTAAAATGTCTTTATTAAATAAACTTATTTAACACTATTTAAATAATAGTGCATTTATAATATACTAGCTGTATGTCCCGGTTTCACCCGGGAAATTTAATTTTTCTAATGAAACGGTCGATTTCGTAAAAAAACTATTGTAAAGCGAGATCATTACGATTTTTATTAGGATGAAGAAGATCGGCTGAAGTTATGCAATTTTAATATGCACCTGGTATGAAAGAATCACTGAGCGAAATTTGGAGAATTTAGGATCAACGGTATGGATTTCTATAAAGAACAAACAAACAGAAATATTGCCCTGCAGCTTCTCGCAAATCGGCCTGTCTAAGCCTCTGTTGTTCAATCCTATTTTGATGTTCGTCGAGAGTTTCAGCTGCTCGTATTTGACGTTGTTTATTAGCTTTTGAGCTCACTACTCCTATTGAAGCTCGCTTCTTAGGAGGCATTTTTAAAAAATGAATTTACCATACATTTGAATAAACGTATTGTAATGTTAAAAAAAAAACAAAAAACATATGGTTTAAAAATCCCAGAACTCGACGCCAGCCAAGGGACGGTCTTACAGGGCCTTGTTGGCCTCTTCAAAATCTTTAAAATGAATTTTAAGGACGTTTTTCCGACTCAAACGGTCGATTTCGTAAAAAAAAACCATAGCAAAGGGAGATCATGACGAATTTTATAACAATAAAGAATATACCCAGAGATTGGCTGAAGCTATGCAATTTTAAGATGGACGGGTGTTCGCACCTGGTATCAAAGAACCACTGAGCGAAATTTGGAGAATTTAGGACAAACGGTATGGATTTCTATAAAGAACAAATAAACAAACAAACAAACAGAATTTCATCTTTATTTATATAGATATGTTGACCTTAGAAAAAAAGGAGTGTATGAAAATTTTTGCATGTAAAAATGAGTTATTTTCATGACAGGCGTCGCTTTCAAAGATTACATTTTTTAAGATTCTAGCCTATTTTTCTAATCTTTTTTGTTCTTGATTGATCTTTAGAGTATTCATGAGTTTTACTTTTATTATTACAAAAAAAATTCATGCGTCTAAGTGTACAAAAAAACGAATCCATTAATAATATTAAAATATCTTTATTAAATAAACTTATTTAACCTTATCCCTACCTTTGGATTAAAGATTACGCCAATATTGGGAGTGAAATCCATTCTTCCGTGAGAGGACAGACTACTCTATATATTGCTGAGTAGGGTAAGGAGTACACTTTGATGTGGCTTTTATTGAAGACTGTGAGTGAACTCCCAGTGCGTTTGTTATCTCACAGGAATTTATTAAGTTTATATCTTTACAACAAAATAACCTTCGGATATCTCGTAGACTACTAATCTTACTCGTGCCAAAAGGGCTCAAAACTTTATCCACTTCATGTTTCAAGTCCCATTTAAAGATTTTTTTTTTTTTTATTCTGTAAATAAATTATTGAATTAATAGATAATAAATTGGACGTAATTAGAAAATAAGTAAGAGGTGGTTTTAAACAGGATCAGGAATTCACTGTTTTTATCTGAAACTATGAAGAACCATAACTAAGTTGGTGTATCTTCCATCAAAATTAAACAAAAAAAAATATTGAAAAAGGAATTTTAAAAACAGGAGATGTTCAACCTAAGGAAAGCTATGAATTTAAATTTAAGGCTTGATTAAGGTATTTAATTTGAGGGTTAACTATACCGAATTTTTACGTACCATCTTTCAAGATGAATTTCCTGTGTCTCCTTGATTTCGATGAAACTTTTTAAAGGTAAAACCGGACCAAAATTATTGTCCTACTAATAAAAACCAAGACATAGTTATCATGTTTCATGAAAATTCGATATCAAAAATAATTTTCGCATAAAATTGGACTATACCTATAGTAAATAACTACCACCCCTTTAATGTTTCATCATATATATATATATATATATATATATATATATATATATATATATATATAGCTGTAAAGTTTACTGCTAAATTTAGAAAGACTTTCCACAATTTAATTCTACTTGCCTACAAAATCTAATGTTTCCAAGACCATCTAGCTCTCCCAACCAATATCTCTAAAATAAATAAAAAAACTGCACCGATAGGATTCTGTTACATCATTCACTCTAATATACTTTACAAAAATTTTATTATATTTTTATATATTATATATATAGTATATATTTTTTACATAATCTCTGTACCCCAATCTTAGTTGCAATGTGGGTCAAATTCGCAAAGTCGAGAATCTTGAGTGGACACCCCTATAATTGATTAACGTGGACACCCCCAATCTGAAAGTTCCGTTATGGAAGAAAGAGAAACATTTGATAGATTTATCGATGGCGAAATTTTCGAAGGAAAGCCCATTAGAAATACAAAATTATTTTTTAGCCTTACTAGAAAAATACAATAACTTTGAGGCTATATTCACGGACGCTTCCAAACTGCAGGACAGCGTGGGCTGTCCTGTGTACACTCAGAAAGAACAGCTTTTATTCAAGTTACCAGGAGAGAGCTCTACATTCACTGGAAAGCAGTAGCTGTCATGAAGGCTCTTCATTGGATCAAAGAGTCCAGAAAGTCAAACTGGGTGGTTGTAACAGATTCAAGGAGCGTACCTTCAGCTATCAACAACCTAGCCCCCACTTACTCAATAATAACGGAAATTGTAAATACGCTGTGGGAACTTAGAAATAGTCAAAAAATCATAACACTGGTCTGGGTTCCATCTCACTCCGAAATAACAGGGAACGAGAGAGCAGATCAAGCAGCGATTTTGGCAAGAAAAGGAAACCCCAACATAATCCAAATAAACAGTATCACCCACGAGGATTGGATCCACCAGTTAAAAAAGATTATGAAAAAAATTGGGAAGAAAATTGGATGAGTAAACCATCGAAACTAGCGGAAATAAAACAAGATTGCAGCAAATGGGTCACAACCAATAGAAGATCGAGAAGAGAAGAAGTAATATTGTGCAGAATGCGGATAGGGCCCTAACTGTTTATTTGGATTATGTTGGGGTTTTCTCCTTTTCTTGCCAAAATCGCTGCTTGATCTGCTCTCTCGTTCCCTGTTATTTCGGAGTAAGATGGAACCCAGACCAGTGTTATGATTTTTTGACTATTTCTAAGTTCCCACAGCGTATTTACAATTTCCGTTATTATTGAGTAAGTGGGGGCTAGGTTGTTGATAACTGAACCACCCAGTTTGACTTTCTGGACTCTTTGATCCAATGAAGAGCCTTCATGACAGCTACTGCTTTCCAGTGAATGTAGAGCTCTCTCCTGGTAACTTGAATAAAAGCTGTTCTTTCTGAGTGTACACAGGACAGCCCACGCTGTCCTGCAGTTTGGAAGCGTCCGTGAATATAGCCTCAAAGTTATTGTATTTTTCTAGTAAGGCTAAAAAATAATTTTGTATTTCTAATGGGCTTTCCTTCGAAAATTTCGCCATCGATAAATCTATCAAATGTTTCTCTTTCTTCCATAACGGAACTTTCAGATTGGGGGTGTCCACGTTAAACCGTTGTAAGGATGTTAGTATCTTTTTTTTTAACGCGCTATTCTTAACATTTACAAGTCCGGCCATTTCATACTCCTCTCCAAACAATTTTGATGTTAATGGGTGCTGAACCTTTGTTTTCAGTTTAGACATGTATTTAAGTAGCAGGTATTCTCGCCTCATAGTCAAGGATGGTTCTCCCGACTCAGCATAAATACTTTCACGAGAGTGTCTCTATCAGCTCCCCAGCTTGTATGCGAGATGCACTTCATTAGCCCTAATCTTTGAGTACATTCTTCCCTTAATTGTTTTATGTGAGGGATCCAAGTCAAACGTCTGTCCAATGTCATTCCCAAGTATACATTTTTCTCAACATAATCGATATTTGAGCCATCTAGGGTAATTTGTGGGTTCTGTTGGCAGTTCCGTTTCCGACAAAAATGCATACAATTCGTTTTTGTCGATGATATTTTAAAACCTACTTCCTTTGCCCATTTTTCTGTTTGATTTATAGCATCCTGTAGTCTCCACTGCACGAACGCTAGGGACTTGCCTCTAGACAAGATGACTATATCGTCAGCAAATAAGATACACTTAAGTGGATTCTGGATAGTTGATATGATTCCGTTAATTGCCACGAGGAACAATGTTGCACTCAGCGGAGATCCTTGTGGAGTACCATTTTCCATGCAATATTCGGAAGAGAAGGTGTTTCCTACTCGTACACAGAATTTTCTTTTAGTCAGAAACTCCTTCAGGTAAGTCAACATCGTTTTTCCAATCCCCAATGTCTCTAATATCTCCAAAACACGCCCCCTCACCATTCTGTAATAGGCTTTTTCGAGATCTAAGAATACCGCTAGTAAATGTTCTGTATGTGAAAAGGCCTCTTCGACTTCCAGGCTTAAGGAAAATAAAGAATCATTTGTCGAGAGATGAGACCTGAAACCGAACTGATGAGGAGAGAGAGCTTGTTTACTTTCTAGTGCATGGATAAGCCTTTTGTTTACCATCTTTTCTAGTGTCTTGGAAATGGAGGAGATCAATGATATGGGTCTGAAATCTTTTAGTTGGTAGCTCTTTTCTTTCTTCGGGATCGGAACAATGACTGATTTTCTCCAATTCGGAGGAAATTCTCCGTTACACCAGATTTCGTTGAATAATCGTAAAAGGAATGATTTTCCTCTTTCGGGTAGTTTTTTTAGAAATTCACCTGATACACTATCTAGTCCAGGGGCTGATCTTCCACTGCACCTCACTAAGGCTGCTCGTAGTTCTTCGATTTGGAACTGTTCATCGTATTCTTCTAGTTCACTTTTAATTAACATTTTCTCCTGTCTCGATTGTGAGGCATCTTTCCGGGTGTGTATAAAATTCGAAGAAGAGACTTCCTTAAAGTGTATCGCTAAAGATTCAGCAATTGTTTGAGGATCAGTAATAATATCTTGTTCAACCTTTAACCCAGGAATCGTTTGTTTCTTTCTTATTCCTCTTATGAGGCGTATTTTATGCAATATTTCATTCACCGGAGTTTCGTTGTTTATTGACGATATAAACTCTCTCCAAGACTTTTTTTTGCTATCTTTTATTACTCTATTAGCAATAGATCTTAATCTTTTGAATTCTATTGCATCTTGGGTAGACCTAGTCTTTCTGAATTTATTTAGTGTATTTTTCTTGGCTTTTATAGCATCGCTACAACGTTCAGACCACCATGGAACACCCTGGCGTTTCGGATTGTTTTTAGCAATCGGAACTGTTTCCCTAGCTATCTTCAGAACTAGCTTACTTAAAAACTCAGCTTTTTCATTTGAATTACGGTAGATTGGTACTGCTTCCAATTCTTCGTTAATTTTTTTTTCATATTTTTCCCAGTCAGCCTTATCGAACTTCCATTTTATACCAGATGGTATTTCGTTTACTGTTCCTGCTGTACATATAACAATTGGGAAGTGATCGCTCCCGTACAAGTGGCTTTTTGTGCTCCAGCTTAGGATTTTTGGAGCGTACCTTACATCGCTGAAACTTAAATCGATTGGTGAAAAACAGTCGTTTTTTGAACTGAAATGGGTGTTTTCGCCTGTGTTCAATAGTACTGTAGAGGAGTTATCTTCGAGAAATCGCATGATGTTTCTACCTCTATGATTCAGGTCGGGGAGGGGAGAACCCCATAAAGTATTGTGGGCGTTAAAGTCCCCTAACAGGAGAAAAGGTCTCGGTAGCTGAATGATAATGCTCTCGATGTCTTCGCTAGAAAAATTATGTCAAGGTGGTATGTATATATTGCATATAGTTAATGGCTCATTGAGATGTAGCTTGATTGCCAATGCTTCGAATTGTGACTGTAGCTGTAGCTCTTCGCTGTGGATATTTTCAGAAACAATTGTTGCAACTCCTCCCCATGTTGTTCCAGTATTTCTATCTTTTCTATAAATTATATAATTTTTGAGTTTCACGATTTGTTTTTCATTAAAGTGTGATTCTTGAAGACAGCAGCAAGTCGGGTTTTCTTCTGATAGCAGTTTGCTTAAATATTCTAAATGACGGAAGTATCCGTTACAATTCCATTGTATTAGTTTTATTTTATTTTATTTCGCTTGTAGTGGCTGTATTTTGTACGTTTGTGTTAGGCGTGATTTCGTTTAAGTTGCTTCCTTCCAATACTTTCAAAATTTTGGTACTCCATACTTTGATGCTTCCATTGGTTACCATTCCATTTATATCTGTTAGCATTTTATGGAGACCCTCTTTATCTTTAGTGAACTGGTCAATTATGTTTAATGCGTTTTGGGATGTTTTTTCTATCTTTATTGTTTTGTAGAGCAAGCAGATTTCATTAAATGAGAGGGGGTAGTTGTTTTTTAATATTGTAGCTCGGATAGGATCGAGGATATTTTCTGTGGTAGTTTTTAATATTTGTGGTTTATTTGATTTTACTTCCTTGGTTTCTTCATTTTTTTTAGCAATTGATATTTTATTAACCGACGTTTTAAGAATTTTTTGCTTTTCTGTAGAAGGTTTTTTTTGGTTTTTCGGGTTTCAAAGGAGTAATTGGGCAACCGTTATTTTTTCCGGGCTTACAGCAAGCAGCGTCGTTTATTACTTCCACGTAACTTACGGTAGGATTTATATTGTTTAAAGGTTGCAGCTCTATATTCTTGAGGGTTTGAGGTTCTTTATCGTTTAGAGGGGGTTGTTCAGCAGCGATATTTTCATCAGTTGCTTGAGTGTTTCCATAATTTTTCAATGTCTCCGGGGATAATGTAGCATTATTGTTTTTGTTTGGCTTTAAGGGTTGTAATACTTCTTCATCAGTAGCGTCTGATCCTGGACAGTTTGCGGCGTAGTGTCCTGTTTTTCTGCAAATGTAGCAGATGAGGATGTCTTCCGCGAAGAAAAGACGATGTGGGACGCCTTCATTATCGACTAAAACTGAGGTTTTTAAAAGTCCTATGTCATCTGGGTTTATGAAAACCTGTCTTTTGAAACTAAGTATATGACTAGTTTTAGGACTTTGGTAGCCTGCCTTTAAAAACTACATGTTAGAGACTAATCGGATTCCTAATCTGCTTAGTTCGTTTTCTATAACATTATTTGGAATGCTGGGACAGGCATTTGATATAATTATGCGTTTAGCCGGGTTTATTAAGCGACGGATAGGGATTACGCGTTCGTCTATAATTATGGATTGGTGTTCTGATAGAAGTTTATCTACTTGCTCCTTGCTAGATAGATGTATACAAAAACGGTTGTTTGAAATTCGTGATGCAAATTTAATAGTGTAGGGTTCAACAAGATCTGCGATTTTTTCTACGTACTGTTTTTGCTTTATGCCTTTAATTGTTTGAAGAACTATTGCGAATTGCCGGTTAGATGGTTTTATAGTTGTCATTACCTGGGCATATGTTGATTGGCTTTGTTGTTTGTTATCAGTAAGGTTAGGCAAGGTTATCTTGGTATTTACTTGGTCTGTTGCTCCATATGTTTCACTTTTTGTTTCTACTGTTGAGGCTCTGTTACTTTCTGCAAGTTGTACTCCCCTCTCTCCTATCATTTTTTCCGAGATGCGTCTGGCCAACGCACCCTCGGATTTACTCTACCGGACTGGTTCCTGTGAAAGAGATTTTGCTAAGGTGGTCCTCTCCGGTCAATGTCTTCGCTAATATTCTACCTCCTATAGTCCAGTATAAGGATAAATGAAGTTTTATCCAGAGAAACAATTTTTAAACTTTTTGTAAAAGTACGATTTCCAGCTGTATTTTCTTTCAAGCCCAAGCCTGTTTACTTTTACTTAAGTTTTACACAAAACAAAATAGGCGATGTGGATTTTTTAACTTCTATTATTTTAATTTTCGTTTACTTTATGCAGTTTTTTAAAAATAAAAACCAATTTTATATGTATTGAAACGGTAGAAACAATACAGATGTTTATTTCTGTAACCTTATAAAAAGCTCTAGAACCGTCTGTAACGGTAACTGTTCTAGAATGTTGCACTGTCGAATATTTATAAAGTGAGCAATTGGCTAGTCTATATTAGACTACTAGCCTGGACCAGCGAAGTTATACAGTTCCTTCCTGGTAGCTTATACATTTAACTTTTTCTTCAAGTTGATATCGTTCTTCATTAGTAAATATTATTCAAACCCCTATTAAAGTTACGGTCTATATATATGTGTGTGTCAAAAATTAGAGCTAATAAAATTCAAACCAACAAATCTCAAAGTCGACAAAATATATTTTAACAGTTTAACAATTCCAATAATACTGAATGTATAATTAATAGAACGTATGTTCAAAACATATGGCCTATGCCAAACAAATCTTTCTCTTCTTAATTTGCGAATATAAAGTATTTTTCTCACATCCTCCCACCTAAGTCAGCAAAAGAGAAAACGCTTGCTGACTTACACCATACTCCAACTAAGGCTTCAAGAGATGAAGCGATTCGGTATCTTCACTGCTCGTCTACTTCGAGTAGTCCTAAAAATCTCGACCAAGTCTTCTTTCTGGGTTGGCTCGGCAGATGACCCCGGTTCCGCCGTTTTTCTAGACCCGTTTGTTAAAAACTCATTGTCTCCAGATTTCACTTCTAAAGGAAACAATCTTTGCGCCGGTCGTAATAGGTGACCCTTCGCTGTAGACAGCCTGAACAATCTGGCCTCTCCATCTCTACCTGTCAAAACCTCTTCGACCATGGCTAATGGCCAATCTATTCGCCCCTTGTCCTCACCGCCTACAAGTACTATATCTCCAACTGAGATAGGTACTCTTTTCCTCCCTTTATATGGACGAGTCAGCAGGCCTAGGTATTCAAGGCGAAATCTCCTTCTCAACTGTTTGCTCAGGGCTCGTCGATGTCTTTCTTTTCTGTTCAAAGCGTCAGCCCCAACAGCATCACAATCAGGAACTCCGTTATCTCGCAAACCATGTAAGAACATAGCTGGAGTTAAAGGTACGAGATCTTTGGGACTTTCTGAGACGTAAGTCAATGGCCTGGCATTCAAAACAGCTTCACAATCACACATAACCGTGCTCAGTTCCTCATAATTGAGATTCGCCTTTCCCAAAACTTTCCTTAGCAATTTCTTCAACAGTCCTATAATCCTCTCCCACCAACCACCCCACCAGGCAGCCGATGGCGGATTGAAAATCCATTGCATTTGTTGCGTAGTACTGTATTGCTCTATCTTCTTCCAATCCAAACTCTTGAAAAGATTCGCTGCCCCAACAAAATTACGCCCATTGTCGCTGTAAATTATCTTCGGCCTTCCCCTTCGTGCGATGAATCTCCTTAAACTCTGAAGAAAGCAATTGGTAGTCATTGAAGATACTAATTCGACATGAACTGCGCGGTAAATAGCACAAGTGTATAGACAAATCCATACCTTGGAACCGTCTTTTAAGAATAACGGTCCAGCTAGATCAACTCCAGTCACTTCAAAAGCCTCAGCTCCTTTAAGCCTGTTAATCATCAACGGAGGACTTTCTAACTGGTTCATCTTACCATCATATCTCTTACACACAACACACCGGCTAATTACTTTCTTCACACTTCTTCGACCACCAACCACCCAATATCTTTCCCTTAAATTACAAAGTAATCCTTGGGTACCAACATGACACAATTCTTTATGCTTACAAAATATCAACCTTTCAACTACAGGGTGATTTCCAGGAATTAAAATTGGATGTCTATAATCTTCTTCGTCCTCTCCTTGTGATACAGCTGTCCGAACCCTCAACAAACCATCGCTGTCTTCAAAAGGGAAAAAAGAAACTTAATATTTTGCCGACTGACTCCCGAAAAACTTTCTCGCTGAACTATCCTCCAGAGCTTCTTCTCAGCACACAAAATTTCTTCTAAGTTGAGTTCACCCTGCCTCTTTTCTGCATCCTTCCGACAGTTGTAGATAAATCTTTTTATCCACGCTATCATTCTTACTATTTTATTGAACTTAGAGAAATAGGCGTAATACCAATCTTGATAATTCTCCTCAACCGCTGGCATTGCAACAATTCTTTTTCTTCTCTCCCCTTCTATTTCTTTTTCGTCATAAATTGTTGCAGCCTCAGGCCAATTTTCCATCGTTTGTCTGAGCCACAAAGGCCCCTCCCACCATCTCGATTCCAACAGTTTCTTCGCATTGCAACCTCTCGACTGCAAATCTGCTGGGTTCTCTTCTCCAGGTACATATCTCCAACAACTATTCTCCTCCATTAAGCTTCTGATTTCTTTGACCCTATTATTTACAAAGGTGTCCCAATTATCCTCTCTTTCAATCCATGCTAGCACTGTAGTAGAATCACTCCAAAATGTTGTTGGAACAGCTGCTATACCTAGATCTGCCTTCACCGTTTGCTGCAATCGCACTCCTATGCTAGCTGCTAACAGTTCTAAACGGGGTATGGAAATTTTGGGTTTATTAATACCCACGGGTGCTACTCTAGCTTTTGCCTGCAACAATCTCACTATGACCCCTGTTTTATTTTCGATTCTTATGAAAATAGCTGCTGCATACCCAGATTTACTAGCATCACAAAATACATGTAAAGTTCTCGACTGTTTTCCATCATCTTCTATACCTATCCAACGTGGTATCTGAATTTCGGAAATGCAAGCAAGAGTTTTCAACCACTTCCTAAAAGATATGGCAATATCATCAGGAACGTCCTGGTCCCACCCTAATTTTAAATACCAAATCCTTTGCAATAGAATCTTTGGTAGCAGAGAAACACAACAAGTTATACCTAACGGGTCAAACAGCAGATGAGTTATAGAGAGAATTCTCCTCTTAGTTATTCTAGAGAGGTCATTCAGCATTGATCCTAAATTACCTAAATTGATGGACAAAGTATCGTTGTATTTATTCCATAATAGGCCCAGAACATTCGTTACTTCATCCTCACCACTTTGCTCCCAACCTCTCAAATCAAACCCTCTTATGCTCATAACTCTAACAGCCATTGATTTAAATTTGATAGCCTCCTCCTGTGAATTAAAACTAGAAACACAATTATCAACATAGAAGGAACGAGATAATTTCAACAAATCTCTGTCCTTTTCCACCTCATATACGGATTCCAGATGCGTACGTATCACAGCTGCTAAAAGGAACATGCTGCACGCTACTCCAAAAACAACCCGGCAGTGCCTAAAATGTATTGTTTCACCTGAGTCCGCATCAATCCACAGAAATCTCAAGAAATCTCGATCTTCTCGCTTCAAACCAATCTGCAAAAAAGCCTTTTTTATGTCCGCAATAACTCCCACCCTTCCAACTCTGAAATTAGCTAAAACAAAAGATATTCTTTCAACTAAATTAGGCCCTTTAACTACGCAATCGTTCAAGCTTGGATGCTTACCTTCTCATGCAGAAGCATCAAACACAGGTCTTACCTTGGTGGTACTACTTGATTTGATAACTGGACGGTGCGGCAAATAATGGCATGCCTTGTTCATCTCATTTTCAGGGACTTTCTCGATAATGCCTTCATCTAACCATTCGTCAAATACAGCTTGGTATTGTGCACGATAATTTTCACGACCTAGCCTCTTATTTAATGACACCAATCTACGCTCGGCTAGCTCATAGTTGTTAGGTAAAGGAGGATGATTTTCTATCCAAGGTAAACTTACTACATAACGATCGTAAGATATAGAAACATTATTAAGGAAATGCTGATACGCCTCCTCATTCAATTCCGCAGACTTCTTTTTCTCACTTGGCTCTGTAATGCCCAAGGAATCTAATGACCACAAGTCCTGGATTGAAGCCTCCTTCACAAACATAGACGTTGTTTGCTTGCCTAAGCATTCCTCCCCAGGCACACGACCCATCAAAGTCCAACCCAACTTTGTTTCCATTGCGACTAACCCATTTTTTAACCCATGTTTTTTGCCTGTAAAAAGTTTCCCCGCAACATCTGCTCCAATTAAAATCTCAATTGGCCCATTTTCGAAATCGGTTAAGGTTATGTTTTCCCTACCTAACTCCTCCACCCAAGAACCGAGTTTTAAAGGGGCAATACCACCACATACTGCGTTTTGCTCGGACGCAAGAAAATTACAGGAGTAACTATGGTTAACATCAGATAAATAGATCCTATACTGATCATGCGTTTGCACCTCTGTGCTTTCTCCACCAAATAATGAATATTGGATTCTTTCCCTTTTAATGGCCTTATATCCCATCGCTAGAGCTAATTCAGTCAATATGTGACTCCTCTGAGAACCCGTATCAACTATGGCTCTAACATTTCGTGATACACCCGACCCATGTACCGTTACCATTAGCGTTTGGAGAAGTATCCTTTCACCCCGATTTTCTAGGCTCGCGAGCTGTTCACTAGTTTTTATTATTTCGGTTTTGTTTGAATCTCGCTCCTCGGGATTCACTTCGCATAACAAAGTATGGTGCCTTCTCATACATGTGCTACAATTTTTTCGCTCCCTACACCTAGAGGCTGGATGATTCAATTTCAAACATAAATAGCACGCTCTTTTCCTTTGAACAATTTCCCTACGCTGTTCAACTCTCATTTCTCTAACCAATTTGCAGTTAAAACTTTTATGATCACCCTCACAAAAGATACAATGAAACAATGAAGAACTTCCCGTAAGTAAGGCAGCAGCTGTAGCTCTATCCTCTGACCTGAGATAACCTTTCTTAGAACTTGAACTTGAACCCATCCCTAAACCATCTTTAGCTAATTTTAGTTGCATCTCACTTTCAACTTCCTCCCTCAAGAATGCCATCAGTTCATCCAGCCTAGCTCTATGCCTATCCCCTTCAGCCAACCTACTACTTTCTCTGGTCCTACGCTGCCAAACCTTTAAAACCTCCGTAGGAATGGCGGACAAAATCATTGGCATCAAAATAGCAGCACAGCTCCCCCTGGCAACGCCTAATGTTTCTAATGATCTAATTTGGCATTCCGATTTTTCATATAAAGATGCTAAATTACGCGTCTTGTGTTCATTACCAGTGTTTTGCAAAATTAATTTTAAGAGCTCCCTAATATAAACATCAACTAATAAGTCATTGTTACCATACCTTGCCCTCAGAGCCTCAATCGCCTTGACATAATTTTCTCCCGTAGCTGGAAAACTCTCCACAATTTCCCTAGGTTTAGACTTTTCGACCATACATTGTATAAGATATTGAAATTTGTCTGCATTTTCCAGTGAATCATCCTTGTCTATTTTTTCAAACTGTGCCCAAAAAGGTAACCATTCTAAAATATCCCCATTAAATTTTTTCAATTCCAGCTTAGGAAGTTTAACATTTGTAACTCGTTTCCCTTCCCTTTCAGATTGACTACTACTAGATTTTCTTTCATCTATCTCTAAGGCCCTTACCTTATGTAATACACTATTATACTGTACCATATACTCGTCAGTTACCGTAAACTCGGACTCTAAAATCTTGTCTATTTCCTCTTGAGTTTTATACTCCACCGATATCAAGCCTTCCAATATCGCCTTATCCGCTTCTTGCAGCTCATCAAATCTCTTATTTAGAATGTCGAGTTGATTAGAAATATCCAGTTTGTCAACCTCACCTGAAACATCTAATAAGTTATTAATTTGGTTACAAAATTTCGTTACCAGCCTTCTTAAAGTTGGTCTGACAATTTTAGCTCTTTCCATATCCATTCCCAATCACTGTCCTGTCACTGTCGCCAGATGTCAAAAATTAGAGCTAATAAAATTCAAACCAACAAATCTCAAAGTCGACAAAATATATTTTAACAGTTTAACAATTCCAATAATACTGAATGTATAATTAATAGAACGTATGTTCAAAACATATGGCCTATGCCAAACAAATCTTTCTCTTCTTAATTTGCGAATATAAAGTATTTTTCTCACAGTGTGTGTGTTTCAAACTTTGTTTATTTAAGTAAGATAGAGAGATGAAAAAAACATAAACGATTTTTTACTATCATATTCTTTGATATACACCAATTTTTGTATAACAGACGAAAAGTTGTTTTTAATTCTTTTTTTAAGATTTTTTTTTTACATTTTATTCCCCAAGGAATAAAATGTAAAAAGTCCAAAAGGTTACGCCACGGGATCTGTATATCTTTCAAAGAATTACAATTTCCTCTTTCCATAATTAAAGACTTGTAAATATTTACTGAGCTGTAAATTCTAGTTAAATATTCATTATTGAAAAGGAATTTTTAATGTTAATTATGTTTTATTACTTTTTAACGCTATTTCTTATTATTTAATGAAGCAAAATGTAAGTACCGAAACATTTGGTCTTATATATAATTCATTTATTTTTAAAGCTTAAGGAGACTTCAGTCACGCAATGGGTAATAATATTGAATTTTTATTTTATTTCGTCACTTTTTTTAGAACTAGTGGTTAAGGAAAGTTCCTCCAAACCAACCTGAGCGTTACAAAAATATGAATACATTAATGTTTTTCTAACATACCTATATTGATGTTTTCAGCATATGTCGACCGACTCACAATTTAAATTTTTCATGTTACGACCCATTTGATACCTATAGAAAAAAAATACATGAGATGCTTCATCTAATTTCTAACCAAAAAGTAAAAAAAAAACATTGAAAATGTGTTATTGAATTAAAATTGGCCATTTTTAAACTTTTTTATCAAGCTCTTAGTTTGTAAACAAACAAAAAAAGTTAACTTTTAGTTCTCAGAAAAGAAAAAAAAAAGAGAAACTTTCATGGAAAACTGGAGAAATTAATAAGCCTTAAAATTGTATAGAACATTGTTTTAATCGCTAAAAGGTTAGTTGAAAAAAAACAAAAAAAAAACACCTATATAAAATATAAAAGTAATGTCAGGTTTTTAAAATAACTTTTTTGAAAATTTTCAGGAATTCCGAATTTTAAACTGAAATTGCCATTTTCACTTTCATCCTGAATGTGCACTGAATACATTTTTTCATCACTATTCTGAATGTGCCCTAGATACATATATATACATATAATTATTTTTTCTTTTAAACCGTATATTGATTTTTTAAGTTGGGCGCTAAGAAGTAACAAAAAAAAAAAAAAAAAAAAAAAACGTCTAATATCAAAACTCTATTCTACATTTTTAGACAAACCGGAACGTATCGGTTCAACCAATCCCTAACCAACCTTCAACTCCATCTTAAAGGATTTAGGGCCGTATTTATGAACGATCCTAAGGAACGCCTTACTTAAAGGTTTCCTTAAAATGTACACCTTTAGCTAACTTTAACACAATTTTCATTTTATAAACTTTCCTATCTTAAGGACGCCTTAGATCCTAAGGTGTTCCTATAAATTTGATCTGTTTTCCTTCCTTTGTGCTAAGGTAGGTGATTAGCTACCTTTAGCCTCTCCTTAACTATTTAATAATAGAAATAAAAACAGAAAACAAATATCAGGACTTAAATACTTATTAAAAAGAACCGTTTATTAAGAACAAACGACTTTTTGGAATTTTTACTTTATTTATATGAGGTATAAACAACAAAGGTGGTGAAATATTATTGCACTTTTTAAGGGAAATAAAAATTTTAATCTTGGTGGAATATTTTTCTTTTTTTCTCCTTTATATATTTATCAATTGTTTTCATATGTAGCCATTCTTATTACTAGGTACAATGAGAGACAGATAATTTCTTTATATAAGCAAAATCAAAACAAAAGATGAATTTTTTTCAATTAATGCATACTTATTTAGTATGTTGATAGTATTACTTAAGTGTACAACTTTAATCACAAACATTTTGATGCAGATGCTTTTGAATCTTTTCCATTTCTACACTTCTAATATTAATTATGTTTCAGCAGCCAGTATTAGAGCTGTAATTGTAAATATTTGATTAGTTGGTGATATAAACATCTGAAAGAATATTAAGTGAATTCATTTTTTTCTTCTTCAAGTAGTACTGTAATGAGCAATATAATCTTAATTATTGATAGTAAAGATATTTTCACTCAAGTACTCATTGACAAAACAAAATCTTGATATAAAATATAGACTGAATCCAATTTGAGGAAATTAAATGTAATTTTAATAGTACCAATTTAACATTTTTAATGTTTATTTATTTATCTATGCCTATTTTACATAAAAGGCTTTCATGGAATTTGTTGAAATTAGATAAGTTTGGTATAACAAGTTTTTGGAAGAGTGGTAAGAGAAATGTAAAAAGAACAGAAATAAATTGATAGACAACTTTTATTTATTATTATATAAAAATGAAAAATAAATAACAGAATCATAATACACACTAATAAACCAATTCTTTATAAAATGTCAAAACACATGTACATCCACTAAGATTTTT
This sequence comes from Aelia acuminata, assembly GCA_911387785.2. NCBI lineage: Eukaryota > Metazoa > Arthropoda > Insecta > Hemiptera > Pentatomidae > Aelia > Aelia acuminata. The sequence goes on along the minus strand of OU426980.1, from coordinate 119,120,719 downwards.
CAATAATTAATATGCTAATACAAAAGAAATAGCATTCTAAAGTAAACAGTCAGTTTTTAATAATTCATATAAGAATATGAAGTTGTTGAAAATAAATTTCAGCTTACTTATTAAGGAAGCTGAAGCTTTAATATTTCACATTTCCAACACACATCTTTTTTACACATATCTAACATTTACAACTCCTTCTCATGAAGAAGGTTGGAACTAAACCATCTAAGAATATTTTGAAGAATATTAAGAAATATATAATAAATATACAATAGTATATCACAAACATACGGAGGAGGACGCCAAAACCTAATGCATTTCGCTTTAAAAATAAAAAAATAAATTAATCGACCACTTTACCTAAAGCGTCTCTTTTTTCATCACATCTTTTTAAAAATAAGTTGATTACTAATTTACACATATCTAACATTTACAACTCCTTCTCATGAAGAAGGTTGGAACTAAACCATCTAAGAATATTTTGAAGAATATTAAGAAATATATAATAAATATACAATAGTATATCACAAACATCTTAATTAGAAGAATATTGCAGTCTCTCATCCCCCAAGCTAACCTCAAGAGAAATAAAGTTTGAGACTAACACTACCTAACATTGTTTTATCACACTTTTTCACTCTCATTTGCATCTTCATCTTATAATAAAGATATTTTTGATTGTTATCCTGAAGCATCCATTAAGATGTTTTGAAATCGATTAGATGAAACATTGTATATTGTTTGTTCTTTTACACTAACAATGTTTGCACACTATTCAACTTTGAGTGATTTCTACTCCAATTATCATTTTCTTATAGTTCTAGAGCTGTAATTGCCACATTAACTACTTAAAACACTCTAAACAACACAGTAAACAAGAGTGAAGTAAACACTGATGTCAGTTTAGGGAGGTTACACCTAGCGGCAGAGTACTCTTATCAATCTTCTCTGATTGGTTGTTTAGTTAAGGTGGCCTTAAATTTGCACCTTAATAAATGCATACTTAGTTAAGGAAAGGAATTGTTAAGGAAGGTTCATAAAATGAGAATTATCTCAAGGAACACTTAGGGCCTATTCACACTATCCGCTCCACTCTCGCTCCGCTCCCGGTCCGCTCCCGGTCCACTCTCGCTCTACCCCATTCACACTAGCGCTCCGCTCCCGCTCCACTCCCGGTCCGCTCTCCTAATGTCTTACCATATTCACACTATATAATTTTACACCGTTCAATTTTGAAAGGTTTAAGCTATTAAAGCCATTTATAATCGAAGTTGTCTGTATTCGGATTTTAATTAATGATTAACTTTCAGTTATTTAAGTATTAATTTATTCTTCAATTTTACGGCCAAAAAAAAAATCAATTTTTCGTTTGTAGAAATAGCTGGTAAGTGTACTTTTCTTGATGAAGAAGATAATATTATCAAAAAATATAATAAGAAGAATATATTGCAACACAATGATAATTAATAATACTAATTATAAACTAATTTAATTAATGGTGAAGAAATAATTTAAATTTTTTTCGGAATGTATTCGAATACGCTTGAATATTTCAAGTTGAAATCGGCAAATGCTACAAATTTACCGATTGTGTTCTCTTCTTTTCCTGATTAATATTTTTATTATTTTTTGCTTTAATATATTTTTTTGTTAATGATCTGACATTTTTCATAATATACTGCATTTTTATTCGTTTCAAATTAAACGTTATTTTATAATAGCAATGAGTATGTAGTCAATAAATAAATCGGTGACCATTTTTTACGAGTACATTAATTCATAGCAAAATATATCTCAAACATAACATGAATTTTTCACGTTGAAAAACCGCGCGTATTGTTGGTGATTTTTTTTTTATCATTTCAAGCGTATTCTAATACATATGGAAAAAAAATTTAAATTATTTCTTCACCATTAATTAAATTAATTTATAATTATATATATATATATATATATATATATATATATATATATATATATATATATATATATATATATATTTTAAATTTGAACTTTTTTGGCCGTAAAATTTATGAATAAATAAATACTTTAATAACTGAAAGTTAATTATTAATTAAAATCCAAATACAGACGGCTTCGATTATTAATGGCTTCAATCGTGAACGGTGTAAAATTATATAATGTGAATATGAAAAGACTTTAGGAGAGTGGAGCGGGAGTGGAGCGAGAGTGGAGCGAGAGTGGAGCGGGAGTGGAGCGAGAGTGGAGCGAGGCCGGACCTGTGCCAATATTGTGATTAACTTCTCTCTATTCCTCTGTAGAATAGTTTGCCAGTGAGACCGGACCTGGAGCGGAGCGCCTAGTGTGAATGGGGTAGAGCGAGAGCGGACCGGGAGTGGAGCGAGACCGGAGCGGTGCCGATAGTGGAATTCTCTGTCTATTTCTCTTTAGAATATTTGAGCGGACCGGGAGTGGAGCGGGAGCGGAGCGATAGTGTGAATCCGCCCTTAAGCTTAAAGGTTAACTTAAAATAGGAGCCAGTTAAGGTAACCTCAACTGCTTCCTTAGGAACGTTCATAAATACAGCCCTTAATGCTTACTATGTGAAGATGTTTTCTGGAAAATTGAGATTCTGTTGTCTATCTGGGAGCTGAGGAAATAATTCCCGAAATGTCTTTTATTTGTCCAGAAACATTAATCGTAAAACCTCAAGAAAGTCCCTACAATCGATGATTTTAGCAAAGTAAATAACTGTTAAAAAAAATGTTTACTTTATCATTCTACACTCAAATTTTAATTATATTGAAGAGAATGGATCACTAATTTTTTCACCCAATGTTAATTAATTCTATTCGTATATCATTACAACGGCTGATAAAATTTTCAACGCGATATTTACAATTTATTCCCCTAAATTTTGAACATGGAAAGGCGGGAGGAGAGTCAAACGGTGTTAAAAATGTAAAAGCATTTGAACTCAGGACTTCTAACATTAATATTTGAATGGGACTTTAGTACTGCTGGATAGTGACTTAATGAATCTCATTAATTAGGCAATGCTTGTATAAGTCCCGCCGAATCATTATTAGCTTAATTAATTTTTAAAATTTTTCAGTTTCAATTTGTCTTCTTAATTTAATATCTTATATTATGAATGCTTTTTTTATCAATAAATATTTATGAATGAATGAATATTATGAATAGATACCCATGTTTGATGAAATCTTTTGACCGATTCAATTCTTCTCTAATTGAGAGGAAGTCAAGTAGGATTTCCAAGTTATTTCCGTCTTTAACAAGGAAACATATTTTTCCAAGTTGAAAAGGTGAAACATAATTTAATATAATAAACATAATAATGTAAATACATAATTTCCGAATGTAAAATTTTTAATATAGATGCATTATATTTTTTTTTTAATTATATATTTGAACTTTTGATATAAGGCAAATTGTAGACTAAACGAAATGGCACAAACCCGATCTCCGAAAACTAATTAGTAGACGAGATGGAAAATAAATAACATTAGCGGCGTTTTTCTTTATTCATCCCTTATTAGAGCCTAAAATCTAAACGTTTTTGAAAAAAAAACAACGAAGTGAAAATAATGTTCCAAGAAAATGGGGTCAAAAAATTGCATTTTTTAATTTCTATTAAAATCCATTAAATACGGAGGTTTTAAGGGCTTTAAAGGACGCCAAAACCTAATGCATTTCGCTTTAAAAATAAAAAAAAATTAATCGACCACTTTACCTAAAGCGTCTCTTGTCTTTTATAACTTTTTGTGCCCTTTAATTCAATAAATTTGGCGGTATTTTTTTATCATTCTAAGTTAAAAATTACATATAGTGGCCCTAATTTCAATCCTTTTATAGCAAAAGTAAAAAAAAAATTATTAAAAATTTATTTGTTAATTGGAATTTTCATTCGTTAAATTCCTTGTTGAACGATTATAATTTTAGTTTCATTGATATTCTTAAGATAAATTAATTATAAAAAAAATTAAATATAAGTAGAACTTATAGGTCTACAAAAAACAGAAAACAATTGGTAAGCGATGTGTGATCTGTTGATCTCATGAGGATTCTACACGATAGTGTTCCACATCGAAAATATTCTATATAAAATAAAATATAATTTTTTGATGTGAATTTAAAGCTAAGCAAATTTGTACTGTGTATCAAAGATTATTAAGTAAGTAAGGATGCCAGAAATTGAGGGTAAAGTTTTCTTTTCTTAGAAATTTCTTTTCTTTTCCTCAACCTCATCCAATCCAATTAGAAGAATCTCATAAGCATGGAATGTAAGGAAACTAGCATCAGCTATCTTTGCATCAACGCTTGGGGATGAAGGGGGTGGGCGGAGGGGATAGCCTCCAACTAATGAGAATCAGTACTGGCAGTCCAAATTAGCAGATAATGAAATTTCCCAGTGGAATCCGGTCTATTATTTATCATTACTCCTGCAAGATTAAGCTTCCGCCACGGAAAAGTGATATCTAAGGAAAAAGTTATCCTATCAGACAAAACATTCGGTAAGATTGGATGAATTCTAATATAATTTCCGTTAAAATTTCTTTACAATCGAATCCGAAAAAATAATAATAATAATAGTGAAATAAGTCAAACAAGTAGTTTGCAATTTATTTTTTCTTCTAATCGATGAACAAATTACCTTACATCCCACGTAATCTTGACATTATCCCATCAAACTTTGTACTTCACTCCGTTCGTTCTTATATTCTCCGAATTTAAAAATATAATAAAATAATACGACCAGGTTTTCCACTCAATGCTTGTAATACCAATGGTTCAACTATAGGGATCTTCAGATGTCCTGCTTTCTCGACTATATATATATACATATATATACATACATATATATATATATATACACACACACACACTGCTCTGCTACGCGTCATGAGTGTCTCAATGTGCGCCTAGCCTAATAATGGGGTGGTCGTGGAATTCCGAAACTCACCGAGTGCGTCCGAAAGCAGACGAAAAAGACCGATCTTCAAACTTTTATAATGTAATAAGAAAAACCTACCAAAAGAAAAGAAAAAAAATAGAATAATATTCATGCCTATTTTTTTAAACCACAACAATGGTTGATTTTATTTTTAAAGTTTATCACTTTAAAACGTTAGGAATAGATTAAAAACAGCATCCAGTTATTAAAAAAAAAATGAATACCAAATTTCTACTACAGTGTAAATATTGTAATTTAGTTTTGAGAAATATAAATAAATTTTAAATATCTTCCAGGGAAAATGAGCACAAGTAAAAAAATCTTAATGATAGGAATTGATACTTTTAGTTATATTTATGGCCGAAAATAATTCACAATCAATTATAATTTAAATAACGCATCTAACTTTAAATGCAATTATAATTATAATCACTGTGAAAACTGTAAATAAGGTATAAAAATATAACAAAACAATATTGATTCTTAAATTACTAGTTAACTTAACGAAAATATTTGCATTAAACATGGCATTATATATAAAAATATACAAACGGTATTACAATGTATTATATAAAAAAACTTAAATAAGGATGAGTAACTATGAATTATATTTAATTTAGAAGATGTTATAATAAAGTATGTTACAGAATAATTACCATTATTATATTGTAACTGGCAAATGAAGAATAATTATGCATTATAAATTTGTAACTCACTGCATGAAGTTGTGAGTTGCCATCCTTGAAGTTCTTTGAAACGAATTTCAACGAAATAACAAACAGATCAAAAATAATCTAAATAATATTTTTACGCATTAAGCACTGAAAAAACAAATATGTTATCAATCACATTGAAAAACGTTTTAAAATAAATTAAAGAGGGAAAGAGCGAACTAATATTCTCTATATTAGTGAATAGTGATGGCTACTGTTGAGCTGTGACAAATGGTAACTTGATCATTGAGAATACCGCCATTACTGATCATGGAAGTTATTTAAATAAATATTTGAAATTACAAAAATATATCGTGCTGGTAATGTGAAAAGAATATACATCCCAAATTCCAGATATTGAGTTAATAATTCATAATAAGAAAATAATACCAACTCTTGACATAACATCCTCACTGCTATCACCCAAGCAATCTAATTACCTATAACGATGTTACACTTTGCAATATGGCAGGATGTAAGCTTCCAAGAATCAGTTGGTGAGAAACCTTATATCTGTGCGGTTCTTCTGCTCATTTCAATGTTTTAATATATTTTTATCTTGTATTGATTGTTGGTTATCCGCGTGTGAACAGCTCTTTCGTTCTTATATAAATAATAATCTTGAAATATACATATGTTATAGCAATTCAAATAGAAAGAAGGAATAGACTCTGAACTACAGAATTTTACATAACTAATAGTGAGTGGGACTACCAAAAAAAGTAAATTTATTAATATATTTTTAAATATCATTATTAAAAAAAAATTCTTGATTGGAAAATGTTAATATTATTGTACTTACTAAAATTTAGGTTAATTATGAGTTAAAAAAAAAAACTATTACCGCAAAGAATTAATTAATTTTATCAAAACATTTTTGAATTAATTTATTTTTTGTTTTAATGCACAATTAAATTAATCTTTTTAATATTGAAATTAAATCCAATATTTTTGCAATTTCCCAAAACCAGAAAAATCAAACTTCAATTATAATATTGATAATTATAATTATCATCATGATCATTATGATAATGATTAAATAATTAATTTCATTCAAAACAAATAAGATATAATTTAACTTGCCAAAAAAAAAAAAAAAAAAAACTTGTGAAATCAAATTCCCTATTTAATGTAGCAAATAATTTTTTTTTAAAACTTAAAATTAACTTAAAAATATAATAAATTTAGTTATTTTATTTAAAATTTCTTTATTCTTTTTCCATTCTTCAATCAGTAATTGATTTAAATCTATAATCCATGAAAAATATCCTAATTCCTTCTATTGGTTTCAATTTATTTGTTGAATCAATAAAAGTATATTACGAATTTATTTCAAAATTTCATGTTATTTCTTGAATTCAAAGATAACTGAAATTTAAATAAGAAAAAAACTATAATATCATTTTCTTATTCAACATTGATGAATTAAATTTGTTTTATTCAGCCAGTTAAGCTTATTTCAATATATATTTTTGATAAAATTATATGTAAATATAAATATATCCATAATTTATTAACATAGCTCCCCAGACAATGCAATTCATTTTTTAATTAACAGGTATCCTATTGGCATTCCTATAATTAATAGAAGTTTGATTATTTATTTACTAATAAAGTGAATATATAAGTCATAATTTTAATAAATATCAAGTGCCTTCGAAACCTTGAGAGTAAAACTGAATTAGAGAATTATATTAGCTTGAATATATGCATTATTTTTTTATCTGGACATTTTAAGGTCAGAAATGGAGGTAACTATCAGCGAATCAGAAAGCTCTACACATCTCCTAGTCCCCAGAACCAATAATAATCATCGAAAGATGTCTTTTCAATCATTTAGTCTGATCTGGTGCGCTTCGATTTGCATCCATTTTTTTTCTAAGCCAAAAATGTTATAATGTTGATTATAAGTGTACTAATGCTCATTTATTTAAGTTCATAAAATGTTTTATCAGTGTTGTTATGTTAGATCAGTTTTGTTCTGTCTGTTTTAAAGAATAAGGCAGTGAGTGAACTTCAAAAAAGAAACCCACTTGGAACTTTGGAACAAGCTGTGAGTAATGAATTTAAAATTTGCATGAAAATTATTAAAATTTATTACTTTATAGAAGTCAGGTGTGTCATCCTATTATTAATAATTATCCCTTTCGCCATAATTATAAATGCTAATTACTGATTTAATTAGATATTAGTTTTTATAAAAAATATTTCTATAGAAATAAAACATGCAATTTAGTTAGAATGCAAAAAAAATTTAAATCATCAATATTTGTTTACCAATCGAGCTTTATTAACAGTTTAAAAATGTTTTATGATTTGAAAATATAAATTTAAAAAGCAGTGAAGTTCAGGTTATTGTAAATTAATACCATATTATTATTTAAAAAAAATAGATACATCCATTAAATGTGCACAGAATCAGTGTGTATATGATATTTCCCTATACGTTAATGAGATATAGAGAAACAATCCTTTGGTAGAATTCGAGTATATATTTTCATTGAAAAACTTTAAAATCTTAGTTTTCCATTCGTATATTACAGTGGAATATTCCACTTAGTGATGACGGTATGAGTATGGTCAGTTAGTGGATTCTTAAGTTCGCTGGTTGTGATGTAGGCTGTGAATTTTTACTGAATGCTATTATTAGTTTTAATTAGTTGTTTTAAAAACCCTTTAAACAATGAAATTAGTTTATTTTTAAACCTTAAGTTTACAAATTCTCATACTTTTACAGATTTTTAAAAAGAAAATAAATCGGAATTATTCTTATTCAGTAATTACAGATTTGAATAAAATTTAATAATGTTGGTTTTGGAAATTTTCTAGGAAGTATTAGAATGATTAATATTTATAGGTCTCATTGCTTTTAACATATACACATGTTTAAAGTAGTGCTGCTATTAGACCGACTTAAATTCACCAAATATGTAGTACAATCTTCAGCTTAAATAAGTACAATATATTTTATCAACCATTCCTTCAAAGCATTATAATTTATTGTTTTTTTTAAACACAAGATTTAAAATTTGATTTGAGCACATATTTTGGGGAATTTGAAAATTTGGGCACGTCCGGATGAGCGACTGCGAAGGGGTCTATTAACATATTTTATATGGATGTCACTTCGAAATCACGAATTAAATCTTTATCAATGCTAAGCTGTAATCTGAAAATGACATCCTTTTTAAATATGGTAAAAAACTCATTATATCATTAACCTTAGAACGTATTTTCCCTTGGCTTTTTTTTAGTTAAAGTATGTGGGCACACTTTGACTCCACATTCAATTTTTTGTAAATAATGTTTTTGTTGAGCACTTTAATTTTATAATTTTTTTGTATGAAACTTTCACTGATTTTTACTTAATTAAATATGAGCGACTGCGAAGGGGTCTATTAACATATTTTATATGGATGTCACTTCGAAATCACGAATTAAATCTTTATCAATGCTAAGCTGTAATCTGAAAATGACATCCTTTTTAAATATGGTAAAAAACTCATTATATCATTAACCTTAGAACGTATTTTCCCTTGGCTTTTTTTTAGTTAAAGTATGTGGGCACACTTTGACTCCACATTCAATTTTTTGTAAATAATGTTTTTGTTGAGCACTTTAATTTTATAATTTTTTTGTATGAAACTTTCACTGATTTTTACTTAATTAAATACAGTATTTGAATTTGATATATAGTACTTTTCCTATCTTTATTATTTAGTTAAACCTTACTTTTGAACCACGGATTCATGTTACCGTTCTAGGACAATATGATATATTTATTTATTTTTATATTTTTATTAAATGAGGACACTCTGCTTACAATTTATTTTCAAGAATACTCTGAATTCCCTACAGTTTTTTTCTTCTAATTGAATATTTTTATAATCCTCACTTGATTGGTCAAACAGAAATAGATACCTCTCATTGTAAGAATCAACAGATCGTAGTCTTCGTAGGGGAAATGAACTATCTGGAAAATTTTCAAAAATGGTTTTACCACATTTTGCTTTTCCACGCCTTATATACATTTGTTTTTTTTTTTTATATTAATTTAATCCTAATCTGTGGGTGACCACCTTTTTTAAATTATTTTTAAAAATTTATTTTTTGAAGAGAAAAGATTTAGCTCCGCCTGGAGTCGAACCCGGATCTCCCGCGTGACATGCGCGGATGCTAACTGTTTTGCTAAATTTTTTTTTTTTTTAATTACCTGGGATCAAGGCGACTAAGGATAGAAAGTCTTTTCTTTTAACAACCAGCCCAAACAAACTTTGATTCCTAGTTGAAAGTAAGTATTCAATACTTCTTACTACAATAATCAAACACGTTTTATAATATTTTTCAACCAAATATTAACAATTTTTTTTTGTCATTTAAAAATTATCTTTACATAAAAATTAAATATTGTAGGAAGTTTATAAATGTCATTCTAGGTTACTTGATTGAACTTAATATATATATATATATATATATATATATATATATATATATAAACTGGAACAAAAAATAAAACTACAACTGGTCAAATAATTAAAGTAATGGTGGATAATTAAAGATAAAATTTACATTAAAAACCCGTAATATTATGCTGTTAAAATCATATCCAAGGATTTTAAGAGATTTGTGCCTAATATAATTCTACAAACTTAGAGCTTAACCAGACCTCTCATAACCTGATTTTATAACATCACGATAAGTAATGGTTTTAAGTTTTGGATCCCTCAGACTAAATATGTAACTTCAATGAAGTTTTGTAATTCACCAGATTCAGACGGAAATATTTAATAGATTGTTAAGAATATTCTGTTTGCTAATTCTTTCGTGGTCTTTTCTCCATTTCCTCATTTTATCACAATCATTTTTACCTTGACTTTTGATAATGCAAATTTTGTTGCGTTCAACTCTATATCCGAATCAGATTCTGATCTTAAATTCAAGAAATCTAACATACCTTAACTAAAAAAGCCCCTGCCTTCCCGAAACTGCGGCACGGAAACTGCTCTCCAATATGCGCGGTCAACTGTGCGACGCAGTTTTTTTTTCTTGCCGCCTGCTCTGCTCTGCTCCGCCTGCGTGGCACAGTTCAATGTGCGCCTTACCTTAGGTAAGAGCAGGCGGCACGAAAAAAAAACTGCGTCGCACAGGTACCCGCGCACATTGAAGAGCAGTTTCTGTGCCGCAGTTTCGGGAAGGCAGAGGCTTTTTTAGTTAAATTATGTTAGATTTCTGGGATTTAAGATCAGAATCTGATTCGTATATAGAGTTGAACACAAAAAAATTTGCATTATCAAAAGTCAACGTAAAAAAGATTGTAATAAAATGAGGAAATGGAGAAAAGACCAGCTCACGAAAGAATTTGCAAACAGATTATTCTTAACAATCTATTAAATATTTCCGTCTGAGTCTGATGAATTACATAATTACATTGAAGTTACTATTTAGTCTGAGGAATCCAAAGCTTAAAAGCATTAATTATCGTGATGCTATAAAATCAGGTAATGAGAGATCTGGTGAAGCTCTAAGTTTGTAGAATTATATTAGGCACAAATCTCTTAAAATCCTTGGATACGATTTTAACAGCATTATATCATTATGGAATAATTTTTTTTCATTAATTTCTTCTTTTTTTCCTTGGACATTTATTGTAATTTATTACCGTTATTATTTATTTGATAAATCAATATATTATTCACTACTTTGTATACTTTTATTTTTTATAACTATTTATTATGGGTTTTTAATGAAAATATTATCTTTAATTATCCACCATTACTTTAATTATTTGACCAGTTGTAGTTTTATTTTTTGTTCCAGTCTGTTATTCTTGAGGGACCTTGTCCCAGAACAAAATTTATTTTCTCATCTTTTCTATTCTGTATGAGGATATAATAAAATTAAGAAGATAATATAACAGAGAAGAGTTATATTCACATAAAATTTCTTATTAAAAAAGTTCCAATCAACACATGGTTGATTTTTAAATAGCAGTTTTCTTTTTACTCAAATATATTTAATAAAATAAGAAACACACTGTTAGAAATCGAGATGGCCATGTGAATTAACAAATATAATTAAACCAAAAATTCGATTTTTATATAGCTTAAATTTGTTCTCTTGAACGTGTTAGTTTAAATGATTTGATTGTGTTTTTTGTTAATTGTAAATTATTTAATTGACTTGTTTAATTAAAATATTAACCACTTCAAGTTTGTTTTATTTTGTATCTTAAAAATTTGAGCTTGGTGAACTCAACAAAATTAGCGAAGTTTAGTGAAGGATAAATCGATGCAATCCCAACATATACATTATTGGTTGTAATCAGCATTTCCATTAACTAAATGTCCATAAAGCCTATGATTTTTCAGTGAAATAATATCAGTCAAATTTTCCTAAGATCATAACTTGTTGAATTGTTTAATGAACTTCTAGTATCTATGAGAAGAAAACTTGTTTTTCTAATTTTTAAACGTGTCACAGTAAGACGAATAAAAACTAACGAAAACCGAAATAAGTGATTACAAATAAAATAACAATATTAAAAATATTTAAACAAAAGTATCTGCTTTTAGAACTTCAGAAAGGCCCTCATCTAAATTTTAATATTTCTATAAATTTTGTTAAACTAATTTTACAGCTACATTCTCATCCTGAAATTGTTTAGTTTTAAAAATTCAAAACACTCGTATCATGCGCTTTTGGAATAGCGAGAAATTTCAAAATTATATTATGAGTTTGGAATCTAAAATAACAGAACATATATATATCTTTTAAATTATTATATTTTCAAAACTTTTTTTTCCCTAGAACTTATCTAGAACACCCTCTATATACAGAAGACCTACTTAGTTTCATTAACCTGCTTACGAGAAAAGTAGAACTTCTCAAACACTAATATTAAATGATAATAATAGGTATTAAAATAATCAAATATTGAAAACTGCGTCGCATTGGCACAGTTTTCTGTGGCAGATCCACGAGTGCCACATCGGCCTGCTCTGCTCTGCTCTGCTCTGCGTCCCAATGTGCGCGGTTCCTATATATTTCAGTTACCACAAAAACTGCTCTGCTCTGCTCTGCTCTGCCCTGCGTCGCGAGTGTCTCAATGTGCGCTCGGCCTTATAGTGGGTTCTAGATTTTGAGGTTCGAAAGCCTTCCCTTTTTTCCTCAAAACAAATTTTTTCCCATCAGGTACAAATATATTATATTTACTTTCATCTGAAAATAACACATTTTCCCAAAATGTGTAGCGTTTATGGACATGTTCTCGCGCAAAGTCAAATCTTTTCTTTCTAGGCTTTTCATTTATAAAAGGGGTTTTTCTTGCCGCTCATCCCTATAGCCAGCCTCGTGTAGCCGGTTCCTCACGGTTTGGGGTGTTACAGATTTCACATAAACTAACGCGAAGTGTTCCGACAACTCTCGAGCACTTATTTTGGGATTTTTCGTCACTTTATGAACATTTTCCCGAGATTCTTGCACTGTCAGTAAGAGTTGTTTCATTGTCCACTGATCCGGATTTAAATTTTTTTTATAATATATTGCACTGTAGTATGAGGTACTCCGAACTGTCTCCCAATATAGCGGAAACTTAAACCCTGCTGAAAATCTTTTGCAATGTCAACTTTGAGATGAGAAATCAATTCTTTGGACCTGTGACCCATTGCCGAAGAAATCTTGTTTAGTACTTATCTTAAGAAACTGTTTCTCATGGATTATTATCCTTCGTTCCTCAGGAGTAAAGAATTATAGATAGCAGGTTCAAGCACCGTTCTGATAGCAACAATTATCTTATCATTAATACTATCCCTTGTGTACGAATACTTTTTTTGCTTACAAATTACGAAAATATTAATGTCAAAGAAATTGTATCAGATTTAGAATTTTTGTGCTGCATAATAATAACATAAAATTAAGTGTGTAATTGATATCTGCCATTATTTCAAGCTACAACCATTACAGTGAACTGTTCTGACCAAAAAATGGGATGTAGAAATACTTTTTTTTGCCCACATCCATCTTTTGTGTTAAGTTCAGTCATGGAATATAGGATGTCAGTTATTCACTTCCTACAATATTTAATTTCTACATAAAGATAATCTTTAAATGACAAAAAAAAACCAATGAATATTGTTAATAATTGGTTGAAAAATATAATAAAACCGTGTTTGATTATTGTATTATGAAGTATTGAATACTTACTTTCAACTAGGAATCAAAGTTTTGTTCGGGCTGGTCGTCGACTGGTTAGTCGCCTTGATCCCAGGTAATTAAAAAAAAAAACAAATGTAGGTTTACATGATGTGAGGCGTGGAAAAGCAAAAAGTGGTAAAACCATTTTTGAAAATTTTCCAGACTGTTCATTTCCCCTACGAAGACTACAAGCTATTGATTCATTGAGAGGTATCCAGTCCGTTCGACCAATCAAGTGAGGATTATAAAAATATTCAATTAGAAATATTGTATTATTTTGGAAAAAATAAATACATATTATACAATATAATCATGAATGTAACATGAATCCACCACCTTAAAAAGTATGGTAAATAAATTATAAATTAACAGCACTCTACAAAAACATTATTTACAAAAAATTGAATGTTGAGTCAAAGTGTGTCCGCAAACTTTATTTAAAATAGACCCAGGGGAAAAACGTTCTAAGGTTAATGATATAATATGTTTTTTACCATATGTAAAAAGGATGTCATTTTCACATCACTGCTTAGCATTGATGACGATTTAAATGGTGATTTCAAAGTGGAATCCATATTAAATATGTTAATGGACCCCTTCGCAGTCGCAGTCGCGGTCACTCATGCGAAAACATGAAGTGCCTACCTTCAGCGAACGGTCGCCACGGTCAATCGCTGTAGGATCGCGGAAGCGTGTCGCTATCGCGGTCGCTCCTTGCGTAACTTGACCTATAGAAAGCTCATTTTACTACTCTTCCAATTAAAAACAACAACCGTACGCCTTTATAAAGAATAAAGTAAGAAAAAATATTCAAATGTTTTACCCTTTCTATCTTGTTATAATTTATTTTCGGGGGTCGGTTTGGCTTCATTTTGTATAGTTCAGAAAGCCTCAAATCTTTGTAAGCCAAATGGGTAGCTGGATTCGTGTTGAAATTATCACAATTTTTTCGGTTCTGGAAAAATAATCGTAGGCCTAGGTATTCAAAAATCGTATGCTATGAACAAAAGAGTATTTGGGGTTCTTATGAGGCGCGAAAAACGAATATCAAATTTATGCTTCTCTAAAACAAAATTTAAACCTCTTCGCTACAACGATCAGTTCATATTGTTCCACGGAAACTTTAGCTATATATCAAACATAAAGGTTACCAAAATAAGATTTAAAGCAAAAAATAAGGTTTATTGCTCCTGATGGGTCTAAAATCAAGAATAATTCATTTTAAATGTGTTGTAGCCCATAAATACATCCAAATATTTATTTTATAATAATAAAAAGCTAATATTTCTTTTCAGCTCCTCAAAAAACCTTAACTGCTTTTATACTGTATTAATACTATTTATCGAAAAATAAAATATTTATTGTATTTTTACCTTATAAAACCCCCAAATCTCAATCGAAAAATAAAAATTCTTAGCAATAATTTTCGCCTATCTTATAACTTCGATTATTCTTTCAAAAACCAGGATAATAGTGACCATTTCAACACGGATCCACCGATACGCATGTAACTTAATAGGGATTTGTACGCGGAGTATATGACTAACAAACAGTTCTTTACTTACTGAACAACCGAAACTCCCTGTTCTTATCTTCTGGTCTCATGTTAATTAATCGTAATGTAAAACTAGAATGATTTTATTTTTATTTATTTATTGAATTTGCAAAGATATAACGAACAAATGTGATATAACACGAGTTATAGAGTGAAGAGGCATATTGAGAAGCATCGGTGTATCCACGATTTTGAGCTTCCCCCACCACCAAGAAGTTGAATTTTTTTTACAGTTATGTAACTTCTGATCTTAGCATATTAGGACGGTTTAGTATGACCCTGATCTCAAATGGGTGTCCGCTTATCACTTTTGAGCCTGCGAAGTGAGTGGAAGTCGAAAGCCACGAACTAATAAAGCCCCTAATCAAGGCCCTTAGTATTAACTAAAAAAGACGCGATGAGATTTCGCTAATATCAAGGTCCCTTGACCAGTTAGAATAGCCCATACCCAGTGACATAGCAGTAGTGTTACCATTCAACTAATTTTAAAGAAAATTTTACTTGAAAAAAATATTTTCGATTTGATCTTGCCGTATAGTATACTTATCTTATTTACATTTAACCGTATCCCGCCCAAACAAACTGATATTCCTTCACCTCAAATCCTTCGTCATAAAGTGTAGCGAGATGTTTCTCTGTTAAAACTTTCCCAACGCCTTTATTTTTCCCATGTTACTTATAACCCCTTCCCTCACCTAACTCACAACTCTAGTAGATCCCATAAAAACTTTCTACTTGGCATAATATCATCCAGTTAGGGTCAGAGCTGTCTGGGGATGTCGTTAGGCCAACATTTCTTCTCGACCCTCTATTTCAGTCATTAGCTTCGCAAATTAACCAAGAAGCGGCAAGGGGAAAAATAAATAAAATGCGACCCATAAACTTTTCGATATATAATGTACATTTAGGTTTGTTTTATCTATTTTAATGCCAGTATTCACTCTGATTTACCTTTTTGAGCGGTAAAGACACCTTTCAACGTTGAAATAAATTTTAGGCAAATCAGTAATCAAATCGAAATCAATGGAGTAGCATTTTATAGTAGTCGTGGTCCAATAGAGCAGACTCCTGTAGGGATCACTATATTAATCCCTTCTGGATGGAAAATGGGCCCGATACTGTTACCGGATGATCCCTTGCGGTAGCCATTAATTGTAGGGTAAGGGGCCCCATGGGCCTAGGGGCAATACTTCTCCCGTTCCCCTTAGGCCGTACTCAAGTGTCACCGAAAGAAGCGACCGACAAAATCAGAAACCTTTTTTCTTTGTCTCAAAAATCCCATCCTCACAAAAAACGCTTCGTTTTAGTTTCATGTTTTCAGCAGCAGAACAACTGTATTAGAGATTCTTGGAATTACATATATACCACTAAATGATAACTATGAAAGGAAAATAAAAATAACAAAATACGTAAAACATTTTCTAAGGTTGGAATATCTTAAATAATGAGTTTCATAGGTTTTATTTAAAAAATCATGATTTATCAGTATAACGAAGAGGTTAGGGAGTGCGTTAAAAAGAGATAAATAAATAATCATATATCAGTATATTTTAAAAATTAAATACCTACTTCTTTTTTCTTCTTCCTAGTGTCATCCTTCATTTTTTTCTCAACATGCCCTAATAGTCGATTTCTGTTTTAACTTATTTTCGTATTCGTTTCGTGCTGAAAAATATATTTTAAGATAATTAAATTTCTTATTCTAATTTCTAATAAGGTACATGTTTCGGGGAGAAAATGAAGTAAAAGGAATATCTTAATGCAAAATATTTTATTTATTTATTCTTTTCCATAAATTTGTTTTTGTGATCATGTCTCAAATTTCAATAAATTATAATACATTTTTTTGTCATTATTAATTATTTAATATCTAGGGTTATAAGGATTTTGAATACGGCATTTTTTTTTATAATAGTATCGCTATGTTAATTCTGGGTATCGCACCGTTTAATGTGGTCCAGATTTCAACTGAAAAAGACCCATTGAGGTTTTTTTAATTCCTTGATGGGCGAGTGTAGAGAGCGGAAGTCTATAACTAGGATCTATTAAATTTGATCAAGCGATCAAGGTCACATAACATAGACCTCGCCCAGGAATAGCATAGCGACAGCTTTATTTTTTTTTTTTTGTCTGTGTTTATCCACATCTTTTGCATAAATATAAAGTATTGAAATTTCCATAAATACGAACAAGCTATGCATTATCATTGTCAAAAAAAAAAAAGTACCTTAAGTGCCTAGCAACCTTGAAAAAAGGACCTTAAGTAGCTTATTAAAAAGTACCTTTAATTTAATGAATAGATAACTAATTGTAAAAAAGTTATTGTTTTTTAAACAAAATATTTATTTCTGAAAATATTCAAGGCATAATACAAAAAAAGTTATACAAAATACAAGTAGTGGGGGAGAAATGATTATTATCATCCTACGACCATACTTGCTGCTAAATTTTATCAATTTGTGTTAATTGACAGGGTTTAAGGCACCGCTTTTTCCAGATTCCTGATTAGCCCAGACCCCAATACGCCTCCCCTAAACGAATAACTAGACCCCTCCACCCGTCGGGACCAATGAGGAAATTTATTCATTCCTGCAGAAGGGAAGCAATTAAAGCAATTCTATTCAAATGTAAGGGGAGATCAGGGCCGAGGTAGCTGGATCAATCCCCTTCCTGAGGTTGAGCCATTGTTCAACCGCATTTCAGGAAATTGCAAATTTACACGACATACTCATTGCTTTCATTTCGTTGACAAAACAGTTCGTGTTGAAAGCCAGTAGATCCTCAATGACCTATTAGCAATGGAGGTGTTTAACTTTACTAGTAGTTGAGATTGTGTTTGCCACCTGCTAGGCTTATTTGCTCCAACAACAGACAGACCTAGGATAAACGGATATATGAACACGTAATCTGTTGCTGCTGTGACATCGGTTAATATCTTAATGTTATATTATATTTGTATTATATTATAGTCCGGCTATTTTTCCGTTCAAATATACAACTTGTTTGTTTGTTATGGCTTAGAGGCGTAAAACCCTCAGGTCATCAACGCCTAATTAATATACATCTTCTTTATCTTTATCCACCCCTTCTCCTTTTTAGATTAAAGGTTTATGAAGAGCCATACATATTCTAGATTGATAATGTGCGAAGACGTTTCGGCCAACTGGTAGGTATTTTCCTAAGATTATAACATTGATATATAAGAATAATAAACAAAAGAGGGAGGAAAAATGTATTCAAACATACACTACGAGAAGTTTAAATGTAAAAGGAATAGGGCTTATATATGTTATCACTTAGTAAAGCCACTGTAAGATTCATTTACAACTTTTATTCGTTTCGTCCTGTTTATTATATGTTTTCATAAATTAAACATTGATATTATTTCAAATCGAATGTGGTATGCAATTGGTTTTTCATTTGAAATCGTAAATTAGCCTCTAGAGTTTTTATGTTGTTCATTTTTATTTACGTTTTTATGGGTTAATTTTAAGATAGTAAAAATTTTATTACTTAAAAATTTACTCTACTTTACTTATTATTTAATTTGCATAGTAAAACTTGTTATTTACTTAAATAAACTTAGTAACCCTTTGTAAAATATTGACTTTTTCAACCTTTAATTAAAATAAAGCAGATCTTATTTTATCATTTTTAAAATAATATGTAAAATGATTCAGGAGCATTTACTGAGTTTGAATCGAATGGATACACTTTTAAAGACGAATAACGAAATGTTTCTATTGGATGCGGGCCAGACAGTGGATTAAGCATCCCTCCATCAGTGTACCGAGCAAATGCTGGATAGGCGCCAGAAACAGAAGTTGGATATGTGTGTGCATACATTTGTAGGAACGTATACATTGCTGAGTTAACATGATGATAATAAAGATATTTTTCATCGCTATCAATTTTTTTCTATGATTCCGTCAACAAATATGGTGTAGATCACGATTACGTGTAGATTTACGATTCATCGGATGGGCTTTTCAAAAGAGGGTTGCTAAGAGGAAAGACCGATAATAAACCAAAGAGTAGGAAATGGGTAAAAGTGGAAGAGGGGTTGAGATGTATTGTGTACAGTAGCTCCTCGATCCCTGAGCTAGTCCCTGAGCAAAGTACTTGTGGCCAACTCGCTCTCAAACGAGTCCAAATCCACACTTGAAGTACTTGATATGTATGGCTTTACAAACTCCCGCCTCAATCGTCTTCACATATCATGCCTATCCCTGTTATAATTACCTGCAGGCTCATTATTGCTTGTACTACATTGAAGTTTATAACTTTATGAAATAGGTATTGAGACTTACCGTTATAGATAACTGAGATCACCTGTTCTGCATTAAAATCCTTCCTTCAATAGAAATGTTTTGTTTTTTTATCTTTTGAAGTATACAGAACACGAATCCAAAGGCAGAAAATCTCTATTAGGTACCATTTTATGTCAAAGTTGGGTTTTCGGGTAAAACAACAAAAAACATTTTTCGATATTTTAAACGAAAGAATTGAGTCTGAAGTTTCAAGAATTTATTTGAACACAGATTATTATTATTCTCCA
The DNA here is from genome assembly GCA_911387785.2 of Aelia acuminata. Classification (NCBI taxonomy): domain Eukaryota; kingdom Metazoa; phylum Arthropoda; class Insecta; order Hemiptera; family Pentatomidae; genus Aelia; species Aelia acuminata. Next base: position 119,100,773 of record OU426980.1, on the reverse strand, counting down.
TATTTAGTCCAAAAAAAAATATATAAAATAAAATGATAAGAATCAAAAAGGAAGCACGCAAACCCCAAATTCATAGAATTTTGGGAAAAGCTGTCGCTATGTTACGTCTTGGAGTGGCCTATTTAGGGAGGTGAATGTAACCATTATATACCAAGCGAACTGCCATCGCGTCCTTTACAGATAAAAAGGGGTTTGATAAACTTTATTAGATATCAGCTTGCGATTCCCGCTTGCTAGGATCACTATTCAAACATAAATAAATTCCCAAAAGTTTACTTTTCAGTTAAGATCGGGCCCTCACAAACCGTTATTATTTCTTATTGTTATTGAACTTTATATTCATGTATTATATTATTCATCATAAAACATTTTTTTTTTCCTCTTTATAATAAAGGCTACATTCCTTCATTTAAATTCGATATTGATTCTGTAACATTTAAAAGATCCTTAAAGTTAATTAACTATATAAAAATAGTTATTAAATGCTCATATTTATGTTGGGATTTTCCCTAAATTCAACGTTTCTAATACACATTTTATTTTCTATATTCGCGAAAATTGAATAAATAGATCCAAACTTATCTTCATATTCTATGTGTTATTTTGCATATGGCCTATGGCCCGTTTTGTGGAAGAAAAAAAAGAAAGGGCTTGTAGCATTAAACAGCTTGGTGCTGGATCATAACAGCAACCGCCCAGGTCGGCGTGATGGCCCGAAGAGAATATTACTTTGGTCGTTAGGAAGGGATCATTTACAGCTCTACTAAAGATAGTTCCCTACGTTTAGATATTTCTTTTATCATGGGAAACTTCTGCTATTATTAAAAAAAGTCCATGTATATGTTTATTAGCACATTTTTCATTGTTGAAAATTTTTCGCCCTGTATTTCCATTGGGGATAGAATATAAATATGACATTTACAAGTATAATTTAGAACTTTTCAAACCTAAACATTTCCTACTTTCCTAAACATATTTATTATTATCCATTTCAAAGATTTTTTCGAGTGAATTTAAGAATTTATTTTTGGACTTTTAGTTGATTAAAGTTCTTCGATGTAATTCCTATTCTGAACAGTATGGTGTTATAAAAAAATCAAAATTGATATTGTAAAATCTTAATTTGGAATGTGTTAGGAAAATTCTTAATTTGGTTTGCAAAGTTCTAAATTTGACATTGTCCCAATATTCAAGGCATATCTCTTATCATAGGAAACATCCGCTATTAGTGAAAAAGTTCATCTATATTTATTGACACTTTTTTCATTATTGAAAATTTTTAGGAATACATAGCTGTTAAAATATTTTCAATTAGGCTTGGAAATCATTACGAAACATTCAATAGGTTTTATAATAAATAAACTATTAATGTGCACTTTCGAAAAAAAAATCTTTTTTTTATGGGGACTGATTGTAAATTTCAATCCTTCACTTTATAAGACATTTGAAAACCATTTAAAGATAATATAATTGTTATTAATTACAAATAAACTAGTTCTCATAGACATGTAAATTTGTGATCTAGTCGCTAAGAAACTCTACCCGCCTTAAAATCCTGGCTACTCAATCCATTTCTATCCATCCAGTACCCTAATAATTGTAAAGGAATGCTTCTGATAATTATTTAATACTTATTATAAATGGATAGGAATTCTGATTGATATTTTTTAATATAATTTTTTATTTAAAATTTTAATAATTATCAAAGCGTTATCTTACTTTCACACTTTTCACACTTGAATAATCAACGCTTTTCCTTATCATTTATTATTGTTTAGTCGTTTTAGTTTTTTTTTGGGGGGGGGGGTTATTGTATTTTTTAAATGACTATTTATAGGCCAAAATGTATTTTATTTATTATTGTTGTAAAGTGACTTGTCCCAGAATAAATGGAGAATTTATTTAATGTAAAGAGACAATTCTGTTAATTATATTTTATCAAATAAACTGCTATATATCTCAAGCATATATAAATATACCTTAAATAGTTTATTTAAGTTTCTTATTATTTCAACTAGTCTGTTCAAACAAGCTCACTCAACTTCACAGTGAATTTTCATTTCATTTAAACGGATCTTAGCGTGTTTATTTTTGTTTAAAACTCGAATTCTATAAACAAACTTTCACGACCACAATACTTAATCTTAATACGTACAACGTATAAAGATAAGTGGAAGTATCAAATTCATGTATGTATACAATTAAAAAAATAATGTTTTTCCTCTGATTACGCTTTTACGTAATTTTCATCTACCCAACTTCTGAATTCCCAGGTTACAAATCAGCGTTATACGTAACAGTATGATGTACGCTACAACTGACAAGCTGCTGAGGAAATCGCCTTTATTTTTAGAACCCTATAATTCCTGCAGATATATCATTTTACTTCAAGCGCATAAAAATGGTCTTTTATCAAAAAACAATAGAGTAGATTTTTGTAGTGAATATCGTATTACAAAAACTATTTAATAAACACTGTGCCAATAGGTAAACTTGTTCACTCCTAAAAATTTATTATTTTACGTAGAAATCTATTCTTATATAGATAAGAGAGAGCGAAGTAGCCAGACGCTAGTTAATGTCTAATAAATAATTTTATTATTTTCTATACACAAGGAAACGAAAAAAATATATATATATTATCCTTTTATATTGATAAAATTTGTTTTAGTTTCTATCAGGGATTGAGACAGTTATAAGTTTATACAAATAAGTTCGAGTTTAACTGTTTCAAAAAAACTAATCAATAACCTCTTATTGATAAAAGTTTTTTAAAACCTGTAAAGTAAAAGTTCTTCCTTAAAAAAGTTGTAACTTTTTTAAAACATTTATAAATGTTTCTTCGATAAGTGTCAATAATCCTGTTCTCTATGCCGGTGTTTTTGAAAAAAATCTCTATTATGAATTTTAATGGGGAGGTAACTATCAATTTAGATTTATTTCAATTTTTAGAATTCGACTATATTAGGTTCCATTATAATAATACGAAACTTGCTAATGGGGTGGAATACGATTTATTTAAGAGAAAAACAACTTATCGATAAAAGTTTTTTCCCAACTATTTAATAAAAATTCTTTTTTTAAATTACTTCTTACTGTTTAAACACGTTTATAAACGTAATGAAAAATTACATTTATAAATATTTATGAGTAGAAAAATTTAATAAATCAGAATTTTTAGTTCCCTCCAGAATAAAACTATAATAGATATATTAAAAAAACACCGTTCTGGATAATATAGTTATTTATTGACTCTCATATCAAAGAATGAAAAAAAAAATTAATATTAGGAATTCCTTTTTTTATTAAACCTTTTTTTATTCAAGTACATAATTTATTAAAACTTTTAAATAAAAACTTTAATTATTTAGGTTTGAAAATAGAAATTATGAAATGACTGTTTTGAAACACCATGTGACAATAAAAGTAAAAGTTAAAAATATACTTCTATGGATCAACACTTGTTAATTAAAGTTGAACATTTATTTTTAAATAATAAGAGTTAACTGTTTCATTTGGTCCTTGGTTTCTACCAATCTTTTTTATTGTATAACCATAAATGATCTTTAGTTATCACCTCATGTTCGATGAGCATTTTAAATAGATTTTTTTTTCACGTTTTACTACAATATAATAGCACTATTGGTAGATTTTATAGTTCTAAAAATCTATTGTGTCAGAATCAGCCTTTTTTTACTATGTTTATGGTTAAGTATAAATGGGGGAGTGGGGGAGGGGGGGGGCGTAGTCAGAAGAAATAATTCCACTTGGCATGGAGCCTCTTTGGGTTGCCAACTCTGCTCGCCATCTTGATTCCGGATTTGATAAATATTTTATATCAGTACATCTCGGAATACCCTGTTATTAAAGGACGGACATACTTTAAACTTAAAATAAATAATATAAATTTTATTGACGTTTTATTTCTTCTTGGTGTCATGATATGACAGAAATTCTCTCATAAGATTCGGAGATATACATATGTAACACTATTCCAAAATATTGAATTATGAATTAAATCTTCCTCGATTAAGAACAGCTTACATTAACTCGCATACTAAGGATTATAAAGTATTCCGAATAGAATAACATTTTTAAACTTAAAATCTATTAAGGGGTTTACTCAAAATCAATCATCACAATTTGAAAATTCTTATCATTTTGGTGGAAACACATGTTACAAGGCCTCTAAACGTCTAATCTAATGGATAAATTTGTAAGTTGTAGATATTCAAATACTGCGTACAACGAGCTACTTAACTGTTAATAATCGGCTCTTTACTTTAAACATTATAAAAATTTATTAAAAACATGAAAGTATTCCTTCACAGCGCCTATTGGCCAAAAACCATGATATTTTTTGGGGTTTTTCACTTACAACTCGAAAACTACGCGTTACATTGAATTGTTTTCTTTTTAAGTTGTTTCGCCAAACTTTATTATTACACATGGGCAAATTTTACCGTTTTGGCTGAAATATGAATTACACTTATACTCCAACGCCTGTAACCCAAAAACCTCTACTCCTAATGGTAAATGCTACAGATAAAAGTTATAAAGATTCAAATTCAGCGTACAACGAGCACTTAATAGTAAAATTAGCTCAATCCTGTGTAGGGGGAAAAAAAACCCTGAAATTATTCGTAGTTTTGAAATCCTGCTTAGATTACTTTTTAATTTTCAGATGGTCCAAGATCACGTTGGCTGTTTTTTGACGTGTCAGTTTATATTTCATTTCTAAGGCAAACAAATTTACAAACCAGGCTTAACAGATTTAATATTAAGTATATTAATAAAAATTTGCAAAGCATCAGGTGAGAGGGATCAGTGAAGAGGAGAGATTGGCTCGGCTTGGAAGCAAGCTCCGTGGCCAGGTGGTTAGCGTAGCGGGCGTGTCACGCAGGAGACCCGGGTTCTACTACGGGCCGAGACCAATCTTTTCTCTTAAAAAATAAAATATTTAAAATTAATATATATATTTTGCTACGTTTCCGGTCTCACGCTTTTCTAAGGCGGATGGGGGTTACCAGAAACGGCTTATATCAAGTTAATATATGAAATTAATATAATGAATATGTATCAATTGTATATTGGATACTTTTCCAGAGGTGACGTGTTTACCAATTCTATTTTATTCTAATAAACCTGTGGCATAGGGTAAATTTGATTGCCTTTGCTTATTTTGAATCTTTAACAGAAGGTTTATGATCCCAATAACTTACAAGGCGGTATTTCCAAGACCTAGCCGCCGTCAGGTAAAACTTACCACCACATACAGTACTTTACATATTTTTATATTAAATTATTAATTCAATTTCCTTTTCCTATCATGGCAGCATCCACAATACATAGCAATTTATCAGAATATAAATTTTGTAGTGATAAGATTTTTTCCAATAAAATAATCAATAGTAAAATATTTATCTTTTGATTGCAATGTCAAGGGCTTACAAAATATTTTTTTAAGTTTCGAAAATGTAAAAAGACTGAAAACCTGATTTTAAGAACAACGTACAAATCAATTAAACATTGGCAATTTGGGTAGATTTTGGTGCCCATCTAAGATGACTGACTTCCTTATTTCTTTATCATATTGATAAAGAGTTATAAACTAAAATTAATAGCAATATTTTTTACCTTAATTTTTCACTATACAAACACAATTTTTATCTTTAAACAACAAAACAACCATATTTACTGCTTTTATTATATGTATAATATAATAAATTATAAATATAAATTATAGGTATAATTTATATTAAACAAGGGAAAGAAATAACTGGGCAAGACCGATGGTTAATTGAAACAGGAAGAAGTCACTCATATTTTTAAATCATTTTCAGATTATTGGAAAACTGCGTGTCATTAATCCGAGTTTTGGTGTTTTTTTTCAAGGGCAGCTGTCATACGTTTTTGTGTTGAGGGGAAGTCCAACGAGCTTTTCATCCTACGAGATGAAAAACTCCAGTGAAAGATACGAAATACAGGCCGAACTTAAACAGAAGTGAACCACTTTTAGACCTTAAATGGTTTTATATACAAATAATCAATACCTAGAATAGTAATGTTCGAATTTTTTTTGTAATCCATTACCTATTATCCACTTAAAAAAAAGATAGTAAAAACAAAAATAATGCCACAGATAAATGAAGAAATATAAATAGCTATTTATTATGTATACATAATGAGTTTTGTTAATGATACAAAAGTATAAAAAGTCCTAAAAGGAGATTCGTCATTATAATTCATTTCAAAATGTTTAGTTTTAGTGAAGTGCTTTATTAGTTAGGTTAATAAATAATTAATTAACATTATTTATTAAATATTTTTTTAGCTAACATTATTATGTTTGTTTTTTTTTGCGGGAGCCAGATGAAAAAAATAAAACTAAAGAAGAAAAATAAAACCAAGAAACCAACTATGATACTAATCTTTATATACAGGGTGTCCCCAAACCAAACGGTCAAACTTCAGGGATCGATAGAGGATCAAAAAACAAAGAAAAAAAGTCCTCTGGCATATGCCTACTTTACGCTTCGTTTTCGAGAAAATCACAAAAAAACTAAAAATAGTTTTGCAAAAACTAGTTAAGGCCATGGAAGAACTGATTTCATTCCTTGAATGAATTTTAACAATAATTGTTATTCCAATACAATTATTGTATTTCAATCTTATACCAATAGAAAGGTAATTGAAAAAAATATTTTTCATTCAGAAAAGAATAATAAATACTCAAATACAATACAAATATTCATAGTATAAAGGAAATTACCTATTTAAAGTACGTAACATTATGAACAAAAACTGAATATTAAAAAATTAAAAATTGAAATAATAAAAATAATTTTAAAAATAAAGAAATTAAAAATATAGAAAATAATTAAATATTCTTACTAGGAAAACATAAATGTTTCAGTTTTTATATGGGACTAAGTTAGTTAAAAAAAAAAAAAAAATGAAAATTTTGAAGGTTTTACCTCTGGCCTCTCGCTGCAATACACACATCACATCGCACTGCATCTAAACATTGTTCTGTGGTGAGCTCGTTGCAAACCATTCTTATGCGCTCATTGAAGATGAGATCATTCCTTGTGCGGACGGGCTCTCGGTAGACATTTTCTTTCCCGTATCCCCACACGAAGAAATCTAGTGGCGTGAGGTCTAGGCCAAGGCACCGGCCCACCTCGTCCTATCCAGCGACCTGGGTAGTCGATGTCCAACCAGTCTCGCACGGCCCTTCCGTAATGTGCAGGACAACCATCGATTTTAAACTAGTTCTCAAGCCTTATTTCCAAAGGGATATCTTCCAAAAGTGCCCCTAAGTCATTCTCGAGGAATAGATAATAACTTTCAGCTAGAGTCGAGCAAGTAAAAATACTGGACCTGTTATGCCATTATTACAAAGACCGACCCACACGTTTACAGAAAACTCATGCTGGTAGTGAAATTCTCTAACAGCGCGGGGATTTTCATGTGCCCAAAGGTGGTCGTTTCTTTGATTGAATATGGCCGCACGTATAAAAGTCGCTTCGTCCGTATAGATTGCTTTCGAACTTAAGTTTACATCGTTTTGCAATTGTTCTTTGTATCAATTACAAAATTTTAATCGGCGGGGCTAATCAGCGGTTATTCAATTTTGTACCTTTTGTACATGGTAAGCATGCCTGCGGTCAGCCCTTAATGTGCACCAAATGGTTACCCTTGGTATGCCAAGAACTGAAGCAGCTCTCTGGACGCTTGTACAAGGGTTGGTATTGAAGTGTTGCAGTATCCTCTCCCTCAGGTCGGCTTCCATCGGAGCCTGCATAAGGTTTAGTAGCACCAAGATTACATGAGAAGGACCCAGTCCCTCGAAGCCTTCTGAAAGTGCTGGTAAAAACACCTCTGTGTGGGGTTTTCTCGGTCAGGAAACCGTCCGCAATATTCCCGAACTGCCTGACGTGCATTGCCATCGCAGAATCCGTAGACGTAGACTATGTCCTCGTATTCAGCGTTGGTAAATCTAGCCATATTTGTTGACTTCACTGAACACTACTAGCAACACCACTAATGTGAGAATGCGAGGCTGGATTCCCCCCAAAAAGGATTAAAATGATTGTATAATGGCTAACATTTTAATCACTTCTTTTTAAGTTTAAACACTCACCCTAGATGTTTTATTGATAACGAAAGCGTGAGAATATTCATCTTTTCTAAATTCACTCCTGGTAAATTAAGAAATTAAGGTTACTCAAAAAGCCAGTATATTTTAGTAATTTAAATACATTATTGAAAAAAAATTAAAATACATTTTTTGCACAACAATTTTTAGTTTTTTGTGATTTTCTTGAAAACGAAGCGAAAACGAGGCATATGCCAGAGGACTTTTTTTCTTAGTTTTTCGATCCTCTATCGATTCCTGAAGTTTGACCGTTTGGTTTGGGGACACCCTATATATAAAAATCTCGTTTCACAATGTTTGTCAGGGATAAAATCCCAAACTGCTCAACCGATCTTGATAAATTTTGGCTCATTGTGTAGGTTTGTCCAACTTAAAAGATAGGATAGTTTTTATCTCGATTATTTACCTCAATATATCTGTTATTGCAAATTAAATGTTCATTATACTACAATTGAGTGTTATTTTTTATAAGTTCTCTGATTTTCCAACATATGGTGAAAATGGTGTAAGTCGATTTATCGACACAACCTTTCATTTTCATTCTATATTTAGGTTAGGTAAATTCGAAAGGTTTGACAACTAGCTTCGTCTTTGTGCTTACTACAAGGATGGTATCAATAAACCACCCGAAACGGCTCATTATTCATTACGCATGATTGACGTCTTTCTCAATAATCTTAGGAATCTAAATTTTTTCTTTCATTTGGGTCTCATTAAACCGTATTTTCATATTCAGGTCTGTATCAAAAGTAAGGCAATACAAAGTATCTCAACACGTCGGGGTCCTTATATCATGAATAGGGAAACTAAACTTTCAGTCCTTAGAATCAAGACCGCCCTGGTTAAACCTAGATGGGGCCATGTCGTATTATGATATGACGACATAGTCGTCGTATGAATTGTAATAATTAAAAAAAAATGTTAAAAATCTACCTCATTCATAAAATTCAACTTTTATATCTTATTCCATATTTTTAAGGTAAAACAAATTGGTGTGAGTTCATGCCAAGGATGATTAGTTTAAGGCATCAACCTAATCGCCCAGGGATAGTTCACTTTAACAATGTTTGCCCTCCAACAAGAGTAGCTCTGATGAATATGTTAGCAACGATTAACTTCACGAACTACCGGCGCGTTGAACGACTTTCAGACAAAGCCTATTCATCGCCGTTCCTTTTATATTTTGGATTTATAATGAATTATTGATTCGGCCATTTCTAACATCGCTCCGCGTTTGTTCGCCATATGCCCTAGTTAAACGAAACCGCATTACCCCCTCTATTATTCTCTGCATATTGATATTTTCTTTGATAGTTCATTGTGTTTAAATGTCATCCACTCTAGTATGAAGTACTATACTGTGAGTGTAGTACCGAGATCCATTTCAGACTATCATAATAACCAAAAATAAGAAAGTCTTTATCTGATCAAAAGAATTTTTTGGAATCAAGCAATCATTTTGTTTTTAATATCGGTTTCTAGGGACCCCCCTTCGTAATTAGTGGAAAAGGGGAGGAATTCATTTTTGTGTTTTTCATTAAAAAAAACAAAAAACATATATATACGTGTACACACACACACACACACACACACTCACACACACACACACACACACACACACACACACACACACACACACACACACACACACACAGCGTTTTCTGCATTTGTGTATTTATTATGGTTTTATTGTCATTCCTCTTTTATGCAGTGAACTGAAAGTTAAAGTGAATATTTTTATTTTTTAAAGTGCGTATTTGCACTTAACCAAACAATCAAAATTACATTATTTTGTTATAATAACAATTACAGGCTTACGGTGGCCCAGGGATCTAAATAAAATTAACAATCATAAATAAAAAATAACTTTTTTCTTCCTAGTAATAGTACCACTTAATTTAAAATAAAACTGAAACAAAGTTTCCAGAATTCCACCACCTACCGCTTTTATCTGAAATTATTTATCAGTTTGATTCAATAGAGATGTGGATAGGTTAATGTTAAAAAATCGCTAAAATTAAAGGTGAAAATCTCAAAAGATGTGGATCGTACTTAAAAAAAACAAAAAAAAAACGATTCATTTGTGTTTTATTTACCCCCTCTCAGTATATAGAAGCTAGCTACAAACACCAACTGATCTCATATTGAAATGAGAACATCAAAAGAATTCTACTTTTCGAGCTAAATATGCAATTCATGGCACTGTTCAGTAGTTATATTTTGAAGGGATTGATTTCTACGACGGAATATCTTTTTGAAGGGATTGATTTCTAAGACGGAATATGTTTTTGATGGGCAAGCTTGTGGTTGTTGAGATTGTTAAGGCATACCGACCATAGGATAAGGGTACTCAGCGGTATCTAGTAAGGATTAACGGCTTATCCTTCCCACAGGACGCCGCCTCCCACCTGCTGCTGGCCCGATTCAACCCTCACCTTCTGGGAAGGCGTTCATAACATTGATGAAAATCTTATTTCATGGAATATCGGTGATCAGCTTCGATTGCAGAAAGAGCTTTCAACGTCAGAAGGTAAAGAAATGTCTCAGTACTTTGAAAGTCACCAAAATCTAGTTGCGTTACTCTTCAGAAGGTTGATTCAGTTGTCAATGATCTCACAATTCCTGAAAGAAACTATGGAATTGAATTTTCCAGAAGAACTCCATGGTACTGTTGGTGTACAAAATTTATGATAAAGGTGCAAATCAATCCCAACGTTGATGAAAACCGTTAAATAAAACATTTTTTATCTTAAATTATTTTATTATTTTTTATATATTTTAGAAAATAAATACCTGGCATGGGATACAATATTAAATAACGTGTAATTTAAAAATAAATTAAAAAACGTATTTATTATAACTTACCTTCTCACCGATTTTTCGTCAGTTTTTTTTTCACTTATCTCTGAAATATTAAAAAAATTGAAAAAGCAAAAAATCATTTTAAAGCTTATTTATTTCTTCAGGTTTTCTAATAATAAAAACTGTATGATGACTCAACGAGGTAACAAGTTATGATGCCATTAAATTTGATTGCATTTATTTTGCCAAAAAAAGTGCCCAACACCCTTTAAAAATTTTAATGTAACTTTTATGACAAAATAAATGCCAAGTCTAAATGAATAAATAAGTATTTGTTTTTTCTTTGCCACTAGTTAATATTGTATATATTATATATATATAATTAATTAATTATATTATCAGATAAAGACGTTTTGAGTAACTTTTTGAAGTTGAAAAAATTATATATACCCTTTAAATGCCACAATGATGTTTACCTTAAACACGAGGTGGCTGTTACTACATGATAACGATGTCATTCATACTCATGGACTAAAAAACTCCAAAATATCGTTTTCAATCGAACGATGGCAAGAGAAAAGCAACAAGTATTTCAGTGATTTTACTGTCTTTTCTAATTCTACCAGGGTTCGCCAAAGTTTATCCTATAAAATAGATAATGAATCTGATCCTAAATTTATATATGTAAGATTGATAGATAGGCTGGGTTAATAACAGATTTTATTATTCTGGAAAGAATTAACAAATAGTAAAACAACTGTTAGAGATGTTTTAAACACATTACATATAAATAAATATAAATATAAATAAAAGTATTAAAAATGAGTCCTGATAGATTTCCTCATGTCTTAGCCAAGCACCTCATTGAAAATAATAGTAACTGGTTCCAGCACTTAAATAAACTGGGTCATCAGTACAATCTGCCACTAGATAAGAATGACATTCATTCAGAGCTGAGCTAATGGAGAAATAAACTAATCAGCCACAATAGCAATACGTACTTTAGATTAAACAACCTTAATGACATTCAACTAATTTTTAAGGCTAAGGGAGACTTGCTAAATATGAACTATCAACCGTGGATAAATAAAAGAAATGATTGTTCTTTATGCAACATGAAAACAAAAGAGGACACTTTTCATTTCATAGGAGTATGCCCTGTTTTAAAGGAATTCCGGTCAAAACATTTCAAGAAACATACCCTCAATATATTAGAATTCAAAGAAATATTAAACGGCAAAAACTGGAAGACACTTATTAATTTTATAAAAAGCGCAGGAAGATACAGAAACTACTTAATCAACGAATTCAATTTTTAATGTAGTGAGATTTATTTTTTATAATAGTAATTTTTTTTGTGTTTATCAATTTATGTGTTTACGATATACGCCCTACTCCTAAAGTTTATTTTTATTTTTAATTTTCTAAGAGCTCCTTTCTTTTTTTATTATTTTGTAAAGGAAAATACCCCGTAGACAACTCGACAGACGGCCTAATCTCTGGCCATTGTCTATATACGTTAAGAAAAAAAAAATATGTTATGCATTGTATATAGTACCAATAAACGTGTTTATCTATCTATCTATCTATCTACATATAAATAGGAACAATAAACATACCTGAAAAGAACAATTAAATTACAAGATATCTACCCAAATGCAAAAGTAGAAAGGTAGGTTATAACAGGGCTCAATAAACATAAATAGTTTAAATTAAAGGTTCGTAATAAATAGGTATGTGTACAAGTAGAGAGGAACTTAACACTTTTTACACATTACACATTACACATTTATATATGTATAAAATTCACCTACAAATATTTGTATCCAGTAGAGATGGGCAAAAATGTGTAATATGAGTACGGAGTAATCAACAGCTTGATTACTGAATTTATCGACAGTAAT